>OX421855.1:11715000-12315000 GCA_949127965.1 Pandemis corylana | reverse complement strand
TGAAGTGAGTGATCTTGTACCTGAGGAGAGGGAAGCAGAGTCAACGTTCGTCCAATTAGAAAATGAGAAGGAGTAAGTGGTACTAAATCGGATGGATCAGTGGATAGGGGAGTCAGCGGCCTAGAATTAAGAATTGCCTCTATTTGCACTAACAATGTGTTCATTTCCTCGTAGGTTAGAAATGCCATAGAAATAACTCTTTTTAAATGATGTTTAATTGATTTTACAGCACTTTCTGCCATTGAATTAAAATGTGGGCTATAAGCTGGGGAAAATTTGAAAATAATAGAATGTTGAGCAGCGTACGAACTGACATCTTCATTACATTGTTTTAAGAATTTTGCTAAGTCATTACACGCGCCTACAAAATTTGTACCATTGTCCGAGAACAAGTATACAGGGCGACCTCTGCGTGCAATGAAACGGTCGAGTGCTGCTAAAAAACACTCTTTAGTCAACTCGGTGACTAATTCAATGTGTACAGCCCTTACAGTTAGACACACAAATACACAAATGTAGGCTTTCATATGCCTACACCCTCTGCCTTTTCTGTTCGCTATCAATAATGGGCCGGCATAATCAACTGCTGTGTTCACGAATGGAAACTCGCCCTGAGTGCGTTCCTTGGGCAGATCCGACATGATAGGCTGAATTGTTTTGCCTGAAAAACGTAAACACACGAGACAGTTATGAACCGTTTTCCTCGCAAGATTGCGTCCGCCTATGGCCCAATACTTATGACGCATAGATGCTAACAAAAGTTGTGGTCCAGCATGCATAAGGTTAATATGATATTGTTTAAATATAAGTTGTGTCACGTGATGTGAGGCATGGAGCAATATGGGATACTTTGTATCGTAATCATAATTGGAATTCGATAACCGACCACCCACGCGGATCAGTCTAAATTAGATCATTCTGTACTATCGGACCTGTCATCTGAATATCATTAAATGACAAACCCGACGATGTAACAGCTGATGCATCAAAAACCACACGTAATTTCGTGGTTAGACTTGACTCACGTAAGACTCCATGATGTGGTAAGTAGTTGTTTATCGAATATTGATTATTGGTGGATGTATTTTCAGACATGTGTCCGAGATCAATGTATTCCTGAATAAATTGACTGTATGCTTGTTTAAATAATGGTTCTCTTTTGAATCTGCGTTCAAGTGACAAGAACCTGGATGAAGCTTGAGTGTATGAATCGCCTAGTTTATCAGGAGATTGTTTGAGTGGAATGGTAACCACAAAGCGACCGTCTGATTGACGAGTCGTGTTTTGAATAAATGATTGTTCGCATGCGTAGTGTTCTTTAGACCAGTTGTTACCCCCCATGCAAGTTGGCGTAACCGATTCCAGCTCAAAGAACCTACTGAGTTTATTATCAAGCTCTGTGTCTTGAATGTGGTGGCAGTGGACTGTAGTATTGCGATTTGTTTGTTGTGAATGAATGACACCAGACACTAACCAACCTAATCGTGTTTCACTAAGTGTTGGTTTTGCCTTGCCAAGTGAAATGCGTTTGCTGCCTAAAATATCCCAAAAGATGTCTGCTCCTAATAACATGTCAACCTGCGAAGGTGTGTTAAATGTAGGATCAGCCAACTCAATGTGGTTAGGTATATTTAATGATATGTATTCTATCTGTGAACTAGGCAATGATTGCGTTATATGTGGAACAATGAAGCAGCTGACTTCTGTTGTGTATGTTTGATCATAACACGATAAAATCGAGACATTACAACGTTTTGTGATTTGTGATGTCTGATGATTTAAGCCTTCAACTGACGTGCGTGTTGAAAACGTTTTTAAATTAAGTCTTTTGGATAATGTTTCTGTTATGAAACTGGATGTGCTACCATTATCAAGTAAAACCCGAACCTTTTGAGAGTTATTGTATTCACAGTTTGAAACATTAATGATAGCTGTGGATAATAACACTAAATTAGTGTTTATGGATGAAAGTGAAACGTTTTGTTCAACTATATCTGAATGATTGGATTGATTATTTTCTAAGTGGGTAGTTGACAAAACTACACTGCTAGTGCCTGGAATAGCAACTTTCGTATCTGTGTGTGATTGTAAGTGTAGTAATGAATTATGATTACCGGAACAAATGGTACACGAGCCCAAACGACAATCCTTGCCGTTATGATTACGTAAGCAATTTAAACAAAGATTTAGTGATTTAATTTTTTCTATTCTGGTTTCAATGGGCATCGATTTGAACCTATAACATCTGAATATGGCGTGATTATGTTTGCAAATAGGACATGTTATGGGCTTGTGTCCCTGATTTGTACCTTTACTTGGTGAATTTACAATAAATGATTTGCTACGAATGACTGAACTGTCACTGTGTCTGCGTTTAATGTGCGATGTCTCCTCTACTGTCTCCAACAAATCAGCACGGCCTTTCAGAAAGTTGTTAAACTCTAGTAATGTGGGTATTTTTTCATCACTGTTATTTCGTTTGACCTCCCATTCGCGACAAGTTACATGGTCTAATTTGTTGGATACAATATGAATTATAAGTACGTCCCAGTATTCTGTAGGTAACTTTAGTGTTTTTAATGCTCTTAAATTTCTGTTTACTGTATCTATGACGTTACGCAATGCTTTAGCAGATTCCTTACTAATCGGTTCTATGTTGAAAATTGATTGAATATGATTATTTATTAACAGTCTACTGTTATCAAAACGTTCACAAAGAAGTTGCCAAGCTACTATATAATTATCAGCCGAAAAATCTAAAGATTGAATCATACAGGCTGCATTGTCTCTTAAGGCTGCGCGCAAATAATGAAACTTGTTTATATTAGGTATCGAATCGTTATCGTGTATTAACGATGTATAAGTATCACGAAACTCTAACCATTCTTGATAGCGACCAGAAAAGTTCGGCAAGTGTATGACTGGTAACCTAAAAGTGGGCCCACCTGCAACGGCAGTACTTGAACCTGTCACCGAGGAGTTGTCAGCAGCCGTCCCTGCGACCGCCTTGCACGCAGCGGCGGCGTGCTTGTCCAGCGCGTCGCGGGCAGTGCCGATCATGCTGTAATACTGGACCTCGAAGGTTTCCCGCTCCTTGTACTGGTCATCTGGAGTTTCACAACAATTTTCTATGTCAGTTTGCACGTTATCATTTTCTGAATAGAGATCTTCAAGTTTGGATAAACGAACATTTAATTCGTTAATTTGATTACCACTAAGCGAAGTGCAACAACTCAGTAATGCATCTAAGTATGTTTTAAATTGGGTAAGCTTTGTTTTATGGCTAGCTCGGCGTCTGATTAATGATTTTAAATCCATTTTTATGGAAATAAACCAATGGATGAAAAATATGAATTTGAATGAATGAATTAATAAGCCGAGAAGAATGTAAAGTAAGCTGAAATGAAACGGCAAAGGTTAAAATTGTAAAAGGTTTGAAGATTGAAAAAGAAGAACGATACTTAAATAAGCAGTGAATAGCAGATCTGGTGCAAAAGCCAATTTCCACGGCCACGCCACGCACGCAAAGTCACAGGGCGCGTGCGCCGCTCGCCCGACACAAAGAAGCTGGAATGTGCAGAAAAAAATACACCGATTATAATGCACAAGCAATATATGTACCTAATAGCGGCTCGAACCTAACGGGATAATTAAACACTAAAGCAGTGCAAACAGTGCAATTTTAACTTTGAAATTGGGACAGATTGGATTTATGGATAGGTATTTTAAACAAAGATATTTTACAAATATAATGAAGAAGGAATGTTTAGTAGTACAGGGATAATTGGAACGAACTCACGACTTGCGTTACCCTTCCTTGGTTATCACTTCTCTTGTTGTTGTTCTCGAATGCTCGATGTCGCGCGCGTTGAATATTACACCGCCGTCGTAAATGAATATCTACCGCCGTTGTTGACAGTTATTCAACCTTCTCGATGTATGATTTCAATGCTCTGAATCCGTTGAATCCGTCTCGAATGGACCAAATGATAATGAGAAAGTCAATTGGTCGGTTACAGAGGTTTAATGAATAAAAAGGGACTGATTTACATGAAATGTTGCGTGAAATAAAAATTGAATAGCGAGGTGACGTGCGCGCGCGCCGAGGGATTCTTGAGACTGACGTCACGGATGGAGCGGAGCGGGCCGGCATCGAAACGCGGTGGAACCTGCATGCTAGCGGCGTGTAGGTAGGCGTTAACAGCCGTTTCGGAGGAGTACGGGAACGAACATTGGTGACACGAGAATTTTATGTATAAGAAGATATAAGTTTGTTTATCCGCTGCCTGGTACTCATAGTACAAGCTTTGCTTAGTTTAGGGCTGGGTCAATTGGTGTAATTTGTCCCAAGATATTTATTTCTTTATTTTAAATCATTATTTTTTATTTGAGTTTACTGCATCCAATCAATGTATTCATCGATTGCCTTTGCGTCTACATGCCAAACATTCACCGCATATGGACAGTATCGATTGTATAGCAATTTTAAAACTATCAAAGTTACCCCAAAATTATCAAAGTCACGCCGGTTAACGATACATTAGAGGAAAGTACAAGGTGGCCTTATCGCTTCAGAGCAATTTCAATGCATATTGTCTAAGGTTATGTGGTAATGGTTAAGGTTGATCCGGGATACTTCAACAGGAAGTTGTGTAAGTTTGACTGAACATCTTTGTATTTTTTTTTCAATATTTTTGATTGCGATTGTAATATATTTCTGTAGGTAAGACGGAGAACATAGTCGGTAGTGAACATTTTTTTTGTTAAAAGACTTGAAATACAAAATGAATGTTCAAACTAAAAGAAAAAAAGAACTTAGGTGTATCTAATTCGAGCAATTCTTGTACATTAAATTTATGTAATAAGGGGATCTAGTTAGTCTCTGGGAAAACACGTATATTAACAGTTTCGCAATCACCGAGCTTTGCTTTGCGAGATTTAGACAAAGATACAAAGTAGAAAATCGTCTATAGATGTTTTTTTTTTATATGAATAGGAAGGCAAACGAGCAGGTGGGTCACCTGATGGTAAGTGATCACCACTGCCCATAGACACCTGCAACCCCGGAGGGATTGCAGATGCGTTGCCAACCTAGAGGACTAAGATGAATGGCCTCTTGTGCCCGTAATTTCCCCGGCTGTCTTACTCTCCACACCGGAACACAGCAGTGCAAGCACTGCTACTTAGCGGCAGGATTAGGGATTTTTGTGCTTAAGTTGTAATATAATTTGCAATGCATTTTATGGTCCTGAGTGTAAGTTTTTGTATCGGTTCTTATCTCTTGCTGATACGAAAGTCGCATTCGTCCGGGTAAAAGTAGTCATGAATAGTAACCGCGTAGGATTTGCCGTCGACAACTCCGGGAAATCCGCTATATTGCGAGCCGGATATTAATCGAAATAGATTTACATGCAAGATTTGCGGGTTAGGTATGTAATTGACTTTTTTCATGATTTGTACTTATTTCGAATTTTAAAATCCGACTTAACCTCTATTCTTACAAAACGTCTTTACCTATCCCTTACGGCCTAAGGTGACAAGACCTAACAGGCCACGTTTAGCAAGATTGTAGGCGTATAGATAGAAAAAGAATCAAAATTAGTGATGGGCTGCTAGCCTCATCACCTATAACATGATTCCTATGATTTTCGGCCATTCCCTCGATGGGCTTTTATGATCTGCGCGGGAAGAGAAGCAACTGGTACATTTTATGTTTTTTCTTTGCTCCCAGACCAGCTGGAAGCTCTATTCTTGATTTGTGTAGGTTCTTTGTAGGTGAAAAAACAGTGAAAAAAAAATGGAACAAAAGTATTTTGGAATTTAAAACTTATAATACCTACGTCTGTGCCATCTGTAGATAAAGCAGAATTCCTTGAACAGTTCTTGTCCCGTCAGATAAACTTGTAGTGGTGAAAGTGTCCGAATACATCGCAACAAAGCTTTATGTCAAGGGATTGACAATATTCCAATTTATTTAGCCACTTTAGTCGCTACGATATTATCAGATGTGGAATGGAAACTCGAAGTTCGTTTCGTGTATTTTCGTTTCGGTCATACTTATAGTCAGAGGGAGGGCTGAATACGAATTTCGAATTTGGATGTAGCCGTAGCAACTAAATATTTCCATGAGACAATGTTGCCATATTCAATAAGCGTAGGTATAAAGAGATGTTCTCATTTAATTCTACTCTTTTAGGTGAAGAGAAACAAAAATAACCCATGTTTTAAATAGTATTGAAACAATTTAAAAACCAAATAAAAATACAGAATTTATTTATTTATTAAATCAAAATAAATGGAGGTGGAAAACAATTTCATCGTCGAATACCAGTGAATTGAATTATTTGGACATCAACCGTTACTGGTAAAACAAACTGGTTGCCAAAACGTACATCGGCAGAACATCGCTTAATAATTTTGATTTTAGCTGTCTTAGGGCCCTTACACATTAGCGATTTGTCCGGCGATTTTTCAGCTATTTGTTCGCCGTGTGTACGCCGCAATCTCGCGGCGAATAAATCACTGGGAAATCGCCCATTAATAATTATTCCAGAACATTCAAAGCATATGGCTGGGTTAGTTTAAATGAACATTACCGAAAAAAAAAATTGATCTTATATTTTTATTCTTCTTCTTCTTATTTGTGGCGTTTCAAGTCGTTATAGCGACGACAACTTCGTCAATATCAAAGTAACAAAAATATACTTAAAAATCTTGTGACAAAATGTCGGCAACGTTGTACGGTAATGGTCAAAGACCCCCTCACCCCCTGTTGGGCTCTTAGCCAACGCTCAATGATATCCCTCAGAAACTGCCACCATTAGCCGATGCCCAGGGTGCACCGGATCAAGTACTGCTCTTCCCCCCGGACGGATCCAAAAACGAACCACAGCTCTTGACGACACATGGAGGTAACCCGCTCGCACCCCTATATTTTTATTCAAAACTGTGTAACCTCTTTGACGCCATTATAATGTGACATCAACCGTACGGAACCATTTTCTCAAACCACATTAAAAAAACCTGAAGAACATGTAGAGGGGTAACTAACCCAACCTCCTGCTGAGATTATTCCGGATTCATTTTCAGACACAATGTATTAAAAATAAATAAGGATAACTGAAGCACATACCAGTGTACACAACAATGCAATTCCATTAGTACATAAGAAAGCAAGTCAGCGTTGAATAACTCTCGAAAAGATTTGTCTTCGGAACATTCTATTCATCACGACAAAGATCTCCTGTGGACTCTAGCTTTAGAGAAAATTGGATGTCTTCTTACTTCGTCGTTCTCGGATTTATAGATGTTTCATCAAATTCTTACGTAAGACGGGATGGATGCGGCGATTTATTTACGCACAAATAACGGTTCTGTTGACGTAAATTGGTTTGTTTTTCTTGGGGTTATCTTGTTTAATTTAATTACTTTAAGGGATTGATTTTAAATTTGTTCGTCTGCGTGACTCTTGAAAGGAGTTTTGAGACAAGTCAGTGTTTTATGGTATTTCTTGTTTTAGATAAATTCTTACATAAGTACATAATTACGTCTTTAGCCCTTACGGGAGAGACCGCAGGGTCACAAGACCTAAAGGTCACGTCCAGCGTGAATGCGGGCATATCTTAGTTGAAAAGGCGAATCAAAAATAATCATTTTATTGGAATAAACGTTCGTGTTTATACAAAATGTAATATTTTCAGTATTGTTATAAAGTATTTAAAAACATTAATTCGCTTATTAATAAATGTTTGCTTTTGGCAAGGACTTTAACGTCAAAGTAGCGGATAAAGACAAACATATTTTCGTTAAATTAACAGAAGCTTATACATCGTCTTTGAGTATGACATTACAAGCTACAGCTCTATCATAAACTCCTTTCTCGACTCCACGTGTCTTGTCGCCGTTGTCAGTTCCAACACTAAGATGAATGTCCTAGCTGGGCGAATGTCCAGAATATTTGCGCTAGTAAATTGAGACGTCCCGAGTTAATGTTAGGCTAACGTTCATCTGTGTCACTGTATGAGTAAGCCTTCTTCAAATGGGTTAACCTGTGTTTGCTAGTGTGCGTAAAGGTCGCTAAATCATTCAACGCTTAATAATATTGGCACCCGCTATTTCAATGTTTCTCTCGTTATGACATAGGCGCTTCATGTTCATTCTCAATGTTGATATAAATGTAGTGAATTCTGTAATTTATAGCAATAGGGGTAGTTGCGGTCAACCATTCTGAGCAAGTTCATTCTCCGAGCGACCGTTGGAGTGGCAATAATCACTCCAATGGTCTCTCCACTGACGATGCCTCGGATGGTGGTGACACGCTCGCCAGGTGAATCATTAACGGTGCTGGTTTTTTGGTAATGGTTTAATTGTGTGTGTTTTTTATGAGCCTGTTATTGTGTCCCATTGCTAGGCAAAGGTCTCTCCTCCCAACCTCCATAACATTCGATCCAGTGCAATGTCAGGCCATTCCTCAATTATATGCGTCCAAGTTATCGCGCCATCTTCTCCTGGGTCTGCCTCGTTGCTTCAAGTAGGTAACATAACCTATATTACAACGATGAGAGTTAAATGGGCACTCAGCATAAAGTCTAACATAGTTGACTAACATCGATTCACAGTTAATCATCACACATACAAAACACAGGTACGTAGGTATATGATAGTGACGTCTTTCGAAACACTTAATCGAAGAATTGAATTAAGCAATTCGAATAAAAATATCATCATTTCTCAGTGGTCATCAAACGCAGAACGGTAATGCTAACTTCGCACAGACAAAGTTAAAAGTTCAGCGAACAGGACTCATCGCGACAGTTAGCATTAATTCGTTACCGCCTTCCTGTTCCCGAAACTAGTTTAGTCAAAATTTTTAACATGCAAACACTATTTACATCGGAATCACGTTAGTCCGTAGGCAATTACAGCTATAGGAGAAATAAAGGCGTTAGTTAGCGACTAAAATGACTAACAGAATTAGCTAAATTCGAAGCACGGACTGGACAGCGCTGCAGAAAATTCAATTAGAGTGATTAGTTTCACCCTGCAACTTTATTTTGTAGTGAAAGCATCTGCAGTGTTTCTATAAGCGATATTGAACCCTGAATGGAGCGTTATAAGGTTTTATTTGGATGAGTGTTACGGCGAAATGAGAATGCCAATCACGTGTTACTTAACTTTAGGCTTCTACCTGAATTCACTAGGGATAATGCTTCCGAGGAAATTAGGTGCAGTGTCCTTGTATCGGAGACTTGGGATTGTTTTGTTATCGTGTCCCGCTTTCATTTGTTTTGCATATCACGTAACCTGTATCCGATTAGAAACAAATTGCAGGCCACATTTTTATTCGCAAAATCAGAACTCGATACGTGCCCAACTTTGTTAATAAATAACAGCGTAAATGTGAAATTTGTTCCGTGTCCCGCGCGGACATTACGTTCCGGTCATAGTCCGGAGTTTATTAGAATTTTGGGGACTGTTACTGTTTCGCCGCCACGGACGTTTTTGCGATGCCGTGCATTTTAAAGTGAACAGTGCGCTATTATGTAAAAACGCATTTGTTCACTGTCTGCTCGTGTTTATAAAATATTTTCACAGTCTCGTGGTGTTATTCGTATTTTGCTGGAGGAAGCGAAAAGAATTTGTTATTTTGACAACTTTTGTATTGCATTCATTTGCAACATGAAACTACCGTGAGACTAGATCATAATTACCCATACGAAAGCATCACTTGATTTTTATACGTGAGTTATCCGTTTTGCATTAATTTGGTTTGGTCTTCCGTTTTTAATTACTATACACAAATCACATCTTTTTCCCTTACGGGTTAGACGGAGCCTAAGGTTTCAAGACCTTTAGGCTACGTTTAGCATGATTGTGGGCGTATAGGTGGCAAAAAATGGATCAAAATAGCCGCATCGCCTATAGCATGATTCCTAAGATTTTCGCCCATTCCCTCGATGGGCTTTTACCATCTGGGCGGGAAGAAAAGCAACTAGTAAATTCTATGTTTTTTCTTTACTCCCAGACCAGAATGGAAGAAAGTGTCCGTGAACTGCTAGAACGAAATTCGGACTTCAGGTACCATCGGCCGTATCAAACCCATAGGTAAGTGTGAGTGAGACCGCAAAACATACTCGAAGGTCTTTTAAATACTATCTCACTTCTTCTTACCTAAAAAGATGCAATAATTCGCATTAGCTTTAAAGGCATCATTCATCTGTTATGTAAACTGAGCGATAAATTTAGAAAAAAAAACAACCACAACATGTTTTCTTTCAAACTGTTCGCGTATAAGTTTTATGAATGAAAAACTACCCATCGCTTGCATTTGTTTCTATCTAAGGCACGACTCGCGAACGTGCGTTCATTGATAAAGTTTAAATAAGAATAAATAGTCGTGAGTACGTGACAAAATAAAAATGAAATATCCATTCAAGCTGAAAGGGATTCTGCCCCTGCAATGCGATCTAATTTGGAAGACACCATTATTCCTCGGCGCCGGTACTGAGTCACGTCCATTGCCACTCGAACGGGTAAGCTTTCACTTATCGCTGTTTTGGAATCGAATCGCTATCGAAAATTGTTGTTTTACGCCAAGAAACGCGCTCGGTTGGCAGTTTGTACCGTAGATTGTAGCGTTGTGTTAAATTCTCTCAGAATTTATTTAAGACGAATCCGTAAATTGCTGCAGATTTAAGAACAAGGGTTTGATGAGCGTTTTTATTAAAATGTACAATTAATATTTACCTTGCTACTCCGCTACTCACGTGCATGATAACCAACATACATGCATACATACATAAATCACGTCTTTATCCCTTACGGGGTTGACAGAGCCTAAGGTAACAAGACCTAAAGACCACGTTTAGCATGATTGTGGGCGTATGGACGGAAAGGGGAATCAAACAGTGATGGGTTGCTAGCCACATCGCCAATATAACATGATCCCTAAGATTTTCGCCCATTCCCTCGATGGGCTTTTACCATTTGGCATGGGGCATGATAACCAAGCCTGTGTGAAATATATAATGTTTTTCATGAAACATAACATATTTATATATTTCACACAGGCTTGGTTATCTTGCACGTGAGTAGCGGAGTAGCAAGGTAAATATTTTTTGTTCTTTGAAATGGACTTCCACAAAGTAAAGCCTGGTTCAATAAAACGTTTTTATTAAATTTCGAGATATGGGTTTGTGAAATTATTGGTTGTATTAACATTTTCTACGTTCATACATTACGTTAATTCCTACAGGTACCTATGTAAGTTGTGTTCAAAATTTGCATGTCAGATTTGACCCACTTATAGACAGTGGTATATCTACGTAACGTAGGATGAATGACGATCAATGCAAGTACAGTCAGCAAAAACAGCATGTAGGAATAAAAAAATAAAAAAAAAGTTTTTGCGAACCATTGGTTTATTAAACTTAGTCCATATCAATGAACCTACCTGAAGAGAACAGATAGACAAACATACAGACGCGGTGAATTACTTTGTTTTATATTATATTTTATTCCACGCTGGTCTGGGAGTAAAGAAAAAACATAGAATGTTCCAGTTGCTTCTCTTCCCGCGCAAGTGGTAAAAACCCGAAGGGGCGAAAGTCTTAGGAATCATGTTATAGGCGATGCGACCAACAACCCATCACTATTTTGATTTCCCTTTACAGCTATACGCCCTTAATCATGCTAAACGTGACTTAAGGTTTTGTTACCTTAAGCTCTGTTTACAATGATAAAGACGTGATATATTTATGTATGTACCTATGTATGTTATAGTATTTAGTTGTTTTATAGGCTATTTAATAAAATACCAATAGATGAATTCTTAAATGACATGTCACTATAAAATTAAAAATGTATTTATTGTGTATTTTGTTCTTTTTGACGTTGTATTTAAAAATAATAATAATTATTATGTAATGTAATTTCTTATATCATAGTTATTTAAGTTAGACATAGAAAATTGCTGTGCCCTGCCAGGGATCATGTTTGAAATTGATATGTATTTATATTTGTAACACCTAAATGTACGGACATGATTAGAATGCAATAAATAAATAAATACCTCGTGTGCCAGATATTTAAGCGAATATGTCTCTCCTTTCCCTGGGTTTTTTCGACGCAACAACGCGTTTCATTATCGTCCCGTTACTTGTTCCCTTCAGTCTCAACGTTTCGTAATAGCGTGTCACGCTTAATATTAAACTACTTGCCAAATAAACTCCAAGATAAGAAGATTCTGACAATGCGGCGTACAAATGTCAGGAGCCGAGAAATGTTGTCACACATTGTTCCCGAGTTGCCAGCAACCTCGCCTCCACGTGGGCGAGCCAACTTACGACTTCACCCGACAAAACAACAAAAGGAGAACATGAACCTCTCACCTCGGGGACATAAAGAAATATATCGCATTCAGCAATTGTAAAGTTTTGTTGGCAAAATTGGCACTCCAAGCGGTAATTTGCTCCTCGTGAATTATAACAAGCAACTTTCATGGACTCCAGAGTTGTTTTCAAATTGTACTCTGCTGTGAAATCATACTTGGTGTTTAGAATTGCTCCGTTGTCTGTAAAGTTGGTGGAAACGCTCTTTAATAAACCTCGTGCCGAACAATTGCAATTTTACAAGTTACAAAATGACGCCATGCTGGTTTGGGAGCAAAGAAAAAACAGAATGTAGCACTTGCTTCTCTTCCCGCGCAGATGATAAAAGCCCATCAAGGGATTGGGCGAAAATCTTAGGGATCATCTTGTATAGGCGATGTGACTAGCAACCCATCACTGTTTTGATTCCCCTTTCAATCCATACGCCTACAATCATGCTAAACGTGGTTTTTAGGTCTTGTTACCTTAGACTCTGTCTACCCCGTAAGTACAAAATGACGTTGAAGTGAAAAATACTCGTGTAATCTTAGTTTTAAGTACTTAATAACTTATTAGTCACTATTTTTTTACAATTTAAAAAGTATAAACCAATGTTTAGTCCCAAACTCATGTTAATGTTCGAGAAATAAAAATCACAGTCATAAACTTGTGCTCCATCGTACACATTGTTTGAAATTTATCTGCTTTTTCCATGCAAAAATTTATTTCAACGCGGAAATTGAACCCGGTAAATAAATTCTGGCCAAACGCGCGTAAAGGAATAGCGTACGAAAACAGGGGATTATATTCAGATGGATTTTCAGAGCATCATCGTGGGTTGCACGAAATCACGACACAACACATTGTTAAGGAAAGTAATCTCGTCATTCATTATAATAATTTTATTATTTGATTAAATAATAAGAAATATTTTGTAAAATTAGTTGATTCCATGCCGTACCTTAACGTTAATTCTTCAAATAATGGAGCCTGCCCTCAAAATCACACATAGTTTCCGACAAAATGTCCGCATTTCTTATGAAAATAAATCAAATTCATAGGTATCGTTCCTTATTCACCGAAAAGGGTTTTTTATTGCTAAGCAAGGGACTTAAAATCATTAAATAAAGCTAAAGTGTTTTTATTAAATTCTCAAACCACTTAATTGTCGTAGATGATTACAAAAGTATTAATTGAGATATAAACTAAGGCTACCTTAAAAATAACTTAATAAAACCATTTATTGGATCATAATTAATATCGAACAAACCATTATTATCAGCGTTTTACGTTTCGTTATCTGTCAAAAGCTACTTAAACACGCTCCAAGGTCAAATTACTTTCCCCACAAGCGGATAAAACGCGTTTTTACCCGTTTGTTTTAAAGGGCAAAAGATGGCTTTCCGAGGTAGTGACGTGAAAAATTAATTAATAACAATTGCAAAACAAGTACAAGACCCAAAACGCTCTAAAACCTTTTCAAACTTTATACGGTGCAATTATTCCAGTTCCCGACTCCCAACATTCGGAAGTTAATCGGAATATTCGGGCAATAAATAATATTGTCCGTTAGAGCAAGAGATTGCCAGGGATTGGCCAGTTTGCCCGGCTTGCCGGCTTGCGACCGCAACTGGAGTGGGCTATTTGTCGGCCTCGGCCACTGCACTGCCGAACAACTCTCGTCTCAGGGAATATTGTGAACTGACTAAATCAAAGCGAGATTTAACCACGGGATAAACGACGATTGACATTACCATTCCATTTTAAAGCACAGATTATCTAATACTGTTGTATTTGGATTATGTAGTATATTTTATCTGTGTATCGTTTCGTAAGTCAAGGACGGTTCTGGCTGAAAATCTGTGTCTAACACCTCAGCGTAATGCTGAGCCAGCGACCGTTTCACTTTTGCGAAGACACACACAACGCTGAGCATCTATTTTCAATGTCTGTGTTTTTTATTATTGTTTTTTTTTGCTATAAAATTGTGTATACCTATTCTCTTGTATTTGTGTGTCTAGCAAAAAGGAATAAAATGTCTTCTTTCTTTCTTAAATTTCAGTGTTTTACAGAACAACAAATATTTACCTTGCTACTCCGCTACTTACATCCTACTAATATTATAAACTCGAAAGGTTGTAAGTATGGATGGATGGATGTTTGTTACTCTTTCACGTTAAAACTACTGAATGGATATGGATACAATTTGGAACGGAGGTAGCTGATACCCTAGATTAACTCATAGGCTATTTTTTATCCCGGAAAATTGCATTGTTCCCGCGGGACCGCAAAAAACTAATTTATTGCAGACGAAGTCGCGGGCAGCAGCTAGTACATACATATGTCAAGTCTTTATCCCTTATAGGGTAGACAGAGCCTATGGTAACAAAGATTGTTGTATTAAACTATTGCGTTACTGTAAAACACTGATATTTTATTGAATCAGGCGTTACTTTGCGGACGTCCATTTTAATATAGTACAATAAATATTTACCTTGCTACTCCGCTACTTATGTGCAAGATAGCCAAACCTGTGTGAAACATACATATTATGTAGTAGGAGAGGGAGGAATTGCATGAAAAACATATATATTTCACACAGGCTACGTTATTTTGCACGTGAGTAGCGGAGTAGCAAGGTAAATATATTTTGTTCATTTTAATAAAAACGCTCATCAAACCCTTGTTCTTAAATCTGCAGCAATTTGCGAAATATGTGTTAAATGTGGGATTCATATATGAATACATATATATATGTGTTTTATGTGGCAGTATAGTAGAGGGAGAAATTGCATGAAAAACATAATTATTATATTTCGCACGGGCTTGGTTATCATGCACGTAAGTAAGTAAGGTATCTAAGGAATCATGTTATAGGCGATGCGGCTAACAACCCGTCAGTATTTTGATTCCCCTTTCCCACGCCCACAATCATGCTAAACGTGGCCTTTAGGTCATGTTACCTTAGGATCTGTTTAGCCCGTAGAGGATAGGTGATTGGTGTAATATGTTACGTATGACTTTAATTTGAAGTTTTACCGCAAGGAAAATTTCATACGCAACGCGATCGTTTCCGTAAACTCTTTTGTCATTCATACTCGTATTGAAAAATTGGAGTCGACGCTGAAAACCTTTGCAAATTGGGTTAACGTTTGCAACGGAGCTGCGGACAAAGGGGGATCGGTGAAATATCGAAACACCAAAGATTGGAGCAATGCAGCAAAACGAAACGAGAAATAACAGGTTTTTGCATAAAACTTTCATTTCTAAAACACTTTTTTGCTAACTCTACTTGCATTGTCATCTTACATAAACAGCGACCAACCCCGGCCTCGCATGGTTGCCACGTAGACACTAAATACGTAAAAGAGCTGACAAAAATTAAATTAAAAGTAATATCGGTCAATGGAAAATTGACCTGAAATGTAATAAAATGGTTTATGCGTGATTTGACAAGTAAAAATGGCGATGTATAAAAATGTCCACTTGCATAAGTTCATGCGTATATAATTTTGCCAAAGTATAAAAATGTACACATGTATATTAGACCAAATATAAATATGTTGCGACAATAGACTAAAAGTAAATATGGCGATGTATAAAAATGACCACTTGTATAAATAAGTTCATGCGTATATAATTTTGCCAAAGTATAAAAATGTACACATGTCATTGTATATTAGACCAAATATAAATATGAATGATGAATACGTTCCGTAAATGTATTATTATAATCCTGGACCTATGTAAAGAAAGTAGTCATTTTTATATTCCGACTTGATAAGACTTAAACGTTCTGAAGTATTAGCTTTCTAATACTCAGACAAATTTATGTTTTACAGGTAGACATTTTTATACATCGCCATTTTTACTTGTAGTCCATCCACGCATAAACCAAAAAAATTAGACTACTGATTACACAGTGATTAAGGAATATCCGCATATCATGTCGCGATATTAAATACTATTTTTCTAGAAAGAAACGGCGGTTAAAATGCCTCAAGACCTTTCCACCACTTCATTCTTACGTGAATGTTGCCTAAATGACAAGTAAAATCCATACCTAAACAAAGAACGGTTCAAGTGTTTCTGAAACAGACTCAAAT
Organism: Pandemis corylana; assembly: GCA_949127965.1. Lineage (NCBI taxonomy): Eukaryota > Metazoa > Arthropoda > Insecta > Lepidoptera > Tortricidae > Pandemis > Pandemis corylana. Next base: position 12,298,526 of record OX421855.1, on the reverse strand, counting down.
GCCAAATAATGACGTTCAGATAACTTAGATCAACCAGCCGAGAAACATTAAGCCTAATGTTGCCTTTGAGAATAAGACACTTATTTACTGTCTCAGTTGTTCTGAGAAGATCGCCGTCACGAGATTACAAATGTAGAGGTTTTATATTGGCATTTTTAGAAACTTGCCAGTCTAGATATTTTTTTACTTCAAACGTTTGTAACGCTACTAAAAAATGTGATCGTTTTCTCTTTCAGTTTAGCGTAAGTTTTCAGTCATAGACAATTTTTGAAACTCGTTTGCGTGCGAAAATCAAATTCTATGAGAACAAACAGTTTGTTAAATTGTGATTTGTCTTAATCTTAAGCCTGACTGGCTGTTGAGTTTCTTTCGGTGTTTCTTCTCAACAGTGTCTCCTTTTGCCTATGTTTATGTTGTCTTTTTCCTATGTTTAACATATAAATAAATTGTATTGTATTGTATTGCAAAATTTCAGTACACTCATGACGTGTAAAAGTGCCTGTACGGCCTACTTACTGAATAAAGATTATTTATTTCATTTATTTATTTATTTATTACCGTTACGATCCGCAAATGGCGCTCGAGACTTTTTTAATGTGAAAACTTACTATATAGCTCAGCTTAGACGCTTACGCGAACGCGTTCGAGACGTTTTTCGTGTCGAAAACACTAGAGAAGGTCTGATAAAGTATAAGAATAAACCACCGGATCTATCGAAGCCTTTTGAACATCATCGCCGTCACAAATTTGAAATCAATGAAGTGAAGCCATTTCGGTATCGGGTACGGTTTTCACCTCCGCTCTGACCGTTGTTCCATTTAGATGTCAATTTACTCAATTACGTAAATGTTGACAACGGTTGAAATGATTAAATCTTGATTGTACAGACTGAAAGTAAGTGTTACTCTGGACACAATATTTCTTCAAGAAAATACGTAGAACTTGGACATAGAGATACATTACTGTTTGTTTCTGTACTGCGACTATAAGTAAAGTTCTATTGTTCATTGCGTTCTTCTAATACTACACGAGAGAATATTTCACTGTCTCTTTAGAGTGAATTGTGCTGCCGTAAATCACCAACGTACCTCTGTACTGTAAAAATGCTTGATGCAAAAAGCAAGAATGAAACTCTTTTACGGAATACGAAGTAGGTGAATAAATTCAGCGACGTTTAGAACTTTATAATACTTAGTGGGATCCGGTTAGTTTAGTTTATTTGAATAGTAAGATATTTTACTCGAATTCTCACGTTTGTTTTTGTGATTATTTATTAGAATTCAAATTTATTACGTATTCAGTTCTTAGATAAATTTGTGTAATGTTTGTATTCTTCCATGCTGGTCCGGGAGCAAAGAAAAAACCTAGAATATACCAGTCGCTTCTCTACCCGCGCAGATGGTAAAAGCCCATCGAGGGAATGGGCGAAAATCATAGGAATCATGTTATAGGCGATGAGGCTAGCAACCCATCACTATTTTGATTTCATTTTTCACCTGTACGCCCACAATCTTACTAAATGTGGCCTGTAGGTATATCTTACATTAGGCTCTGTCTACCCCGTAAGGGATAAATACGTGATTTGTGTATGTATGTATGTATGTTTGTATTCTTAAGGAATTAAATAATAATCTTCAATTTGAAGCCCAAACCGCGAAAACGTAAATTCACCCTAAGAAACTGGCCAAGTGCGAGTCGAACTCGCACACCGAGGGTTTTGTATAAATCCGCCACGTGAACATAAAATCCACTTTTAGCAGAGCCCTGTTCTTAGGCAAAATGTAGGTCATTTTATATTGATTCTTTACATAGACAGACATACAAATATTCTGTTTTTAGCATTTGTTGTTATAGTGGCAATAATTACATCATCTGTGAAAATTTTAACTGTATAGCTATCACGGTGACAGCAGTGGCGTGCACAGAGATTTGCAGAAAAAATGCTACTTGTTTATTTTGTTGTCTAGTTGGTTGGTGGCGAGATCGAATCAGAAATGAGGAGATCCGTAGAAGAACCAAGGTTACCGACATAGCCCAGCGGATTAGCAAGTTGAAATGGCAGTGGGCAGGGCACATAGCACGGAGGACGGATGACCGATGGGGTCGAAAGGTCCTCGAGTGGAGACCACGTACCGGCAAGCGCAGCGTGGGACGTCCACCCACAAGGTGGACCGATGACCTCATTAAGATCGGAGGATCGCGCTGGATGCAAGCCGCTTCTAACCGGTCTTATTGGAGGTCTAAAGGAGAGGCCTATGTCCAGCAGTGGACTTGTAATGGCTGAGATGATGTTGATGAGTTGGTAAATATGAACGTAAGTAAGTAATTAACCACCTCTATGTCTTTTTGTCTGTATGAAGTGCACGCGACTGGGTGATAAACAGTGGATTCTTAGAATTAGGCTTCTGTTTTTTTTATCTTTTGCGTACGGAACCGTAAAAAAACGAATATGGCGGCTAACATTAAGTTGTACACAACGCCGTAACCGTTTTACCAAAAACATACGGAGACCTGTGAAATGAAATAGTCTGGCTTATTTTACTAAGTGCAAGGCCCGACGTGCTAAAGACGCGGCGGGCGCTTTATCACACATACCGAGATGCTCTGGGGTCGCATTCCGCGCGCGCCATTGTCACCTACGGCGATAAAAACGTGAGAGCATTAGCGACCCTGCAATGCCGCAGTGACGGCCCCCGGGAAAGGTTCTTTGTAAAATGGGAATTATAATGTTGTGTCCCGGTTAAGTGTCTTTGGCAAGTCGAGCTTGCTGGGCAGTGCTCAGAGCGTCTAGCAAATACATACGAGAAACGTCTTGAAAAAGCATTACCGTTTCAATTTGGTATCTACTAAGAGCGAATTAGCAGCGCCACTAGTGGAATAAAATGACAACAAATGTTGTAAGCTAGCAGTTTGACTTTTCCCGTCACTTGCAACGATTGTTGTTATAATTCAATCAATTTTCAGAAAACATTGACAAATTATAAACCTAAACCTTTTTCAAGAATCAATCTCGTTTCATGAGAATATTATTTATTTTTCTATATTCTAAGTTAAACTGACTAGGCTAATTGAAACGGTTTACGAGTATAAAACTACAACTGCCTAAACTAGGTAAGCACTTACCTACCAGTGGCACGGCGTCCATAGAACTGGATTCCCACCGGCTTGCCTATTTGATGGCAGTTGGGCACTTTTATTCTGCAGAATTAGAAGAAAGGGCTAGTTAAAATGCCCTTCGGCTTGCCTTCTGATATACTTGACGCCACGCCACTGCATGCTTAATTAAATAACTAACTAAAAGAGTGCAAGTACCTAAAGTAATCCGCGCCGCAGCGAGTAACTTCGATTGTAGACTTAAAAACGTTCATAAGTACTAAACTCCGCCTACTTCCGAAGTTAAACTTCGAAACGCAGAACTTAAAAAAACTCCCACTGCATTATGGTCTCGGGAACTGAGCTAAAAAAGTGTCAAGTCTACGTTACTTAAAAGTTAAATGTTGCCGGGTATTGCGGGATTCCGTGGCAGGCGTTTTGTGAAGCTGTTATGTCTGTATTTTCCGTCTTGTAAAACGAGGTTGCTTACGAAGTTTCGGTGTGAAACAATAAAATTTCATTACAAAGATAGCCTTGGCGGCGTGGTTTCATCTTTGAATGAAACGCAGTACTTTATTGAAAACTAGATAATGCCAGCGACTTCGTGCGTAAACTAAATGTTTCCCAGGCAGCTTGACTTTTCTCGACACATCCGACAATTGTCATCACTACATAGTATAAAACAAAGTCGCTTTCCGCTGTCTGTCCGTCCCTATGTATGCTTAGATCTTTAAAACTACGCTACGGATTTTAATGCAATTTTTTTAAATAGATAGAGTGATTCATGAGGAAGGTTTATATGTATAACACTTGCATTATATAGTAGAGACACTGATTGCACCCGTGCGAAGCCGGGGCGGGTCGCTAGTTATAATTAAACCAACTTACACAAAACCTTCATAAGCTATATTATAAACTTACGCATACTGCAAAAACAAGCCTAAACTTTCAACTTAATCTAATTAAAAACACCCATGACGTATTTCGATAAGTCTAAACAGTTCCGTAGTAAACAAATCCTTTTAAGTTTAAAGCTAATTTAATTCCTCCAGACCAGCTTTGCATTAGTTCAGCCCCACTAACCGCTTTCATTGTAAGAAGTAAAATGCATTACCGAGGAACTGCAAACCGACCGAGCACCTAAAGTGACATTGGCCACAGCTGTTAGTTCACCACTTCGTTTTTTATCAAAGGAAAGAATGAATAGTCTTGCTCCCTTTTCATTATCACTTTCGCCAGTCAGTCATTTGCATTGTGCATGAAACAGCTGCCTTTAAAACGATGGAATGCCTGTGCAAACGCCCTTCGAGGAAATTCAGTACTTTGAAAAATCAGATCGTCAATAATAAAAACGAATATTGATAATTTTTTTATCAAAAAAACTCTGCTTTTCATGTCAAACAAGCGGTTTGATCTATAGTAAAAGGCTTTATTATAACATCAAAAATCGGCACAATTAGATACATACATGCATACATACACAAATCACGTCTCTATCCCTAATGGGGTAGACAGAGCCCAAAGTAACAACACCCAAAGGCCACGTTTAGCATGACTGTGGGCATATAGATGGAAAGGGGGAATCAAAATAGTGATGGGTTGCAAGCCACATCGCCCATAGCATGATTCCTAAGATTTTCGCCCATTCCCTCGCTGGGCTTTTACCATCTGCGCGGGAAGAGAAGCAACTGGTACATTCTATGTTTTTTCTTTACAATTAGCTTTGTAAAAATACAGTATCTTGTACTTCATGCACAAAAGCGTCATAAAAACTGCTTCCGACTTAATAAAGGTTTGCGTGAATTTTGCCTTTTATATTTTCGTGGAATATGACATTTCAGCGTTCTGTATCGTTCGTTTGAGCGTTTTCCAAATAATAGTCTACATGAATATTTTTTCCGGAATTTAACTATTTTGGCGTTTTTTACTCAGAATCGTTTACCCTATCGATCCTTATACAAGGAAAAATGTGTCCCAATATTTCCATTCCAATTCGACACTTCTTTTAATTTTGTACCTTGTAACGTTGTGCGTACATGTACTGAATGTATTTTTTTAATAATAAACATTGTTCTTTTTTAATAAATAATAATCAAATTTGTCATCAATATTAAGAATATTATATTATAATAAAGTAAATAATACATTTTAATTTCTTAAATAAAAATCGTTTACAAAATAACGTTCGACTTGAGCGTACTGACTGTACTCCATCGAAAATCTACGCGGCAGCAAAAACTTGCCATCGGGCATGGAATAATAGCAGCGCGCGCGCCGCCGCCGCTCAGTCCACGGCGCCGCCTCATGCAAGGCAGACCACCCGTATCTCCTATCGTAGTGCGTTCACTAGCTACGCTACGTGTCCTCTTACGCGCTGCATCTCGGGAGTTTTAATTATTAAAATACGCCCATTTTTTTTTAACTCGCGCCGTGGACGCTTATGATCGTACATACGAGACATATTATAAACCTCAAGTACCTACGTTAACGCCCCAATCGGGTAAGTGTTGAACAAGTTGCCTTTACTTAATTTGTGTAGGTACTTAGTGTAGTTACTTTACCGAATTATTTTATGCTTACAAGTTTTAACCCTGTTTCGGTTAAACAAATAAATATTGATTGGACCATTGAAGATTGTCCCGTAATTATTAGTACCGAAGATAATATTTTGTAATTTATTATTAGAGCCTACCTTCCTAATGCTTAAAGCTAGCTTAGCTCACTTAGTTCGGCTATTAAGTATGTCGTAGTTTTTATTAGACGCTTTAAAGCCTATTCTTAGCTTCCCCGCTTCATTGTTGACTCCGTTCCGATTGTAAACACCTACACCAACTGCTTGCGGTATCGGTACCCTTCCAAGACTGCGCTACTACGTGCTACTACAGCAGGCGTTTACAATCGGCGGAGGCATTTGCAACGAATCTCACTGTGGACGTACTTCACAGGGGGTCACGTTTGGGTCATAAGACACACCGCCAGCGCCTCCCGTGACGACCCAGCCGTCTCCTGCTGCGCATCGTCTCCACCGAGCAGCCCAGCGTCAGGGGAGTACCGCCCTACGACGCGAAACCAGGCGGGTCTAGACCCACGACCATTTTTATCAGTCTACTTTATTTAGACGCCTTTTTTTAATAAATTATTATTGTTTATACAGGTTGTTTTACTTCTTAAAACATCCTACGTATCACTGGCGCCTTTAACGTGGTAAATTGAATGGTCTGGTTTCGCTTAGTAGTAGTAGTTGTGTGTGTTGTGTTATTTTTGTTTTTGTGAACGTTTTTGGTTGTTTAAGCGGTAAGCTAGTAACTAAAGTGTACCAATTTTTATAAATATTTTTTAATTTATAAATTAGGCGATTTCATAGAATTACTATGAGATTAAGCACGAAATAATTTAATTTCATTATAACATGTTTTTTTTTAGTTATTGTATTTTAATTGAATTATTAAGGAATTATGAGTACCTAATTTAAAAATAAGAAACAAACACATTAATTGTTATTTATTTTTTATTTCATTATTAATTGTTAAATGAATTGAAATTATTAGATTGAATTTAATGAATTGCGTATTGAATTATATAAATTGAGTTATATAAAAATTTGATTAGATTTTAACACAGTCTTAACTATTCAGTTTTTATATCAATGTACAATTAATCAGTTATCCCGATTTTTTTTTACAAAAATCGAATTGAATACCCAATTATAAATTAATAAATAGTCACATCAATTAATCAACCATTATAATTCACGTTCGCAATTAACTTATTTAAGAACACCCTCTGTTGGTGATTCCATTTTTCTGCCGTAGTAGTACCGTCAGATAGAAAAGTTTTATAATATATATATTTTTTTAATATAAATATTTTTTTATTGAGTTTTTGATTTTTATACTTACAAAAGTGTACACCTTAGTTCAAACCTAGTGTCAATAACGCTTTGTATTATTATTTTGGTGCATGTTTTTTTTTTTTGCCGCTTTGCTACTTTACTATCACAGCCAATTCGTATCTTAGTTTAGTTGTAACGGAACGGGGCTGAGTTAAATAGCTGTAGACTGCTACGTTCAACACTTACCTGTTAAAATTTAATCATCAAATATGGCTTATCCCGTGAAGTTTTTGTCACTTCAAAAATCTGAACTGGAGTACGAGGTTCTTATAAGAGGTCAGACTCCACAAACTACCGTACTGGAGTTAAGGAAACAAATATCAAAATTGGGCCCCACTTTCCCTTCAGAGGACATTATGGAATGTCCTATGGATGCCAGTGAGGATTTAAAAGGTATAATTGAGGTCCTAGCTAAAATCAAATCTTATTTAGAATCACCTCCAGACAGGAATATGCTTTTGCGGGTTGAGAATTTCCTAAATCACCTGTATCACAGATTTAACCGAATTATTTACACCGCGGCTACGCAGCCCATGTTCGAGTCATGTATGGCCGAATATAAAATTCTGTTGGAACAATTTAATTCCTTTAAAGATCAAGGCACTGATGCATTTCAGGCCGCTACTTCAAGCGCTGGACCTCATTCATTAGCGCCCATGAACATTTCTGTCACATGCGACCGTGGCGTGGTTGGTGAACTAACTAAATTCAAATTTGATGGGAAGTCGTGTGTGCGCGCGTTCGTTCAACGCATATCGGAGTTTAGCAAGGCACGAAATATTTCATCTCAAAAATTACTGTCATGTGCTACAGAGATCTTCAGCGGCGATGCTTTGCATTGGTTTAGAAGTATCCGGGGTCTGGTGTCGGATTGGGATCAATTGTTAACATTATTAAAGAATGATTTCGATCAAGTTGATTTCGATTATCGGTTGCGTTCAGAAATACAGGCTAGAACCCAAGGAGAGACAGAAAACATTACAATTTACTTGTCTATCATGTCGGGGCTATTCGCTCGCCTGTCAAAGTCTCCATCAGAGGAGGAGAAGCTAGAGATACTTCTCCATAATATACGGCCCTGTTATGCCAGCACATTAGCTTCTGCTTCACACGTAACTGACATCGAAACCTTAAGAACCTTATGCCGCAATTATGAAAACGTTCAAGCTCGTCTTGCTGGTTTTCGCGAACCGCCCAAAAGGACTTCTGATACTTTAGCACCAGAATTTGCTTATGCAAGTCAGCAACCGCATAAATCACAATCACACGGGTACAGTCAGAACACTTATAATAATTCCTACAACAGAGCTAAACCTTTTCGTAACAACAATTTTGTGCCGAACAAACAAAATTTTAACCAAAATCAAGTACATGCGATGCAATCGTCAGGTCTTAAAACGTTATATTGCCCCCGGTGTCGTAATAACACCCATAATTTGCGACAATGCAAGAGTGATAAAAGTAAAATATGTTGTTTTGTTTGTGGACGTGACGGCGTTAAAACACCTCAATGTCCTAAATGCAGCACAAATAAAACAGCCCCTCCAAAAAACTGAATGCGCAGAATTGTGCCAAACAGCATCATCTTGAGAACTTCGATTACAACGACTGGCAAAATTGGCTTCAAACTATCAATGTTTATTTTAACTCCTACAAAATTGACACAATTCTGCAAAATAAAGTTTTAAATGACTCAAGGCCTTATGCTCAAGTGTTTTTAAACAACAATTTTAAAATATTCGGTCTTTTGGACTCAGGATCTGCTGTAACTATACTGGGTAATAACGCGCATAGAATTTTAAAACATCAAGGACTATTATTACAAAATGATGATAACATTACAGTTACCGCTGCAGGTGGACAATCAATGAACAGTATTGGCTACATGGAACTACCAATCCATTTTGAGAATGATTTTCACCTTATCAAAGCTTTTGTTGTGCCGGACATTAAGATTAATCTAGTGTTAGGTATAGACTTTTGGCGCAAGTTTAGTATTTTCCCTAAACATCTCAAAAGCATTACTTTTTCTGATACTTCAGTTGTCAATGCCAGCTTGGATACGGACCGTCCATCCTTTATTCAAGCATATGATAATTTAAATGGGTCAGAAAAATTAATTGCAGATAATATTATTGCTCAATTTAACGAAATCTCTGCCGAGTGTAAAGGTTTGGGTGAAACCCGATTGATCACTCATCGTATTGACACAGGAGACTCTGAACCCGTTCGCCAACGCTATTATAGGCTGTCCCCGGAGAAGCAACGGATCCTGGCTGAACAAGTGGATGAGATGCTGAGCCTCGACGTTATTGAACCTTGCGAGAGCGCTTGGTCATCTCCAGTCTTAATAGTTACCAAAAAGAATGGTCAACCTCGCTTTTGTCTCGACAGCCGGAAGCTGAACTCAGTCACAAAACGTGACGCGTACAGCCTGCCATACGTGTCTGAAATCCTAGACAATCTTCGTGATGCTCGTTTTCTATCCAGTATAGACTTGTCTAAGGCGTTTTGGCAGATACCGATAGCCGCTGACGATCGCGACAAAACTGCATTTTACGTGCCAAACCGTGGAACCTTCCGATTCAAGCGTACTGCGTTTGGACTCACAAATGCACCCGCTACGCAGCAGAGATTGGTTGATTTGTTATTTAGAGATTTCGACTTAAAAGTTTTTGCATATTTAGATGACATCATTATCATCTCCAACGATTTCGACTCCCACGTCTCTCTTCTTCTCCGTGTGTTGGAGAAGCTGAAGCAGGCCAACCTGTCAGTCAACCTGGAGAAATGCAAGTTCTTTCGCAGTGAACTAAAGTATTTGGGGTATGTTGTCGATAGTTGTGGGCTACGTACCGATCCGGAGAAAGTGCAAGCTATCCTCAATTATCCAACACCTTCTTGTCGGAAGGATATCAAGCGCTTTCTCGGAACGGCTACTTGGTATCGTCGTTTTGTCCCCAGCTTTAGCACTATAGCAGGCCCTCTTAATAGGTTGACCTCAAATAAGAAAGGCGGTCCACCATTTGCCTGGACTCCCGAAGCTGATGCTGCATTTAAGAAACTAAAAGAATGTTTGGTTTCCGCTCCCGTTCTGTCCTTTTTTTTTTTTTTTTTTTTATGGTGTGGAAAATGCGCCTTATGCATCCGGCCCGGTACGGGGTTACCGAGGGTATCTGGGGCTCTCCCGAGGCGTCAGGCATACCCAGTAAAAAACACACGGATTCCCACATTTGGCACTGATGCAGGGGGCCGCGGGAGAACTTTCGTGAACCGCGACGTCCCTGCGGGCCCACCCCGGGATGGGGCTACCTCCCTGCGACACCTGTGCAATGCAGGATTGGGAATTCCCGCCCTCCCCCGCAGGTGCCGCGGATTTTTTATAGAGGTTTTCTCCTCACAGTCACTGCAGTAACCCGCGGCCTCGGCATTAGGAACACCAAGGTTACGCGTAGCCACGACAGGCACCCTAAGGCGCCTCCGTCACAAAGGGGTGGTTTTCCAGGACAGAAAATGTCCCTTCAAGCCGCCCCTGTCCTCTCAAAGTCCCGAAGGATTCCTCACAAGAGGGTTGCTCTCCAGGGCTGAAAATGCACTTTCGAGCCACCCCCTCCCACTTTCGTCCTGAAAAGGACGTTTGCGTCCTTAAAAGGACGGTTTTGGTTTCGTCCTAAGAAGGACGTTTTGCCGACATCCCGAAGGATTCGTAATATCCCGAAGGATCCCTCTCTCGCCCTGAAAAGGACGTTTGCGCCCTTAAAAGGACGATTTCGTCATGTCCCGGAGGACCCCGCCGCTCTGAAAAGAACGATTAAGTCTTGAAAAAGACTGTTACCCGCTCGCTCTGAAAAGGACGAATGCGGTTGCGGATGCGCCCTTAAAAGGACGGCTTCGTCATGTCCCGGAGGACCCCGCCGCTCTGAAAAGAACGATTAAGTCTTGAAAAAGACTGTTACCCGCTCGCTCTGAAAAGGACGAATGCGGTTGCGGATGCGCCCTTAAAAGGACGGCTTCGTCATGCCCCGGGGGACCCCGCCGCTCTGAAAAGAACGATTAAGTCTTGAAAAAGACTGTTACCCGCTCGCTCTGAAAAGGGCGAATGCGGTTGCGGATGCGCCCTTAAAAGGACGGCTTCGTCATGTCCCGGAGGACCCCGCCGCTCTGAAAAGAACGATTAAGTCTTGAAAAAGACTGTTACCCGCTCGCTCTAAAAAGAACGAATGCGGTTGCGGATGCGCCCTTAAAAGGACGGCTTCGTCATGTCCCGGAGGACCCCGCCGCTCTGAAAAGAACGATTAAGTCTTGAAAAAGACTGTTACCCGCTCGCTCTGAAAAGGGCGAATGCGGTTGCGGATGCGCCCTTGAAAGGACTCCCGTTCTGTCCTGTCCTGACTACGACCAACCGTTCGAGGTCCACACCGATGCCAGTAATTACGGAGTAGGTGCTATGTTGACCCAGACCGTCAACGGTAAGGAGCACCCAATTGCGTACATGAGTAAGTCACTATCATCAGCGGAGAAGAACTATAGTATTACAGAGCGCGAAACTCTCGCAGTCGTCATTGCTTTAGAACACTGGAGGTGCTATTTGGAGAACGGGAAACCATTCACTGTGTATACTGACCACAGTGCACTAAAATGGTTCCTGTCCCTTAAGAATCCTACCGGCAGACTAGCTCGTTGGGGTGTTCGGTTATCAACTTTCAATTTGGAATTTAAGCATCGTCGTGGTGTTGATAACGTCATTCCGGACGCTCTCTCCAGAGCCCTTCCAGTTAGCGCTATTGGTACAACAGACTGTTATTTGCACACCTCAGATCCTTGGTACAAAAATATTTACAATTCTTGCTTAACTAAACCACAGAACTTTCCAAATTTCCTTATAAAAAATAATTCTCTTTTTAGATTAACTAAACAAAAGCACGAACTAACTAATGAATTCTCATGGAAAGAGGTAATACCCTGTGAACTTCGTGAACAGATAATTAACGAGAATCACGCTGAGCCTACAGCCGGCCATCTAGGCGTCTTTAAAACGTACCGTCGTCTTACGTTACGTTACTTCTGGCCTGGTATGTATCAGGACGTCGTGAAGTTCGTTGGTTCTTGTACTAAGTGCCTCGCTTATAAGGCACAGAACCACCAAACTCTGGGTGAAATGGGCCGCCCCAAGCAATGTTCTAGACCTTTTCAAATGGTCTCTATAGATCTTATGGGCCCTTTGCCTACAACCCGGAAACAAAACAGCTATATTTTTGTCATAACATGCTGTTTTTCAAAATTTTGCCTTATCTTCCCGTTAAGAGCCGCTACTTCCAATGCAGTCAGTAAAGTACTGGAGGAGTCGTTATTTTTGATGCATGGTGTCCCTCAAACTGTTTTCCTCGATAACGGAAGTCAGTTCGTCAGCAAGATTACCGAATCTCTGTTCAATAAATATAAAATTCCTAATATTTACTTCTCGCCAAAATACACACCGCAAGTAAACACCGTGGAACGCTTTAATCGCACGATAATTACTTGTTTATCCACTTTCGTAGAAGACGACCATAGAACCTGGGACCTATTTATTCCACAGGTACAGTTCGCGATAAACAACTCTGTGAGTGAAGCAACCGGCTTCACCCCTTCGTTCTTGGTGTTCGGCAGAGAGTTGGTTACTTGTGGCACGCATTACACTGATACCGACCTGGGAGATGAAGTCTTATTTCTACCCCGTGACATTTATGCAGATAATTTAGGTTGCATGTCCGAAATATTTAATAATGTTCAGTCTAAACTATGGCATGCGCATGTTAAAAACACGTCCCATTACAACCTTCGTCGAAAATCCGCGGAATTTAACGTAGGCGACATTGTAATGAAACGTGCATATGTATTAAGCGATAAAGATAAAAGATTTAGCAAAAAACTAGCTCCAAAATTTATTAAATGTCGTGTTCTAGAAAAGAAATCACCCTTAGTGTACGTCTTGGCAGATATGTCCGGTAAAAGTTTAGGAACCTGGCACATCAAAGATTTAAAATTCATAGGTAACATTAGATAGTTCAGTACCACATATTTTGTTAGTTACAATTTCCCTAATTCACCATTTTAACACCTTGTACTTACAAGTGTTCGTACGGGTTAACAGTATACGTATTATTGCCGTTAACCCTATTAAATGTTAGGTCGCGTCAACAACTTAGGTTCGCTGACGCTGGTGCGATTGCGTGAAGTATATTAGTTTCGGTTTTGAAAGAGTAACTACGAACACTTAACTAAGAAGTGCGGATTTTATTTTAAGCAATAAAATCCTTTCGTGGCGCGCGGGGTAATGTAACGTTGTGCGTACATGTACTGAATGTATTTTTTTAATAATAAACATTGTTCTTTTTTAATAAATAATAATCAAATTTGTCATCAATATTAAGAATATTATATTATAATAAAGTAAATAATACATTTTAATTTCTTAAATAAAAATCGTTTACAAAATAACGTTCGACTTGAGCGTACTGACTGTACTCCATCGAAAATCTACGCGGCAGCAAAAACTTGCCATCGGGCATGGAATAATAGCAGCGCGCGCGCCGCCGCCGCTCAGTCCACGGCGCCGCCTCATGCAAGGCAGACCACCCGTATCTCCTATCGTAGTGCGTTCACTAGCTACGCTACGTGTCCTCTTACGCGCTGCATCTCGGGAGTTTTAATTATTAAAATACGCCCATTTTTTTTAACTCGCGCCGTGGACGCTTATGATCGTGCATACGAGACATATTATAAACCTCAAGTACCTACGTTAACGCCCCAATCGGGTAAGTGTTGAACAAGTTGCCTTTACTTAATTTGTGTAGGTACTTAGTGTAGTTACTTTACCGAATTATTTTATGCTTACAAGTTTTAACCCTGTTTCGGTTAAACAAATAAATATTGATTGGACCATTGAAGATTGTCCCGTAATTATTAGTACCGAAGATAATATTTTGTAATTTATTATTAGAGCCTACCTTCCTAATGCTTAAAGCTAGCTTAGCTCACTTAGTTCGGCTATTAAGTATGTCGTAGTTTTTATTAGACGCTTTAAAGCCTATTCTTAGCTTCCCCGCTTCATTGTTGACTCCGTTCCGATTGTAAACACCTACACCAACTGCTTGCGGTATCGGTACCCTTCCAAGACTGCGCTACTACGTGCTACTACAGCAGGCGTTTACAATCGGCGGAGGCATTTGCAACGAATCTCACTGTGGACGTACTTCACAGGGGGTCACGTTTGGGTCATAAGACACACCGCCAGCGCCTCCCGTGACGACCCAGCCGTCTCCTGCTGCGCATCGTCTCCACCGAGCAGCCCAGCGTCAGGGGAGTACCGCCCTACGACGCGAAACCAGGCGGGTCTAGACCCACGACCATTTTTATCAGTCTACTTTATTTAGACGCCTTTTTTTAATAAATTATTATTGTTTATACAGGTTGTTTTACTTCTTAAAACATCCTACGTATCAACCTAAGTGCGAAACGTAACGAACAGGAGAAATGATTCTATAGTAAAATCTGGGACACATTTTTTCTTGTATGAGAATCGATAGAGTAAACTATTCTGAGTAAGAAAAACCAAATTTAAATTCTGGAAAAAATGAAATTTACCAAAACAACTAGAGAGTACATTGTACATAGCAAAGGAATCTTGAACTACCGGGCATAGATGGAAACTACGTGTACACAATGGTAGCACTAAACAACCGATACGAAACAAACACCGTAGGCAAGGATTCGAATAAACGTTACTGGCGGTTTACAAAGGCCAACAAACGTCGACAACTTCAGCTTTGAATGGTGGCTATTCAAACAAGCAATAAGCAAAGCAATTGTGGGTACGTGTTAACAATTTACTATGTTTATCAGTGACGTTACGTCCATTGAACTCGATTTCCACCGGCTTGCCTATTTTATGGCAGTTGGGCACTTTTATTGTGCAGAATTAGAAGAAAAGGCTAGTTAGATTCCCTTTGGCTTGCCTTCTGATATACTTGATGCCACGCCACCGGTGTTTACACAAAATCAAGGATTTATATAAGGCTACGAAAATAATTCCGTCCCTCAAAAAGAAAATGGTAAAATGAAAATTCACGTGCCTACACATTTTTCATCAATTTAAATATTAAATTTATCCCCTTTCCATCCGTCATGATCCGCCACAATCATGTTAAGCGTGGCCTTTAGGTCCTGTTACATTATAGACTACAAGCCCATGGACAAAAAAACATGTGAAATGAACCAGCGTGAATGAAGCTTAGAAGGCTGTTACTATATCATAAAATAACTCTGAGCGCTATGCCGTCATTTCTGAGCGGTACAGATTCTTTCTCATACATTGAAGAAAAAAATGCACTAACTTCCGGCACCACTACTTTAAAGCGGCACTAGATTTTCGACATTTATTTTTAATCATCTATAAGCTATAAAAACGCCGTAAATTAATAATTAGTCGTAATTCCTCACTTGTACCTGAGAAATTCCATAAATGTACCGCTTAGAAATGACGGCATAGCGCTCAGAGTTATTTTATGATATAGTAACAGCCTTCTAAGCGTCATTCACGCTGGTTCATTTCACATGTTTTTTTTTCCATGGGCTTGTAGTCTATTAGGAAATGTCTATCCCGTAAGGGAAAAAGAAGTGATTTATGTATATATGTATGTATATTTATGATGTCTTGACGACTATAAAGCACGCAGAAATAATAACGTAAGCGCAGTTTATAATGTAAAGTTTTTTTTGAACTTACAAAACCAAGTTACATTTGAGACAAAGAAGAAGTAATTGAGTATTCGTATATAGCGCAGTGTAACAAACCACCCCCCCCCTACTCTAAATTTTCTTAAATATTAAAAATATGTATTTAAAAAAACTGACATTTAAATTTATTTCGAATTAATTCTAATAACGCCTAACAACGCGCCTAACGTACCTAAGTTACACATAGCTCAATCCAACGCGTACTTACTATAGAAGGTAAATAAAGCCGCCTACTAATAAAATATATATGTCGTGAAAGCCTAACAAAACTGTACTGGTCGTGATACGTGTTATATTTAAGATATGGCCATGTGATCGTCTAGTGCGTGAATCGTCTAGTAATTAAATTAAATACCCTTCGTTGTGTCCGCATCCTACGTAACCCTGGGAACGTTTAGTGACGAGTAAAGATTGATCTACCTACAAATTAAAACTATCATATATACGCGACGGCTAGCAACACATTACTTAAAGGATTTTAGTTTAAGCTGACTAAAGAAAATAACGATTAAGTTATCTGAATGGAAGGAAGTTTATGCCGAGTTAATGAAGTATAGAGTATAATAGTTAGGAGATCATTTGGGCAAGTATGGAAATAAGTCGAACATTAATAAATTATGAAGCTCGCCATAATAGTAGTATACGGTAAAGTAAGTAAGTCGATAGCTAATAGCGTATCAAGGAAACACGTTATGATTAAAGCTTCATGGAGAACTACGGAATGTAAATACAGAATACTTTACTCCACACGCGCTTACATTTATGATAATCATACTTTAAAATAAAATGTGTTTTCATGGCTCTAACAGAATGTAAATAACCTGTAAATTAGTCTATTAGACATTATGCTGAAATACTGATCAACTTATGATCAACTTAAGGAAATCCGCTGTTAGGAAGTAAGTATGTACACAAAATCAGATTGTCAGTGGAAAATAGAAGTGCACGCTATAAACACAGTTATAAAAGATATGTGATATATTATTTATTTCCCCCCCTTATCCCCGACCGTCACAGTAGACCTTAATAGGCATGAGTTTGGGTTCCCTTCAATAGAGAACAGCAAGTCAGAGTTTGATTTCGAGTAGTATTCTTTCACTACTGTATGACTTCATACTGTACTTCGATATAGGCAACTAACCAAACCAATGCGCTACCGGATGAGGTATGGTCTCCCCGTCCATGATTCAATAGTGATATGAAATTACTCACTTTAATAAAGACTTCAATTTACAAGTCTAATAAATAACAAGTACACTGTTATTGTAGTAACTTTGCGATCGCAAAGAATAGTTTCACAAGGTAAATCAATCATGTGATGATGATAGCAGATTCCATTTCCACTATTAATTGATCATAATTTAGATGATGATGGTGTTGATGACTCTCAATGCATTTGTAGTGCTTCCCGATCTAGGTAAAACAACTACATGCGAGTCTTGACGAAGTAAAATTGGTTTCAAATGAGGTTTTGATTAATCTACCCTCAAAACAATCCAGCCAAGGCAAATTCAACAATTAGTGAAAGTAAATGATTCAAAAGTAAGTAATTCATATGACCGCTGAATACAGACATAATGAATAAGTAACACTGCATAATATCAGCCTAAGCTCACATATCACAAACAAAGTAACACAAAACAAAAGAAATCACTCACTCAGTATTTCCTCCGTGACAGCTGCGTAAATCAGGAACTCTGAAAATAGTACACCCTAATAACCTATGAACCCTAACCATGTCTAATTAGAATCCTATGCTACATTTGTATATCTCACAACTAGAGGTGATGGTTACCTCACATTTACATTAATTGCGTGGTGTGTAATGTGACTAATCTGAACTAACTAGGGGGTTGAGGTGGCATCCTCGGTGTGTTCCTAACCCTATTTCCTACGCCATGTGTAATAACCCCATCCGCTGGCCGAAACCAGGTTGCGAATGGAGTAGGGCGGAGAGATAGTTGTGCGAATAAATAAATATATACATATAGAGACCAACGCTACCAGTCCTATGCACTGACCAGCAGATACACAGAGCCTGATAACGCTAGGGGGAAGTATCTCGACTGCCTTACGGCAGACGAGCGCCAGGTCGATCCCCAACGCCTGACTCCGTCCCGAAAGACGTTAAACCCCAAGCTTTGTTAACACCGCCAGGTTGCCTTGGGGCCGGGAACCTCGTCCCGTAAAGTCCCTACTTCAAGCGTGACAGATTTAGAACACACAATCAGAATTCATGGCCAATAATCATACGTCATGACAATGACGATGATGGAGGTAATTTCTCTGCCGATACCCCGGACTCTGGGTACCGATCATGATACTGACGGCTAAAGGTGTCCTGGCCACAGAGAAATCGGATTAGGGAAGGATCAAGGATATTGGTGAGGTTGGTATGGTAATTGGTTCACGAACACTGATTGCGAAGCACAATAAATAATCAAACAATTAAAGTAAGTTAAATAATTAAACTAAATAATTAAACTTTGTCAAAGAAAATAAACTGCGAACCGATATCGCTTCCAACAGCAAGACCTCGCTTGAAGAAATTCCGAAAAAAACTAATCCCGATTCCCTGAAGAGCCGTTCTATTTATACCCATTATCTGCATCTCGTGCGTCTCGTGCGTCTCGTGCGTCTCGTGCGTCTCGTGCATCTCGTGCGTCTCGTGCATCTCGTGCATCTCGTGCGTCTCGTGCATCTCGTGCGTCTCGTGCATCTCGTGCGTCTCGTGCATCTCGTGCGTCTCGTGCATCTCGTGCATCTCGTGCGTCTCGTGCATCTCGTGCATCTCGTGCATCTCGTGCATCTCGTGCGTCTCGTGCATCTCGTGCGTCTCGTGCATCATTTGAACAAGAACGATCCTTACGCTCTACCCAATAAGGTCGAATTTCGCTATTCTCCGTGAGTCTCGCATCGTAACCAAACAACAACATACATACCTATCTTATAGTTAAGTCAGTGTGTGAAAGAGATAGAATGCACCTCAGATACAACCAACATGAAACAACACGATCAATGAAAATTACGTCAATTCATTCTAGTTGCAAGGAAGCACTTACGATGCTGTTTACGCAATTATCGAACATTTTGATGTCATATACTACTTGTGTAGTCTACTCAGCCTTTATGTAGTATTTAGTACATTCCTACTCATCCAGTTATCACCCTCGTACAGAAATTCCAGCTTAATTATTATTTAGTCCATACATCTTATAAAAAGGAAAAGGAAAGGCTTACATAATATATTAATTGTATAATTCTAATATTATTAATTGACTATGGGCAACGCCCAATCATATATTTGTGAAATTAACGGTAAAATACGCTATGTACCGTTACAACCACCCCCCAATGTTTGCGCAAGTGGAAAGCTGACAAGCTGATAAACTGAAGTAAACAGTTAAACTCTCTTGTATTCACAAATATATGAACCTTCAAAATTGATCACTCTTAATTTAATAGCATTTTTCCCATGAGTGTATTTGGAATGTGTGGTGTGTATTTAAACCGAAAGGTAGTAACTAAAGCAAAAATTGAACCCATCAAATTTACGACTAAATAATTATGAACGATTATCACCCTCACAAGGCAGTCTAGTCTTAGATAGGGAGACTGTTTTGTGAGAACAATCCACGGCTCTAGTAGCACGTATGACCAGTCCCGCCATACCAGTCTTGCTCCTGCATATCGACCGAATATGGAAATTCCGGAAAAATCCCTTCCAAAACCAGACTACGTTAATAGATATTGGGCCATAACCATCCGTTAATCAATAGTCTCATTTGAAAGGTCCCTTCAATACAGTAATCGCTATTCCTTCGGTGAGTGTGTAGTGTGTGAAGATTTAAGCATTGCATCCTAGCTTCTGCTTGGTTGCACCACATGTAAAGTAATGATATTCTGGTGCCAGCCTCATAGCTGATGTCAATTTGACTTAACCTAACTCCATTCGCACTGGAAAATCATTTGTAGTGTGCTGTTCAGGGGTTGAATGCCAATAAACCGTCCTTATTAACCCCAAATTTGCTAAGTTGCTGCAGCCCCTCATACTATAGCATAACGTCATTTTGGTCTCGTCAAGAAGTCAACATAACATCAATACACAACATTGTTCTTCCTTCCCCATTCCAATCGCAATTTCATACCTAGCTACACCAAATCAGCAATTTTATCAGGTAACTTAGACGTAAGTGGAATATATATAACGGACTGAATCAGTCGTTATTTTTCGAAGATTCATACATATGGATAAAAACAATTACATCACCACATCTCGCAACAAGTGCAAAACAACCTTGTCTGTGCAATATGCGCACTGACACGCAACTTGAAAATCGAAAATATAAAACACGCAGGCAAAACCGTCCAACACCCCATATTACGGAGTAGCAAGGCAACCGTTTTCATCCTAATTAAATCAAATTAACTTAATTTAATAATTTATCCATCCATCCTACTTATTTGTAAAAGCCAATCGCCTTCCACCGGCACAAGTCAAATCTACTAACTTTAAATTATTTTCCCGCACTTATATCTGCTCTATCCTATAATTAGCATAACATAACCTTATGGTAAACTTAATGCATTAATTCTATGATCTTAAAGCTAAGACTTATAACTAGACTAAACCCGTGGTAGCTCAGTGTTCTAGCCTGCGACCCAACTCGTGGCAGGGTTCGCACCCCCCAGAGTCTTCCAGAATTCAAACAGGGTAACGTAAGAAAACCCGCGCGAATCCGCGGAGCAAATCAATAGGTGAAGTTTCCAACCCACACAAAGCCCGTGCAGAACCTAGACGATGTCGTTGAACAATTGGATAGACTTAACTAAATACTTAAGAAAAATATTTAATCCTGAAAATGTTAATGTAAAATATCCAGAAAAGATAATCGCTAAGATCAAGACATCCGCACTTACCTACATTACCAGTAATAAAGTACCTAATTAAATTCAGAACAAACCATTCAAAATACTCTAGGTACTATGCCCAAATAACCACCAACTCAATCATAAACTCAGATAGACTATAGGTAGATAACGTATGAAACCGATAGGTAACGCGCGAATATGCTGTACGCACTTACGAATAAGATTAAGAACAGAAAAGAACAAGTGAGTGTAATATTTATGCCAATACCTCTTACGTCAAAATAATTACAATTTACACAAATTCATGTATCTTTTTTCAAATGGATAATATTGTGATGATCAGTCAACGCAGTGATTTGTCTAAAATATTCAAAATACCTTCTACCCAGATTACCGCCAACCGAGTTGACACTATAATCAACTACGCACACTAGAGGGCGCTATGAACAAAAATACAACAATTTACGTTAATACGTATCGAGCTTTTCGTAATAATAACTTTCAAAGTGTATACTTAACCATTTTCACTACGCATTAAGTACGTTTAAAATAAACAACTAAGTATTTTAATTTTGTTAAAAATTAGCCTACTGTAAGTTATTAATCGAAAGTCATAAAACGAAACGCAATTCCAATTCAATAGTATTCATTTAAAATAAGGGTATGCATGCGCTGTACTGCGCCGGTCTGAACAAACTACCCTTCCCTTTTTTTATGCGAGCGCACTGCCATGGTGTTGAGTCAATATTTGTTAGACAAAACTCGACCTTAAGTATTTGACATACTGGGTTACTAATTATGTTCGCTTTTTGTATTTGCGAATGATTATGCTATAGCAAAGGCCAACTTGATATACTGTTAATTTACTGACACAATGTCATCAAAGAGTAAATTTCCTCAAGAATTAAAAGATAAAGTGTGAATTGTAAAGTTGAATGAGAGTGGTAGACTCCTACTAAGTGTGCTCATCTTTTTTAGAGTTCCGTACTACCTGTACTTTAAAGGAAAAACTGAGTAATCGGTTGCTACGTCTGTTCGCATCTTATTTCTGTGAACATATACGCTATAATAAGGCTTACTTGGTAAACTGTTAAACAAGAACTGCATTAGTAATTAAGAACTGAACGATAATAAAATATTTAGAATTATTTCTGAAAGCAGAAAATAATTGCAAATGATACTTTCTACACGAAAAGAAAACAATGAAATTGTAAAGTTGACTCGAGTGTCGAGTTTTAAGTGTGTGTGTCCATTGGTCACACCGTAATTAGGTACTCTATTTATTGATTACAGGAAAATCTATAAAAGTTTTTTTAAAAATTTTTGTAGCTGAAATAATTTGTTAAAACATGTGCTTCACGCACCGCGGCGCCACCTAGCGAACGCCACACGAACTATCAACCGTAATACTGAACATAGTTCAAGATAGCTCTAAGCCTCTTGGAACTGCGCCGGACCATGCTGTACTAATGTTGCCCCCTATCGATTAGTTTTACGTTTTTGTATATATTTATTTCGGGTCGTTTCCTCAGGTCAAGCATTCGCTTAATCGTAACGGGCACAATAAAATTATCGTTATAAATATCAAATAATAACCAGTCATTCTACCCTGCGTTGTACTAGACCCCAATATAGGCAGGAGTTGATAGAGACTGAGAAGGGAGAGCAAAACCTGAGGCTGACTGCAGTGACCTACCAGATCCCCAACACATGTGCTTACATGCCAATAACCAATATACAATGAAACCACACTACGTACATTTTGCTTAAGGGCAGGACTCTTTTGTCACTGGACTATCATAGATACGACTGTTCATAGTGAACACTAGATACCAGCCTATCCATGTACCTGCATACCTATAAACTTGCACTAGACCCGTTTCATACGACTATCTATCTGTCTTCGTAATCTACAAATATAAAACGACCTCACACTATCTTCGTTTTACCAGGCCCTAATAATACTGGATTGCTATATTCACTAGCCTAACTACACACATGCACACATACTACATACATACATAGGTACACTTATGTACAGAACCTATTCTTTTTCATGAAATAGATTCGGCTCCGAAAATGTTTAACATACGACAAATTCAAATTAACAAAACAGAGCGTACTCGTACTAATTACAAACGACAGGGATTTCTGCATTCTATTGAACTAAAGCTCAAAATTATTATTATCATCTTTCTGGGATTGTAGCAAGTGAAACAAGGCATATCGTAGCAAGTCCTATCTACCCCTATGAGAAAGAGGCGTGATGATACGTACGTATTATCAAAGTCGTGACGTAAACAAGGCACTAATTGTGCATCTAAAATCTAAGTAGTAGCCGCTGAACCAATTTTAATGATAATATTTGTTCTTCTTCTTCTTCTTTTGATAATATTTGTTGTTTAAGTATAAGATTGTATGAAATCTGGAAAATCCGTAACAAAAACACATTAATGAGTTTAAAATTTAACTGATACATTATATGAAGCCCCTGCATACTAATGAGTAATTATACATACATAAACTTCCCCTGTCGATACAAATACCACTGGAGCTACCTGGAAGTACACTACTAGGTAGTTAGATATAAACTACTTTACCTATCTACAGTATCAATAACCGCTACGTATTTAGAACCAAAGCGCGATCTACTATCAATCGTACTTGTGGAAAGGAGGTAGAAATCGGTGAATCATTAGTCAATTGATAAAATCACTTCAAAATGTTATCCTACCCTATTTTATTCTATTCTACTATCCTACTAATAAAAATGTAAAACCACAGTTTCGCATGGGTGCATGGTTGATATGGATGTATGGGTGGTACAGACGTATGAATGCATACCACTCTTTCTACATCAGAACGGCTGAATAAATCTGGATGAAATTTGGCATAACTAACGATAAATTATAGACTTAAATAACGCGTGCCTTTTATCCCTAAACATACGTAATTCCTGCGGGTTAGCGATAAACAAACTCTTTGCAGACAAAGCCGCAAGATGCAGCTAGTTTTTTTTTGGCACCTACTTAAAATGTACAACAAGGGAGACAACCTAATAAGTGGGTTACTCGATAGTAAGCAAAAATCACTGCTCATGGACATCTGCAACACTGGAGCATTTGCAGATGCGTTACCGGTTCAGTGAGTCAGGGTAAAATACCTGGTGCGTTGTGCCAGTAATTTTATCGACTAACACAGCAGCGGTAGTACTGCTGCTTGGCGGCAGGATTAACAAATAAGATAGTACATTTTTAATAGAAGCTTCTTTTCTTACAGTATATTCTTTACTTGGCCATAATTTGTGCAATCAACTCATTTACACACAAACATACATACATACAAATTAAATTAAATTAAATTAAATATCCTGGGACAAATTACACCAATTGATCCAGCCCCAACCTAAGCAAAGCTTGTACTATGGTATCAGGCAACGGATCAACATACTTACATAATGTAGATAGACATACTTAATTACAAAAATTGTACATTGTCCAACATCCATGACTCAGGCACAAATATTCGTATTCATCATACAACTGTCTGTCCCCACCGGGATTCGAACCCAGGATCTCTAGCTTCATAGTCAGGGTCACAAACCACTGGCTATCCGGTTGTCAATACCAAGTACCTAAAGTGAACGGGCCGCGACCTACAGGACTCTAGCTAATAAACAAACATACAAACAACCAAACAAACTGACAAACAAAAAACGAAAATTGCAAGATTAAAAGCTTGCTCTATATGAACTTATATAAAAAAACGTAATAACATTCTCTAACATACCCACCTACCGTCATTATTTCTATCATCATCATCAATATCACTATCCACTATCATAAACATCATTATCTAACAACTAACGTCGTTATTCATCATCAGCCCACCCACGTCCCACGGCTGGGCATAGAACCCCTCTCAATTGAGAGGACGCCTACCAAGGCACCTGAACGGGCCTACCCACCATATTGTATACCTAATTTACTGATCTTACGAGTACCTACCAAATTCTTAGTAAAATCAACCTTTGAAACAACCATAATACATACGTGCTTAGAGTCAGTGTATTTCTTATTGATACTGACAGCATAAAATAAGAAAGGAAAGCATCGATGATGGACAAGAAAGCATTTCAATACCAGCTATAAACTTACTTAAAGTCTGCCTTTGTCCAAATTTCTACAATATAATGTAGACTTTAGACCAGAATAAACAATGACATGATCGTGTCCTATCAACCGACACCTCCTACAGAGAAATAATAACTGAACTATACTTATATACTATACACTACAATTTTTAAATCAAAATTTGAAAAAGACAATCCTATGACCAACGGTGGCCATCCTGCCTTCTCATGGTGTAATACCTACCTACACTAAATAGAATCAATCTATTATATAACTTTGTCACCAGTTGATACCCCTCCCTAATGATATCATAGATCTATCAATCATAGATATATCTACCTTGTGTTTTATTTTAAAGCTGAAGATGGTATAAGTTCTAGACATCCTCAGTCTTTGTTGGGAGGCCTAAGAAAGACAAACTATAACTCACACTTACAACTATTACGCAATGTAATAAAATAATGCACCCTAATTAACCCCATGACATGACTTTTATGTTTTGACTAAAATATCCCCATAAACATAACACACATAACTTACTATTGCCAAGTATTCACAGGCACCTACAAAGCTCATACAACCGTAATGAAAAATCAAAATGAACAAGAGTACATTCACTAATACAGTAAATCAATCTAAATGCTCCGAGATAGGTACAACTGTCACTAACATAAAACTCGCAGCAGTTGCATACTGTAGCTGTAATTTCAACATCACCGATTTTCGAACACAATTTTTATAACATTTCTATTTTTATTTTGTAAACACGACATACATACTAGTCATTACTACCGTTCGAAAACTTAATCCCGTTTGCTATCACGGTGAATACATACACTTAAGTCTCTGTCTACCCTACATGCTTTAGCTCATGAGTCTACCTTAGTAGTAAAATTTCCTAAAAAACAAAACAAGGGTTCCTCAACGTCAAGCCCCGGCCACGAACTCCTCATAAAGAGCCTATTAAAAATATCAATTTTCCTCACAAGAACACTACCCCCGCTCACTAGCTTCCTATAATCACCGTAATTAAAAAGTATATTTATTACACCCCCTCCGACCTTGCAACCTTAAAACATTACTAGTATTCCTAACCTTATGGAAATCATTCAAAGATACTATGCACCCCCCCGACTTTACAATCTTATAAATCTAGCGTACATTATAAGCAATGTCACCTATAAAAGCATCAGAGTAATTTAATATTCCCTATCTGGATATTCAAAACACTGTAATCATAAACCTTTCTACAGTCAAATGAACATTCAGTTTTAATTTAATAATGCATCTAAAATAGAAATTCGTTTACAACCTAATTAAATATTCTAACACGTTCTTAAGTCACGAAAATATTTTGTATCTACTCCGGGAACCCTTAATCAACTTTTATAAAGAAGGTAGGCATCACATTAACCAAACCGAAATCTACCCTAAACGAATCGATAATTCGAGAAGTCTACCTATATTTGACCGGCTTATATCTATCCTTCCAATTAAGGGGCAATTCTATCGCTGCATCCGACATGCACTGTAAACACATTACATACACACGGGAAGTCACGTCTATACCACTACGGGGTAAACAGAGCCTATGGCAACATTAGAGAAAGACATTAAATCATCATAATATGCTATGATAGTAAAAAACCACAACCTAAAAACATCAAAAGCACCTATCTTAATAGTAATAAACCTAAAATAATTACACAAAAGATCCACGAATGGGTGAAACTGTACCGTAGGACCCCTAGATTAAGATCAGATAAACCTAAAGTAACGTAAGTGCAAAAATGGTAACAACATTTTTATTGGCTAAACTAATTTGAGACAAGTTCGGCGACTCAATAAGGCGAACGCAACAGTGTAATTCCTCCTTAAGGTATAATCCTACCAACGTAAAATGTTAACATTATTGTTAGTTGACTAGCAGTATCCTACCTAGAACGGACGTCGTTTAAAATAAGGGTGCAAATGGATACAATAAATTTACAACAATAATGACCGAACGTAATATATAAGTGCTTACATCAACTACGAGTGGACTGAACAAGTTTAGTGAAAAAGAACAGAGTTTACATCTTAAAATGCAAAAATGATTGTTAGTTAGCTAGTAGTATCCTACCTACAACGGATATTGTTTATATTCTAAAGGTAAGAGTGCGAAGTGGATAAGAAATAGCAAAGATCTTCACGGAACGCAATGAATGAGCGAGATCATGAACCAATGGAACTATGGAATGAAGTGGACCAATGAATGGTTACGACAATAACGATAAGATAATATTAAGTGCAAAGTGAACCAAGAGAATGTGAAAACATCATGACAAAACGTGACTACCAAATATCATAACAGAACTTGAACTATGAGTGCTTATAGTAAGTGTCATGAAAATAAAAATGCTACAATAATAATATAGAAAATTATGAAAAGATCAATATTACAATTTTATTCTAAAGGTGACTGTTTTATTGAACTATATCCGACTAATAATATATTTTAGTAACCTATAGAAGATACCAATCCTTACTCTCACTTTTCCATTACACGGCAACACTGTGTCCAACAATTGCCTTTAATAAAAAAAACAACTGTTGGACAATTCCTAGGTGGTACCTATGTTGAAAGTTTAAGACTAACAGACTTATAAAATACGAGCTAAAAGTATCATCCTAT
Source organism: Pandemis corylana (assembly GCA_949127965.1). Taxonomy (NCBI): domain Eukaryota; kingdom Metazoa; phylum Arthropoda; class Insecta; order Lepidoptera; family Tortricidae; genus Pandemis; species Pandemis corylana. The sequence goes on along the minus strand of OX421855.1, from coordinate 12,271,084 downwards.
TACGATAAGATATTATAACGAAATCGGAATTGAGCTATGTATTATCAGCTGACGAGTATTACTATACGACCTAAGTAAACCAGGACCTAAAATAATCCTAAATCCTGGTCACGCGAACCACTGTAACAAACCACCCCCCCCCCTACTCTAAATTTTCTTAAATATTAAAAATATGTATTTAAAAAAACTGACATTTAAATTTATTTCGAATTAATTCTAATAACGCCTAACAACGCGCCTAACGTACCTAAGTTACACATAGCTCAATCCAACGCGTACTTACTATAGAAGGTAAATAAAGCCGCCTACTAATAAAATATATATGTCGTGAAAGCCTAACAAAACTGTACTGGTCGTGATACGTGTTATATTTAAGATATGGCCATGTGATCGTCTAGTGCGTGAATCGTCTAGTAATTAAATTAAATACCCTTCGTTGTGTCCGCATCCTACGTAACCCTGGGAACGTTTAGTGACGAGTAAAGATTGATCTACCTACAAATTAAAACTATCATATATACGCGACGGCTAGCAACACATTACTTAAAGGATTTTAGTTTAAGCTGACTAAAGAAAATAACGATTAAGTTATCTGAATGGAAGGAAGTTTATGCCGAGTTAATGAAGTATAGAGTATAATAGTTAGGAGATCATTTGGGCAAGTATGGAAATAAGTCGAACATTAATAAATTATGAAGCTCGCCATAATAGTAGTATACGGTAAAGTAAGTAAGTCGATAGCTAATAGCGTATCAAGGAAACACGTTATGATTAAAGCTTCATGGAGAACTACGGAATGTAAATACAGAATACTTTACTCCACACGCGCTTACATTTATGATAATCATACTTTAAAATAAAATGTGTTTTCATGGCTCTAACAGAATGTAAATAACCTGTAAATTAGTCTATTAGACATTATGCTGAAATACTGATCAACTTATGATCAACTTAAGGAAATCCGCTGTTAGGAAGTAAGTATGTACACAAAATCAGATTGTCAGTGGAAAATAGAAGTGCACGCTATAAACACAGTTATAAAAGATATGTGATATATTATTTATTTCCCCCCCTTATCCCCGACCGTCACAGTAGACCTTAATAGGCATGAGTTTGGGTTCCCTTCAATAGAGAACAGCAAGTCAGAGTTTGATTTCGAGTAGTATTCTTTCACTACTGTATGACTTCATACTGTACTTCGATATAGGCAACTAACCAAACCAATGCGCTACCGGATGAGGTATGGTCTCCCCGTCCATGATTCAATAGTGATATGAAATTACTCACTTTAATAAAGACTTCAATTTACAAGTCTAATAAATAACAAGTACACTGTTATTGTAGTAACTTTGCGATCGCAAAGAATAGTTTCACAAGGTAAATCAATCATGTGATGATGATAGCAGATTCCATTTCCACTATTAATTGATCATAATTTAGATGATGATGGTGTTGATGACTCTCAATGCATTTGTAGTGCTTCCCGATCTAGGTAAAACAACTACATGCGAGTCTTGACGAAGTAAAATTGGTTTCAAATGAGGTTTTGATTAATCTACCCTCAAAACAATCCAGCCAAGGCAAATTCAACAATTAGTGAAAGTAAATGATTCAAAAGTAAGTAATTCATATGACCGCTGAATACAGACATAATGAATAAGTAACACTGCATAATATCAGCCTAAGCTCACATATCACAAACAAAGTAACACAAAACAAAAGAAATCACTCACTCAGTATTTCCTCCGTGACAGCTGCGTAAATCAGGAACTCTGAAAATAGTACACCCTAATAACCTATGAACCCTAACCATGTCTAATTAGAATCCTATGCTACATTTGTATATCTCACAACTAGAGGTGATGGTTACCTCACATTTACATTAATTGCGTGGTGTGTAATGTGACTAATCTGAACTAACTAGGGGGTTGAGGTGGCATCCTCGGTGTGTTCCTAACCCTATTTCCTACGCCATGTGTAATAACCCCATCCGCTGGCCGAAACCAGGTTGCGAATGGAGTAGGGCGGAGAGATAGTTGTGCGAATAAATAAATATATACATATAGAGACCAACGCTACCAGTCCTATGCACTGACCAGCAGATACACAGAGCCTGATAACGCTAGGGGGAAGTATCTCGACTGCCTTACGGCAGACGAGCGCCAGGTCGATCCCCAACGCCTGACTCCGTCCCGAAAGACGTTAAACCCCAAGCTTTGTTAACACCGCCAGGTTGCCTTGGGGCCGGGAACCTCGTCCCGTAAAGTCCCTACTTCAAGCGTGACAGATTTAGAACACACAATCAGAATTCATGGCCAATAATCATACGTCATGACAATGACGATGATGGAGGTAATTTCTCTGCCGATACCCCGGACTCTGGGTACCGATCATGATACTGACGGCTAAAGGTGTCCTGGCCACAGAGAAATCGGATTAGGGAAGGATCAAGGATATTGGTGAGGTTGGTATGGTAATTGGTTCACGAACACTGATTGCGAAGCACAATAAATAATCAAACAATTAAAGTAAGTTAAATAATTAAACTAAATAATTAAACTTTGTCAAAGAAAATAAACTGCGAACCGATATCGCTTCCAACAGCAAGACCTCGCTTGAAGAAATTCCGAAAAAAACTAATCCCGATTCCCTGAAGAGCCGTTCTATTTATACCCATTATCTGCATCTCGTGCGTCTCGTGCGTCTCGTGCGTCTCGTGCGTCTCGTGCATCTCGTGCGTCTCGTGCATCTCGTGCATCTCGTGCGTCTCGTGCATCTCGTGCGTCTCGTGCATCTCGTGCGTCTCGTGCATCTCGTGCGTCTCGTGCATCTCGTGCATCTCGTGCGTCTCGTGCATCTCGTGCATCTCGTGCATCTCGTGCATCTCGTGCGTCTCGTGCATCTCGTGCGTCTCGTGCATCATTTGAACAAGAACGATCCTTACGCTCTACCCAATAAGGTCGAATTTCGCTATTCTCCGTGAGTCTCGCATCGTAACCAAACAACAACATACATACCTATCTTATAGTTAAGTCAGTGTGTGAAAGAGATAGAATGCACCTCAGATACAACCAACATGAAACAACACGATCAATGAAAATTACGTCAATTCATTCTAGTTGCAAGGAAGCACTTACGATGCTGTTTACGCAATTATCGAACATTTTGATGTCATATACTACTTGTGTAGTCTACTCAGCCTTTATGTAGTATTTAGTACATTCCTACTCATCCAGTTATCACCCTCGTACAGAAATTCCAGCTTAATTATTATTTAGTCCATACATCTTATAAAAAGGAAAAGGAAAGGCTTACATAATATATTAATTGTATAATTCTAATATTATTAATTGACTATGGGCAACGCCCAATCATATATTTGTGAAATTAACGGTAAAATACGCTATGTACCGTTACAGCAGTACGAAGCCGTGGGCAAATTTATTTCAAGCTCATTTCTTTCCACAAGAATCTATGAATAGACTGTATATTTCTGGATGTTTAAGTGTTACCTTTTTTTGTACAAAAAAATGAGACAAAACAAAAATCCCGCGATAATTAATAAATAAATATTTATCCTAATTCTTTATAGCGAAAACATTTATCTCGCTACTCCGCTGATTAAATGTAAATGCAAGCATGGAAATGGTTATATTGTTCATTGAAATGGACCTCCGCGAAGTAACGCCTAATTCAATAATAAATCCAACTTCTTAGTCCTACAAAGTTTTACCTTCTTTGCAAAAGTTCCCCCCGTAATGTAGGCAAGAGACGTGGAAGGATTTTTCTAAATTCCTACTGGATAGTAATTTTGTAGGGTGCTGAACCGCAGACTGAAGTTGGTCTTCGGTATAATTAAGAAAAACACCATTTTCATAACATCGAACAAGCAATTTATGGAGACGGAGAGCATCGAGTTAAGAGTGGCGATCCGTCTTAACTTGACGTAATTGAAATGTGTTGCTTTTCTCTCATCTTTCTTATTAACTGAACATCTGTTCCATTCGTATTCAATATTGAGAAAACATGGCATTTTATAATCACGAAAACAATATAAATTTAATTTATTTCGAGAGTCGTGCTTACAAAAAAAAACTTAATTTGATATTTGCAAAATGTTTCATTTGTTGAGCGTTGAATGTTTGCGACTAGGAGAATAATAGCAGGGACTTTTAATTCATCGGCCCTATTAAAACATGATTAAATATTGTATTACTGTGATTTCTTACTTTAATTCAATGGAACTACTCATACACACACACACATATATAAATGACGTCTTTATCCCTTACGGGGTAGGCAGAGCCTAAGTTAACAATACCTGAAAGCCACGTTTAGCATGATTGTGGGCGTATAAGTGGAAAGGGGAATCAAAATAGTGACGATTTGCTAGCCGCATATTACCGCATATATACAACTGGTATATTCTATGTTTTTTCTTTACTCCCAGACCAGCATGGAAGGATTATTGTATTATATAACTACTCATTATTTAACTAGCTTCTGCCCGCGACTTTATCTGCGTAGAATCCTCTTCCCTCATCCCTTTCTCTTGAATCACTCGATCAATTAAAATCGCATCAAAATCCGTTGCGTAGGTTCAAAGATCTAAGCATACATAGGGACAGACAGCGGAAAGCGACTTTGTTTTATACTATGTAGTGATGATGCAGATGAAAACATTAAACTACCCGAATTATTTTTCGTGTTAATTTTGAATGAAATTGTTCTTTTCTTACTCATTTGTTGATCCTACGCAAGTGAACGCCTAATCACTACATAGTATAAAACAAAGTCGCTTTCTCTGTCCCTATGCCCCTATGTCCCTATGTATGCTTATATCTTTAAAACTACACAACGGATTTTGATGCGGTTTTTTTTAATAGATAGTGATTCAAGAGGAAGGTTTTTATGTATAATTCTACGCAGACGAAGTCGCGGGCAGAAGCTAGTATAATTATAAAATAAAGAATTAGGCCAAATTATATAATTTATTGAATCAGGCGTTACTTTGCGGAGTTCTATAATTGAACTACATTTCTACTCCGCTGCCACACGTGCAATGCATGACGCGATTTAGGTTACGTGTGGCAGCGGAGTAGCAATGTGAATGTTTTTTTGAGGATTAAGACATTTTTTTTTCTTGTAAGGCAAAAGTAACTGGATAATTACTTCGTACATCTTTGTACTCCCACAGTTAATACTAACTCTTATTTAATTTATTACTTCGATGTAACTACTTCCATTGTATGCTTTATTAGCCCCGTTGGAACTCTTTAGTGGTATTAAATTTCAATCAAAATGTTCAACAATGTAGTTTCACTGCGTTTATAGACAAACATTTTATTAGTAACCATTAAACTTTATCATCAGTATTTTAGTTTGTAATTTGTCATTCAGACAGATGACACTTAGCGACAAAAATTCGCATAGTAACAAGGTCACGTGACAGCTAGTAACATATAGAAAAATTCTAAGGCTTACCCATCTGCTATGGGTGGTGTAGGGGTATAGCGCGCGTCACGGAATGACGAGGATCCAGGTTCGATTCGCGGCTATAGCTTTACTTTTCAGATTTTTCTATGTGTTCTGAATTTTCAGTGTCATTTGATAGTATTTTAATCGTTGTGAAGTGTTGTTTTTTTATTAATGTCTATAATTTTGTATATCACTACATAGTATTAAACAAAGTCGCTTTCCGCTGTGTGTCTGTCCGTCTGTCCCTAGGTATGCTTAGATTTTTAAAACTACCCAACGGATTTTGATGCGGTTTTCTTTAATAGATACAGTGATTCAAGAAGAATTATTCTACGTAGACAAATCGCGAATAGAAGTTAATTTTATGTATAAAAGTATAAACCCCGGTCACGCGGGTACTTAGAGCTAAGAAAAAATTACGAGACCACCACAACTGACAAGTCTCTCTACTATATTCCATTTCAAATATCAACCAAGTAAAGAGAGGTTACTCCGTTTTATGAATCTTCATCTTTTTTTAAGAAATGCTGGTAGCTTGTCTGGTTACCAGCATTTTTTGCCCAAAGAAATACTGGCGCTGTAGTAATTGACCCGTCAAGCCTAGCTCAGGAAATGTCGGTCCATGCCATCCAGCAGACCTACTCCAAAGTTAAAAAAATGAAGTTTGTTTCGTGTTACTCCGCTCACACTAATAATTACAAATAAGAGAGTGAAAAGGACAGTAGGATACGAACTTTGAATTGTGAATTGCAGCGAAGCCCCCTTGCATCGCGTTACGGGCAAATCGAGTTAGCTGTCGACGAAAATGGCAGCAGGCGAGGGCAACATTTTCCGTAACTTGTTGCATTTTTACCGAATTTAAAGTCGGTAAGACCAAAGGTTTTATTGGTGAAAAAATTAACAACTCGTTTAAAAACAAAAAAAAATGCAAATTGGCCGCCAAGGTCTGTTTAACATGTCTTTTTATAAACTACCAGCTCATTCGGAAAGACTATCATTGCCAAGAAGAATGAGCCATTTTTTCAAAATAAAATACATTAAGCTACTACAATACTTAAATTAAACACACACATAAATCACGTCTATATCCGTTACGGGGTAGACAGAGCCTAAAGTAACAAAACCTTAAGGACACGTTTAGCATGATTAAGGACGTATAGGTGGAAAGGGAATCAAAATAGTGATGGGTTGCCTAGCCGCATCGAATAAGTTAATATCCTAAGACTTTCGCCCATTTCCTCGATGGACTTTTACCATCTGCGTGGGAAGAGAAGCAACGTGTAAATTCTATGTTTTTTCTCTACTCCCAGACCAGCATGGAAGAATATTGCTTTAGATTGCAAAGCTTTTATTGATGATAAAATCAGCATATCATTTATTTCGTACAGTATCCCTACTAATATTATAAATGTCTTTTTGTGTGTCTGTTACGCTTTCACGCCTAAACCACTGAACCAATCACAACGAAAATTGGTACACAGATAGTTTATGTCTTAAGAAACATAAGATAGTTTTTACCCTGGAATCTCTATTTGTTGTGCTTTGGATAGCGCTAAGCAAATTCTGCGCAGACAGAATCGCGGCAACAGCTAGTATAAGTAAAATGCTCTATTGTACACATATAAAGAAACAGATACAATACACAAAAAAAAACATTAATATATGCACAAAGGCGAACTTATCCCTATTAGGGGTCTACCAGATGACGTTTGAGTAAGTAAGGGGAGCATTAAACGAGGGACGGACGAGGAGGGGGGGGGGGGGGAGTGTTATATACTTATGTAGTATTACATGGCACCGTTTAACCACACGTTAGGATTCCAAGAGAACTCACTTTCCCACGAAGTTTTACTAAAGTCAATGCCCTCAGCTAGACGAAGAGACCTATATTTGCATGTCGATATGCTATATACCGCTCACACGTTGCGTTGAGTTTGCACAAGCTCAGAATTTACCAGACTAAGTTTCTGTCTGTACATGCGACAAAGCAATTATGTACGATCGTGCTGTTTCCACACATTGCATAGCTGAGAGCTATTGAAGAAATAAAGCTTGAATGACTTAACTTAAAGATCCTGCCTTGTCTTTATGTTTTTGAATCTGCAATGTATGTAAAAGATAATATGAATTTCTCACTTTCAATAGCACTCGTCAACAGGATAAGATCACAACGCCTCGTTTTAGAACAGTTTTATTTCGAAAGAGTGCTCTTGGAATGATGCCTAAGGTATATAATTCTGACCAGCTTAAATTTAAAAAAAAAAAAACTTTTCAGTCGATAATGCATATTACTCTATCCAAGATTATTTAGCGGCAAGGCTGTAAATTTGCATGTAGAATAATTTAATATGTAATGCAGATAAAAAACGAAAAATGCATGCCATCCATTATATTGGCTATTTGTATGCCTCGTGGCGCAACATAGTGGTCCTAAATATACGCATAAGATCTCTGTATATGTATGTATTTGCCTATGTTTTGACAAATAAATTAATTTGAATTTCAACTCTTATTTTTATAAAATGTATTTATTTCATATACAATTGAAAATAACAGTAAATGGAATTAAAACAAATTAAACTATTAAATTTCAAACGAATTAAAAACTAAACTAAAACGAATCATAAAATAAAATAATTAAAAAAGGAGGGGCCCCCGTGGCATAGTTCCACAGACGCTGGCAGCATTTCCCCTTTAGACAGCGATACTAATACGCTGTCCAAGAAAGCTGCCAGCTCTGCGGTCACCCGTAGCGTCTAATAGCCTCTTCGAAGTTTCTTTATTTTATAAAAGTGTAATTGTAAAAAATCTGCTTACGTAATACTTGAATGGCCCCCATCCTGGTAGAGTACAAAAAAGTATTAATCTCGTAGATACTTTTTTTGCATCATTATCATCACCAGCCTATATACACTGGTGGCACGGGCCTCGTCTGGGAATGATATATTTTCTTTTTCACATTATCAAAATTACTGAGGTATATTGAAATGTCGCATGACGTCACGCCTTGATACTTACAATTTTCGCTTAGAAGTGACGTCACGAATTCCCACTCCACAAGTTTGACACGCTTCATCTTCACACATACGTACATACAACACAAATCACGTCTGTATCCCTTACGGGGTAGAAAGAGCCTGAGGTAACAAGACCTAAAGGCCACACTTAGCATGATTGTAGGCGTGTATTGGTTGAAAGGGGACTCAAAACAGTGATCGGTTGCCAGCCACATCGCCTATAACAAACATGATTCCTAAGAATTTCGCCCTTTCTCTCGATGTGTTTTTACCATCTGCGCGGGTTATTTTTTTGCTCCCATACCATAATGGAAGTAAGTCCAACAACAGTCTTGAACACTTGAAAACGTATCCATTATTTTGTCATAATCTATCAAACCAATCTATAATCCCATTTTCTTTACCCAGTCATCATTCCCATTGTCTCTACTACTCATTACCCCAACAATTTAAGTTTTATGGAGTTGTACGGCGATTATGCGGCGTCATTACTGTGGCACATGACGAGTGGAAGTCATAACGCCTCGGCGCTATCTCAAATGCAAACAGTTCCCCAACTTGCGCGATTACTTCTCCGACTACGATTTCTAGAAGACCACGCGTTTCCATTGTACTTAGGTAAGACGGTGTAAGTAAATGTGGTAGTGGTTTTTTCCTTTAACCAATTGTAAGTAAGTAAATGCTTTATTGTACAAATATAAAGAAACAGAGACAAATCACAAAAAATACCTTAAATTATGCTTTAGAGAGCGACACTTGGATTGCATGTTTAAAACTCGTATAGCTCCATCTGTCGACGCAAAGCTGAACTATTCAAGCTGAGCGCCTATTACACACTAGGAGTCTTCGAATTATTTTGAAATATATAATATATGTATGTATGTACAACTCTTTATTGTACATAAAACACAAGAAAAAGATGAATACAGGACAACACACATGCACAAAGGCGAACTTATCCCTAAAAGGGATCTCTTCCAGTTAACCTTAAAAAATAAATATTTCAACAGGTGTTTGGGTTAGCCTTTAATTGAACATTTCTGTTAGGATTTTCATCTCATAATTCATTTTTGAGAACGCTCCTTTGACCTTTGAAACATTCGCCATAAAAAATCCTGAAAAATCCTACTTAATCCTACTAATATTGTAAATGTGAACGTTTGTGAGTATGTTTGGATGTTTGTTACTCTTTCACGCCAAAACGGCTGAATAGATCTGGATGAAATTTGGAACGTAGACAGATTATGGTCTGGAATAGCACATAGGTTACTTTTATCCCGGAAAATTACGTAACTCCTGCGGGACAGCGATAAACGAATTATATGCAGACGAAGTTGTGGGCAACAGCTAGTAATATTATAAATGTGAAAGTTTGTGAGTATGTTTGGATGTTTGTTACTCTTTCACGCCAAAACGGCTGAATAGAAATTAGGCAAATTTAATTAAATAGATCTGGATGAAATTTGGAACGTAGTTAGATTATGGTCTGGAATAGCACATAGGCTACTTTTTATCCCGGAAAATTGCGTAATTCCTGCGGGATAGCGATAAACGAATTCTATGCAGACGAAATGTAATTTTTTTTGTTTCGGTTTCACGCGAAAACTACTCAACCGATCATCATGAAATTTTGTACACATGTTTTTGGAGGTATTAGAAGTAACATAGAATACTTTTTACTAAAACATTTTTTTTATGTCGTCACTCTGACGTTATCTGCGCGGACGAAGTCGCGGGCAAAAGCTAGTATTTGCATAAATCTTCTTTCTTACTGACCCAACCTTAAGTGTTGGTTAATTTTAAAACACAGTGTAAAATTGAAACAAACCTGTTTATCTTAGGCTTAGGTTATTGATATCAACTGAAAGATGCATTTTAAATCATAATACCTCAAAAAGCCTTAGACCTGATAAATGAAATAGGTTAAAGACAGGTCTTACATTGTTCCTAGTAGGTTCAAACGCCTTCAAGAATTTTACGAGCAACAATTCTTCTTCGTATTACTGTTACGTGACACACTAGGAGTTTTAGCAGTCAGAGCTAAAAACTAGCCGAAGCTTAGATATTACATATTAATTTCTAAATGTCAGTGAAAATTATAACACATAGAAAAATCCGAAAAGTAAAGCTATGGCCGGGAATCGAACCCGGGTCCTCGTCATTCCGTGACGCGTGCTATACCCCTACACCACCCATAGCAGGTAATTACATATTACTCGTTGGCACTATACTGTGGTTGTAAAAGTTGGTATATACATTTGGAATTTAGGTTACAATGTGAATTTTGTGCTGTAAATCTTTTTACGGGCATGAGTTTAGCGGAGAGTGTACTCTGCGATATTGTTCTTTTACGCTTCGGGGATAATAGAATTTCGTCAGCAGATCGCCATATTTTGTGATGAAAAATTGAAAATGTGTGTAAAAGGATTATGTTAAAGGTTTTATTCGTAAATATTGAAGTGGCCGTAGATATACGAAATTGAATATTTACGTTTTGTCCTTTGAAGATTACGCGTTTCACGAATTATTATTATTTACTTCCACCTGTACGCCCACAATCATTAAAGTAGCCTTTAGGTCTTGTTACTGTTACCTTAGCTTCTGTCTACCCCGTATGGGATAAAGACGTGATTTCGTTGATGTGAAAGAAGTCTCCTTTCTTAAATCATTCGCTTTTGTAGATACTAAAATAAACTACTAAATATCACACACATGCATACATACAAAATACAAATTATAAATGTAAATAAATAAAAATTACATAAATTTTGAAATGCATAATGGGTTAAAATGCATAATGGTTGAAAACCATCATCAACAGCCAGCTCAATCAACGTTTTGGTCCTTTTCTAAAGCACAATACGCAAAAATGACTAGAACTAAAACCGATATTAACATATCGGAAATCCTATGAAAAATGGAACTGTTCGTACGTTGAAACCAGTTCCGCACATCAATTCCAGATATGCAAATAGAGTTCCATGCTCCAACAAAAACATAGTTCAAAATTCACTTACAAAATTGATATACGGTACGTTACGTAGCATGGAGTTAAATAATCTCCCTCAGGAGGCGTAATCATGATCAATAGGAGTAGCAGGTGCCTTGTTCTAAGAAGCACGGGTACCCTCGGGTCTTAGTCGTGGACCGGGATTATTATTTTTAATTAGTTATTTGCTATTTCGTTGTTTGAGGTCAACATTTTTTCCCTTAAGTTTTCCTTTTTTTTTAGTGCAGCTAACTATTCATGAGTCTTAATGATTTAGAGAATTGTAATGTTATAAAGTTTTTCACTTAGGAAGTTAAATTTTTCTGTCTTTAAAATAAAATAAAAGAACATGCAACTATGGGAGAGAATATTTGATTTGCACGGTACGTACAACGTATCGGATACAACTTTGAATATGGTTAACATTTATTCACAAATTGTTATATTTTCTATCATACCAAATTTTCCATTCCTATCAAAATGTGTTTGTCATTCAACTGAAGCGGCCAGATACATTAATTACCCCCCTGGACGCAGTCGGTTAAGCGCGCTGGCAGGCTAGCGTCGGGTCATCTGCCAGCCGGCGCGTGGAACTGCGCGGCCATTCAAAATGCCGAGGACCTCAGTCGCCCTCGAACCAGCGTAACGGACGCCTCACGTTCTTGCCCTTGCTGCTGCAGTCGATCCTTGATATTATCATTCCTTGATTTACAGTTTCCTAAACTCGTATATTGTAAATATTATATTCCTTTGTTAAATCTTTATTAAACGTTGGTGTGCCCTATCCTGAACGTGTTGTCATTCTACGGAGCCTCAGGAGGCGCATCTACACTGGTGACCCCGCATTGGACAGAAAATTCAAGTAAGAAATTATACGGAACTATTTGGAAAGCATTTTGGTTGACATGGAAATGGGGAACGGCTCAAGTGACACTGACGGCGCTGTTTTCAAAGTCGCCGTGCGAGCGCCGCCGTTTTGGCCGCAAGAGCCTGCGTTGTGGTTTTCACAGTTGGAAGCGCAATTTTCGCTGTCTGGAATAACGGCCGATTCGACAAAATTCAATTACGTAATCGGACAATTGGACCATCAATACGCGGTAGAAGTCAAAGATATTATAAACTCGCCGCCGGACGAAAACCGTTATGTCAAATTGAAAACCGAGCTTATTTCAAGATTATCGTTGTCGCAAGAGAAGAAATCGCTGCAATTGTTGAAGGACGAGCAAATGGGCGATAGAAGACCGTCCCAATTTTTACGCCAGCTGCGTACCTTAGCCGGAACGTCTGTGACGGACGACTTTTTGCGAACGGTTTGGTCGAGCAGATTGCCGAAAAATTTGCAAATCGTGATCGCATCGCAGCCGAATTCATCGCTCGATGAGCTAGCTGACTTAGCGGATAAAGTGTGTGATCTCGTGCCACAGGGACCGCAAATTTGTGCAGTGCGAAATGACAGCTACGCGAACATCGATGTCATGGCGAAACAAATGGCAGAGCTGACAGCCGAAATTGCTGCACTAAAATCTAAATTTTACGATCAACCGCGCTCAAGTTCACGTTCGCGCTTCGATTCTCGCAACAGGAACAAAACTCCAGTCGGACGAAGAGCTCGTTCACGTTCTGCGTCGAAGCCAAGAGACCCGTCTATCTGCTGGTATCACTTCAGATTTGGCGACAAATCCACTCGCTGTACCAGACCTTGCAGCTACCCAGGGTCGGAAAACTTCGACGGCAGCCGGAAGTAGCGGCTAACGACTGCCATACCAAACCTGGCCGCCTTTTTGTTATGGACCGCTCTTCAAAAGTGCTTTTCCTGGTAGATACTGGATCGGATTTGTGTGTGTACCCGCGCACAGAACTAGTAGGCAACCGACAAAAGACGAGCTACGAGTTGTCAGCAGCGAACGGCACATCTATATCTACATACGGCTCTGTGCAACTGACACTTGACTTGGGATTACGGCGAGCATTCAGCTGGAGATTCGTAGTGGCAGACGTTGCTAAACCCATTATTGGTGTTGATTTCCTGTCTTTCTTTAATATTTTGATTGATTGCAGAAAACAACGTATAATAGATGGCACTACTACACTCTCAGCCGCCGTACCGACCCAGGATAAGTCGGATGACATCTCGTCAGTGAAGGTGATGTCAGGGGACTCCAAGTACCATGAGATCCTGCGCCAGTATCCTGACATCACACGCCCGTCAGGTACGCCAAAGGTACCCAAGCATAACACGGTGCATCATATACGCACTGTTCCTGGCCCACCGATTGCAAGCAAACCTCGACGCCTTCCTCCGGATCGCCTCAAGATCGCACAAAAGGAGTTCGAGGCTATGTTACAAAATGGTACGGCATGTCCGTCTGAGAGCCCATGGTCATCTCCGCTTCATCTAGTACCCAAGAAAGATGACGGCTGGCGACCATGTGGTGACTACCGTGCTCTCAATGCACGCACAATCCCAGACAAGTACCCGATCCGACACATTCAAGATTTCACGCAGCAACTCGCCGGAAGTGAAATCTTCTCAAAAGTCGATCTAGTCAAAGCCTACAACCAAATTCCGGTATATCCAGAGGACATTCAGAAAACCGCCATTATTACTCCTTTTGGCCTGTTTCAGTTCCCGTACATGACGTTTGGTCTCCGAAACGCAGCTCAAACTTTTCAACGTTTCATGGATGAAGCGCTGCGAGGCCTAGACTGCTGCTACGGATATCTGGACGATATTTTGATCTTCTCCTCAAATGAAGAAGAGCATGAGCAGCATCTTCACCAGCTATTCCAACGACTGTCAGAATACGGAATCCTCATCAACACTGCAAAATGTGAGTTTGGTGTAACGAAAATCACCTTTCTTGGCCATGAAGTGTCCGCAGATGGGATTCGTCCGCTTCAGTCCAAGGTGCAATCCATCTTAGAATACCCCGTGCCCAAGAGCGTGAAGGAACTCAGACGATTCCTGGGCATGTTCAACTTCTACAGAAGATTTGTACCAGGTGCATCAGCATTACAAGCGCCATTGAACGTCGTGCTGTCTGGCCCGAAGAAGAAACCTTCGCAAGAGATCGAGATGACAGATGTCATGATGCAAGCATTCGAGTCATGTAAGCAAGCTCTCTCTCAAGCCACTCTTCTTGCCCATCCACGGACAGACGTCGAGCTCGCTATCCACACCGATGCCTCTGACGTTTCCATCGGCGCGGTGTTACAGCAGCGCACAGCACCAGAAGCCTGGGAACCGCTAGCATTCTTCTCAAGACCATTAAATCCTACTCAGAAGAAGTACAGTCCGTATGACAGGGAGCTGCTGGCCGTATACGACGCTATCAGACATTTCCGTCACATGGTCGAGGCCAGACCATTCACCATCTATACGGATCATAAACCTCTGACGTTTGCGTTCACCACCGCTAGAGACAAATGTTCACCGAGACAGTTCCGCTACTTAGACTTCATCTCACAGTTTAGTACGGACTTACGGTACGTAGCGGGAAAGGATAATGTTGTCGCAGACGCGCTTTCGAGACTGGAAGAAATAAATGAGCCCATCAACTACCAAAACCTTGCACACGCTCAAGATGAAGATCCTGAACTGCAAGAGCTTCTACAAGTTGGCTCATCATCATCATCATCAGCAACTTCACTAAACTTGAAGAAAATCAAATCTTTTGAACATGACTTTGAAATTTATTGTGACACATCTACAGGACGTTCCAGACCCTACCTCACCAAAGCCTTTCGACGTGCCGCTTTCGACTCATTGCACAGATTGAGCCACCCTGGTGCAAAGGCATCTGTCAAATTGGTGACGCAACGATACGTCTGGCCTGACATTAAGAAAGATTGTCGCCGTTGGGCAAGAGAATGCACTGATTGCCAACGAAACAAAATTTCACGTCATACTTCATCTCCCATATCATCATTTCATACACCATCACATCGTTTTTCACATGTCCACATGGACATAGTAGGGCCATTACCATTTTCTTGTGGTTACAGATACTGCTTGACTGTCATCGATCGTTTCACCCGATGGCCCGAGGCTTTCCCCTTGGCCGACATCACAGCGGAGACCTGCGCGCGAGCCTTTATCGCGGGCTGGGTCGCCCGTTTCGGCTGCCCTGTCAGAATCACCACCGACAGGGGCAGGCAGTTTGAGTCCGAGCTGTTCCGCACTCTGACAGCCATCCTCGGGGCAGAGCACCGGCCTACCACATCCTACCATCCAGCCTGCAACGGGATGGTTGAGAGGCTCCACCGTCAGCTGAAGTCCTCGATCATGTGCCACACCAACACGCACTGGGCAGAGGCCTTACCCCTGGTGCTGCTGGGCATCCGCAGTGCCTGGAAAGAGGACGTGCAAGCTTCGGCGGCGGAGCTCGTATATGGAGAACCGTTGCGACTGCCTGGTGAATTCTTCACACCTACGAAGAGTACAACGGTGGACTTCACAGACTTCGCAGCAAGACTTCGCAATCACATAGCGAAGCTCAATCCAGTTCCTGGAAGCCGCCACGCCCAGAAGCTGCCGCCGACGCACCGAAACGTGCCGTGATTTGACGTGCCGAAAGATCTAAGCACGGCAGAGCACGTTTTCCTTCGGCAGGGGCACGCGAAGAGATCCCTAGAGGCGCCATATACAGGTCCATATCAGGTTCTGGAGCGGCAAGACAAGACCTTTAAAATCAACATCCGAGGGAAGCCGAATACAGTGACGGTCGATCGACTCAAGCCGGCTTACATGGCCAAAGACACTGTCGACGAATCTTCAGGTTCAACCACATCTCCGGCATTAGCACCTGAACAAGAACCGAATACCGTCAGAACGACGCGAAGCGGTCGATATGTAAGATTTCCAGATCACTATCGACCATAGCAAGCAATGGTCTCGGCGGGGGAGTAGTGAAGCGGCCAGATACATTAATTACCCCCCTGGACGCAGTCGGTTAAGCGCGCTGGCAGGCTAGCGTCGGGTCATCTGCCAGCCGGCGCGTGGAACTGCGCGGCCATTCAAAATGCCGAGGACCTCAGTCGCCCTCGAACCAGCGTAACGGACGCCTCACGTTCTTGCCCTTGCTGCTGCAGTCGATCCTTGATATTATCATTCCTTGATTTACAGTTTCCTAAACTCGTATATTGTAAATATTATATTCCTTTGTTAAATCTTTATTAAACGTTGGTGTGCCCTATCCTGAACGTGTTGTCATTCTACGGAGCCTCAGGAGGCGCATCTACACAACGGTATGCCTTTCAGCTTTGTCACCGTTACTACATATTATAAACTCCATTTGAAAAAACATAATCAAGTCTAGTGTTCGCTTAAAGTAATGATGAGATTGTCTTTTTGAAAATATGTCAAGTGTGACATTATGACGAGTAGCGGAGAGCAAGGTAAATTTTTTGTTCATTGAAATGGACTTCCGTAAAGTAACGCCTGATACAATAAAATAAAATGGACGAAATTGTCTATTTAAAGTAATGATTTTAGTAAAGCGCTGCGGGTGTCTATGGAAAGTGGTGATCATTTAACATCAGGTGACCCACTAGTTCGTTCGTCTGGCCTCTCTAACATAAAAAAAGTAGATTGCATTACCGTATCGTGTGGCAATGGGAACGATTTTGTATTTAATCGGGAAGCCAGACGGAGTGCATCAAAACATTACGAATTTGGAACTAAGACCAACTTTGCGCGTCGCTGAAATGTGTGTACTCCTTGAGGTTTCGAGAAAATGTACAGTCGCTGCAGAAACAGATACGTGGCTTAAACGAGGAGTTAATCCATTACTAAGTTACTAGCTTTTAAATCTAAATATAGCATGCATTTCCTCTCTCATAATAATATTATTTCGGTAAATGTAAAACTTTTAGAAATAATAAAGAAAGAAAGAAATAAAAAGTTTATTCATGAGAAACACAACAAAACAATTTTATTAGTTTTAGTACAGTATGTACATACATAAATCACGTCTTTATCCCTTACAGGGTAGACAGACTAGTAGCCTACGGTAACAAGACGTAAAGGCAATGATTGTAGGCGTAGAGGTGGAAAGGGTGATTCAAAATAGAGATGGGTTACAAGCCGCATCACCTATAACGTGATTCCTAAAATTTTCGATCTATTCCCTCGATGGGATTTTACCATCTGTGCGGGAAGAGAAACAACTGGTACATTCTATGTATTTTCTTTACTCCCAAACCAGCATGGAATAATGAAATGCGTTCACTTTTTTAACTTGTCTGCTATGCAAATCAGTCGCTAAAGCTTATCAGTTCCATACATTTTGACGCTACCTACTAAATTCTCCAGCAAGACCTTATTCTTCTCAAATCTAGTGTTTTCATCAAATGTGATGTATTGATGATACCTATATGACAGACATTTCCTTTAACAACTCTTTGTTTTAACATAAATGGTAATCCATTTTTTTTAAAAATAAGATTGCCTAAACGTGGCCTAAGTAATTATAGTTTTTCTAAGTTTTAGAAACAAATCCGTTTTTGAAATGACAGCAAACCTCAACAGCTGCAATGATGGCAATATGTAAAGTACTAAGATCAGCAATCAACTCTAAGTTTCCCGAAAGTCGTAGTTAATTCTACAATCACATTATAACGAGCTAAGCCCCTAGAAATTCCAGTAAAGCGCTGATATCTCCGTCGTACCTACACCGACACAAACCCACGTTGATAATAATCTCAGTGTCCCTTCTTCTGCCTACTGACGTGCGAGTCCCTTAGCGCTACCCATACAATGACAAAACATTACATTAATTATACTAACACATGCACATACACACCAATGTTAAATGGAATTCCGAAATATTATTTATTTATACACGGTGACTCCTGTTTCCCATAAGGGTAGGCAGAGACTTTTTGTTCCTCTTGCCTCGATTTTGACATACCTCTTTTGCTTCATACATATTGGTCGGTGTACTTCCTTGCTGGTCTGGGAGCAAAGAAAAAACATTTAATGTACCAGTTGCTTCTCTTCCCGCGCAGATGGTAAAAGCCCATCCAGGGAATGGGCGAAAATCATAGGAATCATGTTATAGGCGATGCGGCTAGCAACTCATTACTACTTTGATTCTATTTTCCATCTATACGCCCACAATCTTGCTAAAAGTGGCCTGTAGGTCTAGTCACCTTAGGATCTGTCTACCCCGTAAGGGAAAAATACATGATTTGTTTATTGTATGTTGGTTGGTTTAGGGTACTCTTGACCTGAGATTTTGCCACAACTTGGTCACGGAACGTCAGTCTAGGCCTTTCCTTTTAACGCAGCCATGCACGCTCGCCATATAAATTTATTTATTTATTTATATTTATTCATAAACAATACAATTATTGTGTTTGAATTACAGTACATTAATAATTATTATATTAGAACCATTAAAATTAAAGAATTTCCAAAAACAATCTAAATAGCAAAAAATATTATAAAACGCAAGAGACAGAACGACATGAATAAATTACTGAACAATGTCAAAAACAATAAATCATTGAATATATTATCTACTTTTTAACTGTACCCTGGAAATATTTCATTAATGCTGTAGAAACACTTCTTCAGCAAGAAAGCCTTTAATTTATTTTTAAAAATATTGTGTGCAGTAATGCTCTTCAGATCTATCGGCAATCGATTGAAGGCCTTAATTGATTGGTAGCGACTACATTGATGTGAGATTTTAAGTTTTGGCACAATCAACAATTTAAGGTTTTTCGTTCTTGAAGCTAAGCGGATTCGTCTTTCTTCCATTGTTTCATATTTTCCCAGGTTTTTTACCAGATTTGAAACAAGTACCAATATGTATAAACTGGGCACGGTCAGTATGCCCAGTCGAGTGAAGTGTTCTCGGCATGATATCCACGGCGGTATGCGTGCCAATGCTCTTATTGCTCTCTTTTGTATGGTGAACGCAGTTTTGATATTATATTCGTAACTATTACCCCAAAACCTTATACTATAGCGCAATTTTGACTCAACAAGAGCATAATATACCGCACGCAATTGCTCCAGCCCAATTTCCTCTCTTAAAGTTTTCAGAGCATAGCAAGCCGTACTGACAGTGTTTTCTATAGAATCAAGTTCTTTTTTCCAATTTAAAGATGCATCTATATGAACTCCAAGAAATTTTACTACCTGAACTATATTTACTATTTTGCTATTGAATGTTATCTCAGACAGTAACTCGTTATTAGGTGTAGTTCTGAAAACAACAATATTAGTTTTATCAGCATTCAATAAAAGGCTGTTAGCAAGTAACCATTCATTACAGTCAGAAAGCGCTTTAACTAATTTTATTTTTAGCTCAGTTATATTATTTGCACTCAAGATGAGACTAGTATCGTCAGCAAACATAACCACTTTTAAATCAGGCACCTTGCTGCATATCCATTGAATTAGATCATTTGTGAATATAACGAAGAGCAAAGGTCCCAGAATAGAACCCTGTGGTACGCCTCGTGCAATTGTCACCATTTTCGACTTCACTGATTTTTGACATGCGTTTTCGATCGATTTGAGCTCTACAATTTGCTTTCTATTTTGCAGATAGCTTTTAAAGAGCAATAATTCAGTACATCTTACACCATAGTGTTGTAATTTATTGATGAGAATATTGTGATCAACGGTGTCAAACGCAGAACTCAAATCTAAAAACAATCCAGCTACTTTATTCTTTTTATTTAATTCTATCACTACGTCATCAATCAAAGTGTCAATTGCGTCAGTTGTCCCAACGTTGCTCCTATACCCAAATTGACGGTCACTCAACACATTATGAGCATTTAAGTGAGTAGTTAGTCGCGACTTCATTATCTTTTCAAATATTTTAGATAAAACAGGCAACAATGCAATTGGTCTATAATTTTGACTATCCATTTTACCTCCCTTTTTATAGACTGGCACAATTTTAGCAATTTTTAATTGATCAGGAAACGTTCCCAATTCATGACATTTGTTAAAAAAATAAGCTAATGGACCCGCTAGTATGTCTATGTTACTCTTAAAAATCGAAATCGGCATCTCATCATACCCACATGACTTTTTGGTTTTCATTGCCCTGACAAGCTTAATAATTTCATCGGGTGTGACAGGTGCCCACTTCATTCCCTCTTTTACTTTGACAGTACTCTGTTCCAGAAATGAGATTGCCTTGTTGACATTACCAGTTATGGCTTTCCTACTGTGATCAAAAGTTTCACTAAAAATGTCAACCACGTCTGAAATTCTATCAACCAAACCAATAGCAGTTTTTAATTTAATGTTATCTACATTTTTATTCGCAGCTTTGTTCCGATGTTTATTTACAACTCGCCAAATGGACTTGGTAGAATTGCCTGCTTTTGCAATTTCAGACTGTACCGCAATCCTTTTAGCAGATCTGATAACTTTTCTGTAAAGCCTTATGTACAGAGCACTGTATTCTGTAATAGTAGGATCACTAGTAGCTTTACAGACTGTCTTCAAAAATCTCTTCATTTTACTTGATTCCTTAATGCCCTTCGTCACCCAATTTAGCTTAAAAGATTTTTTAAGTATGAGTTTCTTTTTTCGTCTTTTAAAACTTTGTCGAAAAACATCTCCTAGTTTTTTTATAAAGCAGTTTAGTCCCAATTCTGTCCAGTTTACTTTCACAAAATTTCTCCTGAAACACGCATTATTTTTCTCACTATATGATCTGTATTCTATCGTTATAGTTTCAGGTTCATCCTTAGAGTTCACTTTCTTATCAAAAGCCATTTCGCAATGTATACCCGCGTGACCATCCGCTAATTCATTATGATCCACATTGTGGCCCACTATGTTGTTTTCTGGTATATTGGTAATGAAGTTATCGATGCACGATTCAGTATTATTCCTCTTAAAAGTAATGTCATTTATAGTGTGCCTAAAATTATAGCTTCTCAGTAAACTCAATAACGCATTGGTTTTATGGCTTCCTGCGGTGAAATTTACATTAAAGTCACCGCAAATGATGCATTTCTTACTGAAAAAGTGTTCTAACAGCGTTTCTAATTGTTCCATGAATTTTGCAAAGTTATCATCTACAGGGTTTCGGTATAAACAACAAACATTAACATTCGTTAGCGTATCCCTAATTCCAGTTACTTCAAAATATTCCATTTTATACAAGTTTTTGCAAATGAGTAACTCTTCATAATCCCTATTATTAAAACACAGTAAATCTGTTTAGCTAACCTTTTTTCATCCATCCTTTCCATAATGTAACTGTTATTTTATTTAAAAATGCATAATTTCACTAAAGATTGCTACTAGCATTCGCAACAGCTGTCATGTCGCTTGTATTGAAGAAATTTGCCACACTGAGCCAAAAGGATTCTGTAAAATAATACAATACGCTTGCAGTTACACTTAATTTGCTAATTCAATAACATGCGACATACATACATCCACAAATCACGTCTTTATCCCTTACGGGGTAGACAGAGACTGAAATAAGTTGAAACGCTGGAAGAACCAGAATAACAACGTGAAGGAAACAACACGACACGAGCAAAAGGCGCTGTTTGACATGAGATAAAAAATAGTGATTCCCTCTTTATTTCGTTGTAATTATTTATAATAGTAATATGTTGCGCAATTTGATAAAAAAACGGACGTACTACGTGATTATTTAAAAATAAGCATGAAGTTGCAGAACTCGGCAACCGGTGTCAACAAGTTTGTTACTGCACAGTATATCAATTTAGTGTACGAGTTGGAAACAGTACTGAATAATCGTACTAATATTATAAATGTGAAAGTTTGTGAGTGCGGATGTTCGGATGTTTGTTACTCTTTCACGCAAAAACAGCTGGACAGATCGGGGTGAAATTTGAAACATAGATAGATTATAGTCTGGAATAACACATAGGCTACTTTTTATCCCGGAAAATTGTGTAATTTCTGCAGGATAGCGATAAATTATAAATGTGAAAGTTTGTGAGTATGGATGTTTGGATGTTTGTTACTCTTTCACGCAAAAACAGCTGGACAGATCGGGGTGAAATTTGAAACATAGATAGATTATAGTTTGGAATAACACATAGGCTACTTTTATCTCGGAAAATTGCGTAATTCCTGCGGGATAGCGATAAACGAATTCTATGCAGACGAAGTTGCGGGCAACAGCTAGTGTAGTATAAAATCACTACATAGGTAGTATAAAACAAACTCGCTTTTTCTGTCCCTATGTCCCTATGTCCCTATGTATGCTTATATCTTCAAAACTACACAAAGGGTTTTGATGCGGTTTTTTTTAATAGACAGAGTGATTCAAGAGGAAGGTTTTTATGTATAATTCTACGCAGACGAAGTCGCGGGCAGAAGCTAGTAATTTATAAACGAACAACGAAATGTCGAAATCCTTGCCAACGAGTGCAAAAATAATCGTTGGTGATAAAGAGACATTGATACTCCGAATTAAATTGCTGTAACATGACAATGCAAATAGATGAGTGTATATTTCACTCAAGAACAGAAACAAAGGAAGTTCTAGAGCACTACGTACAGCTGTGAAACACATTACCTTCCTTTGTGTATGGCAGTCGGGTAGAAATACAAACAGACTCTACTCTAATTAAACATGGCCACTACTCAGCTTTGCGCTGTTAAAAACAATCTAAGAATAATTTCGTAATTTTGATTTTCAGTGACGCTACTGCTATTTACAAACTAACGAAGATGTTTGTCGACAAACATAATATATCTGGCCCGCCAAGACGAAAATATAGAAGGCGAGACACTATCTAACTTTTGTCGACTATATACCTTTACATTGATTACCTTACCCGTGTAGTGGAGTAGTGACGTAGTTATATGATCTATATATAATCAAGATGCGTTATCCAATAAATCAGTATTTACTCATCATTCGGCAGTTTCATTTGTTCTCTCATATCGCCTCCTTACATGGCGACCGTGACAGGACAGGTATAATATATATATTATGTCCCTTTGTATAGACGTTGGGTCAAAGCTATTTTCCGATTTTCCGATCAATATTACAAATTTCTCTCTACATAAGAGCCACTTTGAGACTTCAAAGAATAGTTTGAAAAGTTCACTTACCTACATGTCAGTCGAGCGGTTCTCGAGGTTTGTTTTTAGCAACACTTTTGGGTGAGGACCAAAAAGTTACACACCGTTAAAGTTGCGTTAGTATGGTGATTAAAATTCGCTCACTTTTTCTATTGTGACACGAAAAATAGTAGTATAACTTTCGTGTCACAATGGAAATAGTTAGCGAACTTTGACTATCTTACTAACGTAACTTTACCGGTGTGTAACTTTTCGGTCCTCACCCATTTAGCAATGTAAATTTCTATAATATAGATAGGTAACGCATGCTTTCATTGCGGGAATTGGTGGAACTGATAAAAAGCTGACAATGCCACAAAAAATTTATGCATTTGTCCGAATAAACAGACGAAAATACGGCCTGGATCAATACGAGCACGTTTCGTGTTTTAACGCGAGTGTTTTGGTAAGGTTTTTTGTGAAAATAAATTTTAATAAAGTCGGTCGCACGCAGGAACTCTTATTCAAATGTAAACGATAAAACAACATGGACGATTTGAGTTCGGCCGGCCGGAGTACGGAGATCGATAAGCGTCATCTACAATCAGCTTAGAATGAGTTGGGATACGGTATCGTTATGTAAAAGTACAACGTCCAATACACAGACCGGTGATTCAGTGGATGACGCAAGGCTGACAAATGTTCAGACTTTAAATATTTGAGTTTAGTTTTTGTACTAAAACAGATCTCTTGTTAGCTCCGCAACCACGCATGCATGACGTGTATTTTTTAGACGTAGCTCTACGTCTATGGGACATGAAATTTAATGCGCTTACATTTCAAACCTATCACCAACACCACATAAGATACTAACGCGCTTGAAACTCTGTAATAGTTCATTCTCAAAGCTTTTCTGAGACACCGCCGTCTATACTCTGCACAACTGTCTGCTAAAGAAAACGACAAAGTATTAACTAGAAAGCATTCAAAGGAACCATTAACTATGGATCCACATTATTTTTCTCAAACAACATGTGTTGAGTTAGACTTAATTACTTGGTCACGCATTTCCATACGTGAGTTACGTCTATGTTAGGTTACGCTTAATTCCGAGAACCCAAGTAATTTAAATACAGATGACCTATTCAATAATAAAATATAGGCGTCGAATTGAGAACCTCCTCAGTTATTTTTCGTTGGTTAAAAATTGACACGCACGGTTCTCACCTTACCTACTTTTACGTCCTCCATTTTAATGTAGGTTCGTGGTCAAATGCATTATTATTATAGCACAAATGGTGTCCCACTCCTTAAGGTTTATTTTTTTTACGACAAGGAAAGCGAACTAGCAAATGAGTTGCCACCACCCTGATACTTCTCATAAGTCTATCCAGTGTTCTGATAAGTCTCATCTAGCCTCCCTAACTTTTTCACGCTCCTGATTCATCCTATAGCGATTCCTTGCTTGTTTACTTCTCGATATACTTATGGTTAACGCGAGCGAAGCCGCGAGTAAAAACAAGTCATAATATTAACTGTATTGGGTTTCGGTCAAGGTTTATGTACTTCACTCATTAATTCCTTATCAGTTTAAAACATTAAGCCTATTAAAGATTTTGATAGTGTTAGCTACTGTTTGTTGTTAGCTGGAACGTATCCCAGGACAAGTTAGCACTTGTACGACTTGCAGTGGATTTTTTTTATTGTTTTGTTCACTAAAAAGTTTACATACAATTCATAAGTATACCAATGGCTCAGACACACCACCAAAATTGTGTGACTAATTAAAAGAATACTAACGAACATCTGAACAAACTGAGGCTTGGTTTAAAACTGTTGCTAGACACTGAAATACTGTAAAATGTTAAAAGTTTTTTTAATACCTGAATTAATTTCACAATAAGACCGTCCCTCACACTCTTATCATTCAACAATAATATTAGTGCTCCATGCTGGTCTGGAAACAAAGGAATAACATAGAAGTACCAGTTGCTTCTCGTCCCGCGCAGATGGTAAAAGCCCATCGAGGGAATGGGCGAAATTCTTAGGAATCATGTTATAGGCGGTGCGGCTAGCAACCCATCACTATATTGGTTCCTCTTTCCACCTATACGCCTACAATCATGCTAAACGTGGCCTTTAGGTCTTGTTACCTGCGGCTCTGTCTACCCCGTAAGGGATATAAACGTGATTTGTGTATGTATGTATGTACTAATATTAGTGCGAGAGAGACAAGTGGCCTCCGGGGTTGCGGGTGTCTATGGGCAGTGGTGATCACTTACCATCAGGTGACCCACTTGCTCGTTTGCCTTCCTATCCATATACTGTTCAAACTACTGGACCGAATTTTACCAAACATGGCTTCCTAGCCATAACCACCGCAAGGAAACTGGGCTTTAAAAAATAAAAATAAAAATGAAAATAAAACCAATCATTATTGAGAAATAAATAATTCCAATACAATTAAATGCCAGTTATTAAAAAAAAACAGTAAAACAAATACTAAATTGCGTAACTTGCGTTGTGAAATTCCCATACGACAAATTTGCAGGCTAGCGTGTGTATATACAGGGTGAAACTTAGGTCGTATACAGAAATATGGTTTTCTTACTGCTTAACTTTAGCTTAAACATGTGGACGTGATAAGGGGCAGAAATATGTAAACGTTGTTTTTTAATTAGTAACTAAAAAAAATGTTTTAAATTTAATGAGTCTCATGGTCACCCTAGTTGCTACGTTAAACTGTCATAGACTTAGATAAATTAATCATTCTACCTCTTTGTATTGGCTGGTAAGAATTCAAATTCAAATTCAAATTATTTATTAAAATAATCAATTGTACAAATAAATTATAAATGGTTAGTAAGCACTATATTATGTCTATCTATGTATTAGTAAGTACACAACAAAGTTAAGAACTAAACTAATGACTCGACATAAAACAAGTGTGCCTGCGCTTACAACGAGAGTATATTATAAACTGTGCGTAGAGTAATTAAATTAAATGCCTAAACTAGGATACGAGAGTACCCTGTATCTTAGGCAAAAGATAGGGTCTATGATTAAATATTAATTGATACAGGGAGTATTATTTTCTGTACAAAGTTAGAAATCAGCATTTTTATCACATATTAAACTAAGGGTTACCTAATGATAAATAGTTAATTATAATGTTAAAAAAATAATAAATTGACGATGACAAATTCAAAAGTCATAACATTAGGCTACGAATTAGATCAGCAAGACGGAGCTCCTGCTCATTTTCAACGCGACGTCCGTAATTATTTGGACAACGAATACCCTGAACGCTGGATAGGCCAAAATGGACCCATACAATGGCCACCGCGTAGTCCTGACTTAACGCCTTTGGACTTTTACCTATGGGGCGAAATCAAGAGAATGGTTTATGAACAGGTATCCGATACAGTGGCAGAGCTTCGTATTAAGATCATAGCCGCTTTTGACGAAGTAAAGGCCGACCAATTCGTACTAAGGAGAGTCAAAGACAACCACAGGAGACGGGCACAGTTGTGTGATTAGAAGGCGATCATTTTGAACATTTGCGTGTAAAATTAGCGATTAATTATTTCATAATAAAATAATAACAAACCAATAAGCGTGTTTACATTAAATGCATAATGTAGGTTCCTGAAGTACACAGATGATCTCGTTTGATAGCCTAAGTACTCGATTGTTAAGATAAATAAATTCTACTAATTCTAAGTACTTTAAGCTACGCTACAGTCCAAGTCTTGTCGGATAGGGTAACCATAAGATTGGTGATTTTGCTATTTTAAATTAGTATAAAATAAGTTTAATTGTTTCGTTTAAGTGTTATTGCAAAGAATTCGCCTTAAAATACTGCAATAGAAACAGAAATTTCTGTTTACGACCTATGTTTCACCCTGTAGAAAGAAAGAAAGAAAGAAGACATTTATTCCTTTTTGCAAGACACACAAATATAAGAGAATATACACAATTTATATAATTACCATATCCAATACACGAAACACGTTGGTAGTCGGCTTGTATATTTTATAAACGCAGACAGTGAAGAGCACTTCATTCGCTCAATTACTGAAGAAATACCCGCATTTCCGATATTAAATCTCGACGCGATTCGTTGCATCTGACTGAGTAATTTAAATTGGAAAATGTGGAGCATTTTCATTCTGGCTTTTTTTAACTCTGGCTTGACGTGCGTTGGAAGCATCCGAACGTTTACAATGGGGATTATCGTTACTTGGTCACCAGTTGGCGCCACTGTTGATTAAGGTCCAGAGGTTAGCTTTCAAAGGCGACTTTATAAGATCGGCGCCAAAACAAAGTTTTAAATCTTGAATCTCATTAAAATCTATTAATTATAAATAACTATCATCGTATCGGGTAGCTATGCCGAAATGTTGTGCAGTTCCATTTTGTTCGGAAAAAAATCCGCTTCCAAAGTGTTCACATTCATCGCCAAATAATCCATATTTGCGATAATTTCACGAAGGAGATCACTTTTCAACAGGTTAATAAAAGAAATTATAATTTATATCACGAAGCCCGCCGAAACCAGTGAAAAGTGAATGTTATTGGACCTCACACGACACTAGCGCCTCTAGTGGCAAATTCAAATACAGTTGTCTGACACAATGTGTTGGTCTCTTTCTCTCATATTAAATGAATGCTGTTCGTTCACCGAAAATACTTTTTGAAGACGATTATTATGCGAGATACTATGTACTTACTGCCCCTGAAAAAAAGGTATCCTAATAATAATGAAGATACATTTACTTTACAAAAATAATAAATATAATTTCACATTCACGGATTTTTCCAAATTATTTTTTATTATTTTTCTGAGCTTATTGCAAAATGAACTCAACGAGTTTTTCATTTACGTAGTTAATGAAAATGCCTCGAAATAAATCATAAGGATAATTTATCCTACTTTAAAAAAATCTTTATTGTCACTTTGTTTATTTTTGTTGCAAAAGTGTGCAATGAAATAAAACACACTGAGATAAAGTTTATTCTTATTTACGACTTATTTTTTGACATAAAATACTTGTGATCGTATAGAACTGGAACTGCTGGAACTCGTGCACGAGTTGCAAGACATGACAACTAAAATAAAAGTACAACTATTTCAAAAACTAATTAGCTTCGAACAAAAGGCAATTTCAATGTACTATATCCCACAATGGATAACTAAATACGCTTAATTTCCATTGCTAAAGGTAAAAAAAATGTATTATTAAACTACTTACATAACAATACTAGTGAAGCAATTGGAGCAATTCCACTAATTTAGCGACAGATAATACAAACTAATTTCTAATTCACATTTGTACTTCCTGAGTAAAACGCCTATTATATTAATCAGGGATTATGGACGTAGCTTTCTATTAGAGCAAGAGTTTTTAGAATCGTTCAGTACCGATATTTTC
The DNA here is from genome assembly GCA_949127965.1 of Pandemis corylana. Lineage (NCBI taxonomy): Eukaryota > Metazoa > Arthropoda > Insecta > Lepidoptera > Tortricidae > Pandemis > Pandemis corylana. The sequence continues at coordinate 12,242,134 of OX421855.1, read as the reverse complement.
AGAAATTATCACCTAGACACAAACAAATTCACCTCCTTATAAATGGTTCTTCCACCAAACTGCCCTTGCCGACATTAGTGTGAGAGTATGAAAGACGTCCACTGCTAGACATAGGGTTCCCCCAAGGCTCTCCACTGAGACCGGTCTTGTGCTTCCGGTCTAGACTTGACTTTGGTCTAATCATCATACGGCATGTATCAAATAACTTTTACTATTATTTCTTTGTCTATTGCCAATCATTACAACAAATAATAATGGTGTTTCTTAAAACGAACGACGAGAACGACTTTGTCAAAATATTACCTTTCAAGTCAAACTTTACGAGTATTTTCAGTCTGCAAATATATTATTATATTCACCAGTTCTCTATATTATGCACAAACTACACTAGTAATATTGTTAAAAACAAAACTGCTAAACTTACGTTTCAGAACTGGGACCAGTCAATGACAATTCCTTTACCCAAACTCGAACAATCCTAACAACATTATAGTTCCGTCCCCTGAGGTTGAGTCAAAAAAGGAAGACATTTCAAATATCCATTCGAAAAGTCAGCTTGTTATCTTACAAGTTGGTATTCATGATATTTAAATGTAACCTAGAACGTCAGCAAAGCAAACGGTTATGGAAATCGAGCAAGAATCGAACTTCATACGAATTTTAATATCGCGACTGCAGGACTGGTTGGAATATAAAAAAATCTATAAATAACTTGTAGATTCAGTTCTTTAGCGGAAACGTGATTTCGCAAAAAAAACAAAAAAAACAGGATCAGATCAGTCGTAACTTAGCGCATTGTGTTTTATTTTTGTCTAGTTTTAATTGGTTATTTTAGTTATTCACATAAATAACTCAAAACAATAATATTTAAAGTGAACTTTGTATCCGTAACGTACCTACAATGTTGTTTTACCTAAAATTTTGCTTTGATTTTTAGCTCTACATAATCTACCCTTCCTAACTTTTTCAACGAAAGCATTTGTTTGTTTGTTTGTATTATTGTAATATTTTATCGTAAATTTTCACTTACTATTTCAACGGTTAAGATAAAAATAAAAAGCGATAAATGAACAAAAACACAATAACATCTGGCTCCTCTACGCTACGTCTATACCGCGCGCCGGAACAAGATTATGTTTTTGTTTACAATTACTTTGTAACGTTACAAAATAAAACGTGGATCTATTAAAAAACCATTTCATCTATTTTTAAACTTAGCTTTACGCATGCTTCACCTCAAGCAATGCTCACATGAATAAGTCATGAATAAGTCTCAGACACCACCCGTAATTTACGCCTGCCGTGAGGCAGCCAGCGCAAAAGAACTTTAAAATATTATACTTGTGTTAATCCCGCCCATGTAAAATAGTCGACAATTGCACACGTTAATTAAAATCGGCAGGGATCAGTTTTAATTGGGCGCTTTAATCGCTCGTTCGAAACAATTGACTTCCAGTTTAAATTCGAATAATCAATCGGGACGTACGGCTCGGATTTTAATGAGATGGAAGTACGGAACTAGTATTTCGCAGTTCGCGTTTGAATTAAACATTTTACCTTGACTAAAACATAAGCCTGGTATTGGAATCCTGTAGTTTTTTATGTTTTTCTCATGTTCGAAGAATATTTTGATGTATACAAATCCCCTCATTCGTAATCTACAAACTTCTTAAAATGGCTATGGCAAATGTACTTAAATGATAGAGTCAAATAAATATTTAGTTAATTGAACCCTAACAGCTATTAGGAATAAGAGAGTTCGTATTACCCTAGGAATATTGAATATAAACGTTTTTTTTTTATTTTGCGCTAATAACGTAAAAAATATAAAATTTACCAGTTGCTTCTCTTCCCGCGCAGATGGTAAAAGCCCATCGAGGGGATGGGCGAAAGTCTTAGGAATCATGATATAAGCGATGCGGCTAGCAACCATCACTATTTTGATTTCCCTTTCCAGCTATACGCCCTTAATCATGCTAAACCTGGCCTTAAGGTTTTGTTACCTTAGGCTCTGTCTACCCCGTAAGGGATAAAGACGTGATGTATGTATTTTTATTGATTAAAAAAATGATTTTATAAAAGCGGCTCTGTTCCCAAAACCGATATATTATTATCTACAAAGTGAGACGTATGTTTTTAATACTAACTGAGTTCAAGAGATCTTAAATAACATTTCTTTGTTGAAGTAGATATTTGAATTTGAAAAGAATTCAACGGATTGAACGACTTGAATTACATTTTATTCAAATCTAGCCTTGGATTGAAATCTCTTAGAAATCTTTGATGTCCTTTTACGTGGAAGTGGTGCCTAGTTCGTACCAAAGGATATTCCGACATAAATAAATGATAATAATATGAAACCAGCCAAGTGCAAATTTGAGTACTAAGGGTTATATATTCTGAAGCTAGCAAAAAATAAGTTTCTGCTTCATAGTATTTTTTCATTGAACACGAAGTATTTTTTGCGGATCAGTGCTTTTCGTACTCTTTTGTTTACTTGTATTGTGATTGTGAAGCTTAACTTTTTGTCAAATTTTATAATACTACCTATTGTCTACTTTGTTTTTTGTTTCTTTTTTTTTTTTTTATATGAATAGGAAGGCAAACGAGCAAGTGGGTCACCTGATGGTAAGTGATCACCACGGCCCATAGACACCCGCAACCCCGGAGGGATTGCAGATGCGTTGCCAACCTAGAAGACTAAGATGCAATGCCTTTTGTGCCCGTAATTTCCCCGGCTGTCTTACTCTCCACACCGGAACACAGCAGTGCAAGCACTGCTACTTAGCGGCAGGATTAGCGAGTAAGATGGTGGTAGCGATCCGGACGGACCTTGCACAAGGCCCTACCACCCGCAAATATATTGTTTTGTACTGATTTTGGTGTTCAATAAAGAGTATTTGTATTGCTGTTACTTGAAGATAATAATTCGATTCCCACGATTTTTGTACGAAAATGAACCTTTACAGGTCGTACCTGCATTTTAATTATATTGTGAACTTAAAACATCTTTTTAACGATTGGAAAACCGTAGGTCCGTGGGGGGCAAGTGCGCACAAGCTATATGGGTCGTTGTCGACCAAGTTAAATGAAGCTTCGGGTGACCAGAGGGCTGGTTTCTTTTTAGCACAAAGGGTAAGCATTGCCATACAACGCGGCAATGCTGCCAGCCTTCTGGGCACCATGCCACCGGGCAGTGATTTAGAAAGAAAGAAAGAAAGAAAGAAAAGATTTATTCCTTTTTGCAAGACACACAAATATAAAAGAATAAACACAATTTTATAGCAAAAAAAAAAAGAAAAATAAAACAGACATTAAAAATAGATGCTCAGCGTTGTGTGTGTCTTCGCAAAAGTGAAACGGGCGCTGGCTCAGCATTTCGCTGAGGTGTTAGACACCTGCAGCACTGATTTTCAGCCAGAACCGTGACTCAAATATAATACATAATCCATAAACTTTTAGGTAAACAAAGTAATAAATAGATAGAACCCGACCTATGTGTAACTAAAAAAAATAAAAAATAAAAAACTTAGGATTTAGGGCAACTTTTTTATTTATAATTTTATGACAATTTGTTTTATAATTAGTAGTAGTTTTAGTTTTAGTACCTGCGTGTATTATATATTGTAATTGTTTTGTAACTGAAAAGGCGAGTGTTGTATATTAATTTCAACTCGACACTTTCACACATTCCTGATAAGAAGGGTCTTGACGAAATTATCTTATAACGGTTCTTTTTCCCTTTCGAGTTACGGAACCTTATAAACTGTGTCATCATCAACATCATCATCTCCAGCCTATATACGTCCTACAGCTGGGCACAGGCCTCCTCTCAGAATGAGAGAGTTAAATATAAGACAAGTTGAAATATGTGTACATTGATGATTGGTTATTTATATTATTTATTTTGAATTGTTGTCCATCTGGTAAGTGAACTCGATTAAGTAGGTAATTAGTTATCTCTCACATTATCATTAGTGGCAAAAACTCATCAAATTACAATCTGTCGCTACTCTTAGTATCAGTTTTCCTTCTATTTTTATTTTTATAAAGTCAATTATAAAGTAGGTATGTGAAATTGTTAGTAAGCGTACGCGATAAAAATAATAAAGAGTCATCATGATACTGATAGTAAAACTGTTTTTTCCATTATAATGAAAAAAACAAATTTTTACAAATACATTTTTTATTAAAAACCTCATAAATGTCATTACCGTAACACTTTCATTTGTGAATAGTAATTCAATGAAATGAAATATTATTATTTGTAATGGTTACTTTTTTAAGTTTCTATAGTACTTTATTAATTTTATCATCAAACATCATTACAATGCATTTTAGAATTATTTAAGGGAAAGTGTGACAATTAACGCAGACAGCTTACTTAAAAAGATTATTTATAATTGAAATAATATTAATGGTTATGTTACCATAACTATTATACAGTTCTTATAACCCCTGGACTCTGATGTGATAAAATTAATATTGGCCTTCAATAAATTGTGTTTCTTTTAGAATTACTAAGCACTTAAGAGACTCGATTCGCGGGTGACTAAGGGACTCTATATGTAGGTTGTTAGAGCGAAATGGAAATACATGGTGCTCCCTCTCACACGTGAACGCAAACCTAAATAGTAAGTAACATAGAAGCAGCTCTAAATCCAAACGCTGGTCCTCTAATTTTAACTGCAACTTGCAAATCTATAGAAAGTAAAATTATTTTAAATGACAATCATTAAACCGCAGATTTTTTTGAAGTTACGAGTCTCCGCAATGAAATACAGTTCGTTAACATAATTTGAATAAAAACCGGTCAAACCGCTAAACCGGTTACAGAATGTGTATGAAGTGAGACGCACACGCATGCAATACGAGCTACGCCAAGAACGGGACGACAAATCTCACGTGTAACATAACAACAATCGTTTTATGCAGTTTCTTTAGCTTTATTCGAAAATCATATCGTTTCAGTGCAAAAACAATTTTTCCTTACAAGTGCTATTAAAATACGTCACGATGACTTTTTGCTCAGTCACGGCGCCTTGTATCGATTACAAACCACTCGATACTTCCGCGCTGATTCTAAAACAATCGTAACAGACGTTCGCTGCGCGGTCGTTGTTTACACTGGCCTTAACATCAATTGCCGGCGCGATACACGTTGACCTTAACGAAAATACTTGATAACTCGCGTTCAGTGTCTACCAAGTGTTCGAACAGTATAGACGTAAACATGTCACAAACCGAGTCGGAGCCTACTTTATGGGACGAATTGACGAGTCCCGTCAATTTCACGCTTCTCCTCGTCATCGCGTACCTTATATACAAGATCTTAAAGGCCAAATTCGAACCGGAACCCGAAGCAGCACCACCGATAAAGCGATTACCCAAGTTGCGTAAAGATCTCACTGTACAGGAGCTCAAGAAATACGACGGTACTCAAGCCGACGGCAGAGTTTTGCTGGCCGTAAACGGCGTGATTTTTGATGTCACCAGGGGGAAGTCTTTTTACGGTCCCGGTAAGTGACGCTTACCTTTACTAGCTTCTAAAACCTGCATTACATCACAAGCCGAATGTCAATCTCAGTTTCTGATGCTTTGTCATTAGAGTTTTATACGATCCGGCCTCGCGTTGCGGCTTTAGAATATTATGTTGACGTAATTCCGTCGGGCGCGGTAAAGATCAAATTCGCTTGGCGTTTGTCAACGGAATCATAACATTTTCAATATCACGTGTTCCACCTGAATGGTTTGACTGTCGGTCTATCTGTATTTTGAATATCCGATGTCGTCCGTCGCAAATGTTTTGAGAACATTCTGAAATTGTCAGTCGCGACAGTAATTTCGGTATCAAAGATGTAAATTATTTTTGCGAATGTAACCAGGCATAAATACGATTTCCGAGCCGGTCGTTGTACCAGTACCTACTGATAAAGGTATGATAAAGAGAATACAAATTTCATATAGCTATTGTTAAGTATGATTACTTGATTACAAAGGGGAGCGACTGAAACGTTTCAAAAGGAGCGTTGTTACTACAGTTTAGGGCCCAGTTTTGATGGTGGAATAGTCAGTGTTCACACTGTTCACAGTTACGACAGTCACGTTTGAAAGTTAATCTTATCTCTCTGCTTATTCGCGAACTATTTTTTGAAACATCGACCCATTTCAAATAGTGCATGTAATGGTTGCTATGAGAATTCGCACATCGGAATATCACCGGTTAGTATCTGTTATAGTATCAAGTCTTTCTGCTCTTTTCATGGTGACTATTTTCAAAAACAAGTATTACCTATACATCAGCCTGTTGATCTCTTCCAATTGCAGCATTGAGCGTTCTAAAATCACAATACAGGCATATCCTGACATCAAAACCAGATCCTCTATTTTCTAACAACTATTCCGTTCTGATAAACGGCAAAGAATGAGGGTAGATAGAGACGGTGAATATGATCATGAACATCAACGCATTAGACAATATAGTCAATATACTCTCTGTCGAGCTGTGTATAATATGCCTTAGTAACCATATTATACAACGCTCGGTGCTCAGAATCATCTTACCTAACCATCTCTTTTTATTCTTAATCTATAGGTACCTACTTGATCATGATTAACTAATCTATCTATTTACGTCTAGCGTTTGTCTATATATAACACGATGTGTCAATGAAACGTGGTTGTATTCAATGGTTTCCTTTCGTAATTTGCTGCATAGAATATTTTTGTAGAACCCATACGTATCATTCAAGTTATTCATAGAGTTAAGTCATGAATATTACCATCCCGCATGCCAACTCCTCTATAAGGAAGGAAACAGTAACACTAGGTACATAGTTCTCCAATCAGGGTTTACCGCATGACATATTTCGATTAAGTTTATAACGAACAGCTATTCATGTTCCTCCATTAACTATCTAAATTGGCTCGACTTTCAATCATTTAGGTACAATGAACACGTCTTTAGAACTTGTTCTTGTGGCGACATTATATGCCTATAGTATGGGGATTCTGTCTTTTAAAATAACTTTATAATTATGACCAGTTTGATGGTCAGATATGTACATTTTAACTTACCTTACCTACTTAAGCCGTGGTAGCCTGGTTTGACATGTGGCCTCTCAAGCAGAGGATCGTGGGTTCGAATCTACGGCTCGCACCTCTGTTTTTTTTCGAAATTTGTGTGCAAAATTACATTTGAAATTTTCCAAGACGTTTTCGGCGAAGGAAAACATCGTGAGGAAACTTCCACACATCTGCAAAGCAATACAGTGGTGTGTGTAAAGTTCCCAATCCGTACCCTCGTGGGAGCTATAGCCCTGTTCTGAGAGGTGCTCTGTGCCCAGCAGTGGGAAGTATATAGGCTGGAGATGATGGACTAACACCAATTACCTCGCTGCTCATGTAAGCACAAAAGTTAATAGAATAATAGAAGTTGCGGAGTAGTGGATATGTGCCTCCGCAAAGTAACATCTTATTAAGCTAGGGTTGCAACAAGCGACCTTAACGATAACCGACGAGTTTGACGTAAATATTTCATAGGTTTTCTGTCAAAAATCATTGCTTACAGTTAAAGTTATTGTTAAACTAACTTTTTTGCTGATCTGGCAAAGATAAAACAGAATGTACACTGCTTCTCTTCCCGCGCAGATGGTAAAAGGTCGTTGAGGGAACAGGCAAATGTTAGGAATCATGTTATAGGCGATGCGGCTAGCAAGCCATCACTATGTTGATTCCCCTTAAACCTATATGACCTAATTTAGTTATTTAGCGATGCTAGAACATCGTTTAAAAGTCGAATTGGAAGTGCCGAGGCTACCAATAATGACCTTGCGCGGTCCGTCGGTGACGAAGGTCGCCCCCAGTAATTATCTCATTATAATGCGGTGTTCGTCGTGACGCTATCTTCATCTTCAGCAAGAAAAATTATACTTACCCACCTGCTATGAGTGGTGTAGGGGTGCACGCGTCACGGAATGACGAGGTTCCGGGTTCGTTTCCCGGCCATAGCTTTACTTTTAGAATTTTTCTGTGTTCTAATTTTTAGTGCCGTTTAAAAATTGAAGAAATAGTGTATAGAGATGCTGAAATGTTGCTATTTTTACATAGTTAATGACTGATGGAGTTTTGATTAAGCCGTTCAGATTTGTTCTGAATAAGATTGGTAATGCATTATATTAAATTCTAATGAAAGTTTGCCTCAATATCATCTCCCAATCACTCTTTACCAATTCAAAATCAAAAGTTTCTTCTGTAAGTTACTTAACCACAAATTAAAACTTAAAAAAGTACCTATTTAGGTTCTCAAATTAGGCTACCAGTTAAATATGTACCGTCATAGTAATTGTGTGTTGTGTGGTTGAGTTCATCAATCACCAATCTATTTGGCGTTGAGGTACCGTCTTTCGGTTGCTATATCTTGTAGCCAAAATAGTCTTTACTTTAACATGGTAGGTAACATAATTCAAGCCATTCATAAAAATGCTCTACCTAGTACTTGTATAATCCAAGAATACAGCTTTTAAATCAACTTCTTTTTCGAACTTAAAATACAGCTTACAACTTAGGTACTCTTAATAATTTCGGCATGTATATTTCATTAACAATTTACACGAATTCCGGCCGACTGAACTAAACTCCCTTGACCCCTTACGCGTCCAAAGTCGAAACATAAATACAGGGAAATCAAAATGGACCTTACACTGAAACAAATAAGTCATCGTTACGAATTCACATCATACGTGCTGTTGAAAAAATACGGTTAATCCAGCTTTTGCGTTGCTCGCTTTGTGTAAATCATCGCCTGCTTCGAAATTCGAAGTTTTTATCATAACATCCCTCTTACTCTCGTATTAATCATTATAACTGTGAGCGGGACAACACGAAACGAACAACATTTTTTTAAGTTCCGAATACTCCCTGCTGTCCTTGACTGGGTAGCACGAACGGTTACTTTTGAGGCTATATAATTTTTTGTGCTACTTTAGTGTTTCATTGAATAATCGTTTCATCTTATTGAAACTATGCTAGGACCATCGACTTCTTAGAAAAGCAATAGGTAAATCTAACTCTACGTAACTTATTCTAAGTTGCTATTGTAAAAGATTTCCTGAAATATTTTCAATTTCAACAAAGTGTACTGGAGAAAAATTATACTATAGACCGACCGCAAATGATCATTCGCAAAACACAAAATTAGAACAAAAACTATTGTTATTACGTGTTTAAGGATGCTCGGTAGACAATCATTACTTGATCATTCACTTCATTCATTTACACAGAAACAGGTATCTTGACATTTGACGTTTCACACAACCGACGTCAAGACACGTAAGACACCTGACACTGTATAACGTCTGCGAGCAAATGGGTTAAGTTGGCATTGCTAAGCGCAGCTATTAGGTACTTCACGGAATAGTCTGTTTAAAGAATCACCTGCTCGTCTATAACATTAGGTATCGTGTTCTCGATGTCTACAGAATCTCTTCTCTCAGTCTTTGACATAATCACCTGCACATCTATAATATTATGCATTGCCTTCTCGATGACTAAAGAACCGCTTGTCTCTGTCTTTGACATTTAAGGCTTTGACCGTTGCTATTACTTGTATTATCTTAGCTGCTACTTGTTCGTTCCTGCATATTATTAACTAAAAATTCCAACAACACAACGGCATGCCCCCATGTCACATTAACTAGACACTATTGTCTAGTGTCAAATTTACATCCTGTATTACGAGTCTCAAACAAACAATAAATCTGTTTAATTATGTAAATATGTATTTTGAGATCTCGAAACTTGTTCGTTCCTACATGATGTATTAAAAATTCCAACAACACAACGGCATGCTCCCATTTCACATTAACTAAACACTATTGTCTAGTGTCAAATTTACATCCTGTACTACGAGTATCAAACAAATAATAAATGTGTTTAATTATGTAAATATTTGTTTTGATATCTCGAAAACAGTCGTAGCGATGTCAATGAAATTTGCTAAAGGTTTTTAGGGACAAAGGATGGTTCTCATCTCTGAGTGTTAATACGTTTTATCTTCCCCGATCGGGGATAGAATTCGGGACCTCAAACTTTACGGTCAGATGATCTAACGACTAGCACGGCTAGAACGAGATCGATGGAAGATGGACTACCCGTCTTTTTCTTACTGCTTGTTCTAGAAATAGACAGAAAGTCACCTCGCACACATCTATCAGCTAATGATATCAATACTTAGTGATAAATGCATACTAAAAGAGCTCAAAACAAATATTGCCCCTAGGGTCGACGACCGCAGAGTTATCCGGTCGTCAGATGTCATTACACATGTTGATTTTGTTGATTCAATGTCAACTCTAATGACACGGCATCTGCCGGAACAAACATAAGCGTGACCCACTGTGGTACCTTTACAAAGGAAACTGCTTTGTTATTTATTACATTGCTTGACTAGGAAAATCAGTATGACACTTGCTTTGAGAACGTTTCACACTATTGCGTCACCTAATTTCGTTATCTTTCGCGAAATTTAAAACAAAACTTTGAACTTTGTTTTTACTATAAAAACAAAGTTCTCCGACGCATCTGTCTGTTTGATCGCAGTAGACTCAAAAAATACAGGACGGATTTTCATGCGGTTTTAAATAAATAACATAATGCACCAGTTGCTTCTCTGCCCGCGCAGATGTTAAAAGCCCATCGAGGAAATGGGCGAAAATCTTGGGAATGTGACTAGCAACCCATCACTATTTTGATTCCCCTTTCCACCTACACGCCCACAATCATGCTAGACGTGGCCTTTAGGTATTTTTACCAAAGGCTCTTTCCACCCCGTTATGGATATAGGCGTTTATTTGTGTATATGATATTTTCTTCAATTCATTTTAAACAATTTACGCGTAACGTGGATCTCAATCTATGATAAATGACTCGTAGATTCTGAATCATTCAATTACCTATCTATTAAACGGCTATGACGTCACTGATAAAATTCCATTGCATTAAAATTATCTTCATCTTACACTTACATGTTAGTTAAACTCACATACAATTTCCGTTTTTAAAACTCTGATGACGCTTAATTATAATGAATTCACGACATATATCGACCTTTAAACAGCCGAGAATATTCGATATATTGTGACATATCCGACCCGACCTGAGCCGGGGCGGTTACGACCAACAAAATTGTAAATAAAACCAGTTATGTAGAAAAAATGAATTTATTTTTTAAATGTTAAAGAAAGCCACGGCTAGCACAATGGGTACATTTTTGAGCTGGGGAGGGTTAGAGTCTATGCCACTGATAAAGTATAATTTTGCTTGCTTATTGTTTTGGAGAAAGAAAAGGGGCGCCACCAGTCGAACGGCGACTGGTCCGGAAACAAGTTAAATTGGTTTGTGTACCTTTAGGGTGGGACTACCCTTAATTTCTAGCGACGCTGTCCGGGTCAATTTTAGCACCGGAACCAGCAGACAGCCACAGGTGGAAGGGTCGAACAAAGAAGGGTGCCCTTGGGCCGAGCCCAGAAACCTCCTGTGAAGAAAACAAGGGTGTAAGTCAAGGGAATGGCCTCGAAACTGGGTCACAGGGAAAATGTTCCTACCCACATGATAAAAAAAAATTGAAGGTGTGGAGACTTGACTTACCGAGGAGGAATGAGGGTCCCACAATAGCTGGCCAGGCTGGTGACGACGTCTGTCAACTCCTCGGAGGTCTCTGGATTCTCCTTGAGGGGCGTTTAAGCTGAAACGAATTAAATACTTAGAAACGGGCACGCAATTGGGACGGTAGCCGTAGGTACCCCACAATTTCAATTAAATTTACTTACCATGCGACATTTGGCGTCGCGTTTGCGAAATGATGCACAGTGCGTTCGTTTAGGTCTTCCGCCGCGGATGAGGGGAAGCGGCCTCGTCCAGCAGGCTTCGAGTCCAAAAGAAAAGTGAGAATCGAACAACCGGCCGCTGGACGAATGACACTCATGACAGCCGGCGAAATTGACAAGGCGAGACGCAACTGACACTTCCTTAGGTTTTATTATATTAGAAAAAAGTCAAAGGGACGAAGTACCATGCATCGGGCGTTTGTTGAGCGTTTATTTTTTAAGGTATATCTATAGGGTACGAGGGTTGTAAATTTCTACGTCACAATATATTGATTGCGTTTTCAAGGCTCTTTCAATATTAGAAGTTTAGCGAGTCATAGGTAAATATAATTTCAGGCTCATTCACAAATTGTTGTAATTGGTTTAATTTATAAGTTAACCCATAGACACACAATAAGTATGTGCAGGTCGCTAGCCTCAGTGAGCCAAACACGCTGGCTTCTGTTGTGAAAATGTGCATATGTTCCCTTTCAAAACGGTCAAGGAGTGCAAAAGGGATGAACGATTTACTTCTGCCAAAGACGCTAGCGCGCTATCCATCAAGAGACGATATTGCAATCACACTCAAAGCAACATGACACCATTTAGCCAATGAAAAGCCATCATGGGGCCACCAGAATTAGGCGTTAAGCCAGGTACTCATCTGCAAGCTGTGATCGTAACTTTTGCACGTTACTATTGCCAAAAAACCCTAGTGTAGCCTTGGCTTTCTACTCGTGGCAGGCACGTGAGTATCATTACCTACCTGCATTGCACGGTCTCATCGTCTAAGGGGAGACGGGCCCAGCGTACGGGCCCTCCCCTTCTTGGCGCGGTCCTGGCGGAAGCCGGGCCCACCGAGGGGCATTTGTGGAGAAACCATAGTGGCATCCCACTACGTCCCCATCACAACGCCGGAGAGTTTGTTTGGGTATACCCCTTCGGTTGGGAGTCCCAATACTTTTAGGCATCCCCGTGCCGAGGGCATCCATACACATTTCCTGTAACGTGCAAGGGTGGCGGTTCCAGCTCGCATATTAGTACCCGGCTTTACAGTTGCGGCGTAACCAACTTCAGTGCGCTTGTGTATGCTACCTGTTTCACTGACCTCTTCGGAAAATTTAACTTTCGAATCTATTCCTTTAGTGATTTTGAACTTTGTTTTTTTTTTATTCCAGGTGGCCCATACGCCGCATTTGCAGGCACTGACGCAACGCGCGGTCTTGCCACCGGCACCGTAGCTGGTTCCGACAAGGAGTACGATGACGTCAGTGACCTGACGCCTGACGAAGTCTCCTCTGCCAAGGAGTGGGAGGAACAGTTTACTGGTACGTACGTCTATACTCATCTATAGACTGAATTGTATTTATTTACAACATTGCAGTGTTTTATTTCATTTTTAAATCAGCAATGGGGTCAAGTATACTTTGAGTGTGAGCTACACAAAGTATTTTTAACTATAACTTTTACCAGAACTCGAGATTTTTACTTGAAATTTTATAGGTTTTCAAATATGCTTCGCAATTATCGGTAGTGGTTATTGTTAAGCTTGGTGCAACTCAGACTAAGCGGATGTAAGAGTCGGTATCTTGATGCTGAAGTCCAAGTATAGGAGGAAATAGTAACACGATGAGATATATCATTGGTTCAATAGGGCTTATAGATCCTCCTTACGTTGATATATTTATTGATAATCTATTAAACCTTTAAACAATTTGAATCTCAGAAACGGCTCCAACGATATTCATGAAATTTGGTATGCAGGGGGTTTCGTGAGCTAAATCGATCTAGCTAGGTTTCATTATTAAAAAAACGTACCAAAAAAAAAATACCTAGCAAAGTTCAGTCATCCGGGCACTAGTGTTTAATCGTACAACTAACAGTGATATTTCGAGTAGAACTGCCATGTGATGCCATGCCATACCTAGTAATGGGATTCCTAGCCTGGGTCGACTTTACTATGGAACAGTACTCACTTTTTTACTAGGATTAAACCATCACACACTGAAATCTTCTCAAAACCAATAGGCTCTTAAAGTTATGAGAAAACCACAAAATAATAAAAAAGAAACATTTGCCATGCTACTCCACTAACACAGTTTTTTATGAATCCAAGTTAATTTCACCAGAATTTTCAGTGTTCTTTTGTTATTCCAGGAAAGTACGACATTGTCGGACGCCTGTTGAAGCCCGGCGAATCTCCCAAACAATACAGTGATGACGAGAGTGAAGATAAGAAGACGCAATAGTTAGATATTTCTTACATTGAGGCTCTGAAGACTTGTTATGGTACCCACCTGACGGACGTCGAAGGACGTCGTAACATCGATTATAGGAGAATTAGGTGTCTACGTTTATCACGTCGAAACGTTAACTTCACCTTCTTCCAGCGAACATTTATTATACTTTCTTTGGCACAATGGATGTGTGGACCAAGAGTTATGTCTATCTAATCACCTGGCTACTATTTGTAAACAAAACTAACTTCTTAATACTAGGGTAAGGTCATGTGAAGCGCTTCCACCGCCGTATCTTCTGGTTTAGTAAATCAAGGAATGAAATGAACTGAAACCAATTATCTGATTACGAAGATAACCACATATATATCTGTGTCGCGGAAAAAGCAGTACTTAAGGTTCACTGAAAGATCGGGTTGAAACTTTCGCGGATCTACCCGCCAATGATGTACAAACATTGTTAATCCAGGGCCTTGGTCGTGCTCGTCCATCACCCGCGGCTCTACATGCTGTGTTCGTAAATGTTTGGGAGTGGACGCTCTCGCCCGCCGTGAGAACGAACGCTCCCGACCATTTACAAACACAGCACACAGACGCCGCGAGCGATTGGCCGCTGACCGCGTTGAGAACGACCGAGGCCTATGTAGATGGTAGAAGTATTCAGGTGACAAGATAGGTGTCAAATAAGGCATCATCAGTACAGACTGATAGCCTAGACAGCTCAAAAATATCTTAAGACTGAATTGTCACATCTCCAATGTATCTGATGGTGGCATGTTGCTGTAACCGTATCGCTTCAATGTACTTAAGTGATGTCTTAGTATGGGAGGGTTTAAGTTTAAGATGAAATGGTTAGTTTTAAATCGAGTTTTTATGACATAATTTGTTATCTGCCAAACAAACTATACTTATTAAAATATTTTTCTAAGGTTATAATATTGAGAGTTTTTATTGAATTGCCACTTAAGCATTCTTGTGGTTAACCTTCAAATTATTTTTAAAACCCCAAAAGAGGGGTGTTCGAAGTTTGACGTCGATGTCTGTGTGAGAGCGTGTGTGTAATATGTGTGTTTATCTGTTTGTGGCATCGTAGCGCTCAAACGGATGGACCGATTTTAATGCGGTTTTTTAGTTTGAAAGCTGGTTTCCTTACGCGTGGTCCTTAGCTCTAAATATCCAGTAGTTTAAAGAGTAAGTATCAGACTTTTTTCGAAAATGATCTAAGACAGTTTTGGCATAAAATTGAATATTTTTTTACTTACATACATACATACACAAATCACGTCTTTATTACGGGGCGGACAGAGCCTAAGGTAACAAGACCTACAGGGCACGTTTAGCAAGACCCTGAGGGCGTAGAGGTGGAAAGTGGAATCAAAATAGTGATGGGTTGCTTACATAATTTATTATAACTCGATTAATCAGTGGAGGGTTTTAATTTTTTTAATTTTAGCTGAATCAATACTTTCATGAAAAAGCGGACCTGACTGAACAGAGTAGAAGTTCCCCTTACCTTCCTCACCAGGGGCCTGATTTTTGAAAGCAACCAGAGTGTCGTCGTTTGACAGTTTCTTGCAATATGATATCAATAACAACTACTTGGGGTGCGAGTCGGGTAACCTCCGCACGTGGTCAAGCGCTGGGGTTCGTTTCTGGATCCGTCCGGGGGAAGAGCAGTGCTTGGTCCGGTGCACCCTGGGCATCGGCTAACGATTTCCTGGCAGATTCTGAGGGATATCATTATCCGTTGGCTAAGAGCCCGACAGGGATCTTTTTACGGTGTTGCCGACATTTTTGTCACAAGATTTTTGAATACTGTAATTTATAACTTTGACACTAGCGAAATCATCGCATCGATCAATAGGGCCATAATAGAAAAAGAAGAAGAACTACTTACAAGTGGAATGTGCTTTGCACATAAACATCCTACAAAATCAAAGTAGACAACTTTAAACGAGCACAGTTGAAAATTTTATAGAAAAATAAGAATGCATTTAAAAGACGTTTTACTTAGTAACAGCGACCAAGTTTTAATGGCCTGGAGTTGTCGAATAGTTTACATACGAGTCCATTGTTATGAGCACACAAAAATATAGGCACACACACACATTGAAAGCAAGTTGGACGAATATAAACCGTAAAGTTTTATAAAGGTTCCAACAGAACTTACTTCCATAAGTAAGTTTTACGTAAAACAAAGCCGGGTTATTTACACTATAAATAAAGTTGATTTTTGTTGGATATGTCTTTATTTATTAACTGTCTAAAAAAAATTCGTATGTAGCGCCATCTCTGATAACATGACAGAAACTGATTCAAAGGCGAAACGAAAGCCGGAACAACTAATATTTAAACAAATCAAAACTAAAGTTATGGTATTGAAAAGAGTCCACTTAGGTACTTATTATACCGAAATTCTTGTGGTATGCCCATTTGTAAAGCAATGCTTATTCTTTATCCAAAGAAGCTGCTGGCTCTTCGGTCTCCCGTGAAGTCTAACCTTAGTGTAGTTTATTCACAAACCCTCAAAACACCTTTCAAAGAATCACTACGCACTAAAACGCAGATTGGAATGCCGAGTCGCAGACTGGTTACGACTCAGAGAAATTAAGAACTTAAGACTAAGCCTACAAAGAGGATAATTAAAAAACTTTGATGAAGCCCGCATGGTACATCTATACGGTTCGTTTTTTTCATTGACTATAATTGCATTTGGCGTTCATCCTACTTATGGTATGTCAAATTTCAATTTTCAAATTCGACTTGCAAGAATACATGACAAACTTAGCAAGTTAAACAAAGGTTTCTAAACACACAGAATAAACAAATGGTAACATAAGCTAATTACATAAAATACATGATTTTATTTACGAACATGCTTCATGTTTATTAAATAGCGTCCAAAGCAAAGCCCCAACATTCAATCCGTCAGCCAGTTTCCATGCCAGCACACTGAAAAGTTTGTACGTTGAAATGTGCAGTTTTGGATTTAACTATTTTCGGTGCAGACACTCTGACGCTTCATGCAAAGTACCTAAGCTTTGTTTATTATGAACGTTACATGAGTTATATTAAAACGGATTTAGAGCGGTGGCTGGTGGTACAAACTCGTACAAAGTTTTAAAGCAAAAGGAACCAACATTATTTGCAGTACGCTCGCGATTTGAGTCCAGGGTATGAGGCAGCGATCAGCGGGCAGGGAGAGATGTATCTGCTAGGCAACAGCCTAACCTTTGTTCTGCCACTCTAATTTGTAAGAGACCAAGTCATCCCGCCATTTCCTTTTTGCTCTGACTACGCTTTAAAAGGCTTTGAAAACAAATAAAATAAACATCGCGGAAACGGTTTATTTATAGAATCCTACTGTCTTGTCTTATGGGTAACTTATTACGATCTCGTCTTTTGAGTCTATTCTGAACTCCGCGTCGAACAAAACCTTGCCGCGCGCGACGCCTCGCAAAGGAACTCGCAGTCATTCGCCTATTTCCGCGTGTTGAAAGTTGGTAAGTATTGTATGTGCTCTGTTCTTCCTAAAACTTTAGATTAAAACAGATATGGAGCGTACTTTCATTAAAAAAGTTGTATTTGCTCTCGATGACACCTCATTTAGATTTAAATTTACTGCAGTGTATTAATAGATTTTTCAACACAGTTGCTCGTAAATTGACTCTTATTACACAGTTTTTAGTTTCATAATGCAGCATATTACCACACTCGTGCTGTAATAACATTACCGTACGAGTGCTGTAATATAAACTTTTTTTTAATTTTGAGCAAAAGTTTATGTCTAAGAACATTGAATATTTTTACGAATATTAAATTATTTTAGGGTTAAGATGACAAATAAATATTTTATTTCATCAAATTGTATATTTATAAACACAAATTAACTTAACTATCGTATTTACAAACATTAATTTATAGTTTATTTTATTTTTTATAATAATTGCTGCTAACTCCGGCTGAACAGCCACTTTTCCTGTGCCTTTATTGAACCTGCGCGCGCATCGAAAGTGCGGCGCGCGAAAAAAACAAAACCTACGCGCCATTTTCCGTAAATATTTGGTAAAGTTGCTGCTGTGTGGTTAACTGCTATCAAAAATGTCTACTTCAAATAGTGAAGACGAGCAAAATATTAATTCAACCCCGCCAGAAATACTTATCGAGGCACGAAACGCGAGTGATAGGCTGTTGCCGCCAAAATCCAGAGATAAATACCTGGCGGCTTACGAAACATTCAATGAATGGAAAAACAGCAAAAACGCCAAGTCATATTCGGAGAACGTATTTTTAGCCTACTTCAATGAACTGGCAAATAAATACAAGCCCAGCTCGTTATGGTGTATATACTCCATGTTGAAAAGCACAGTAAAGACCAAAAGTGAAATTGATATCAAAACTTATAGTAACTGACGGCATTTCTAAAGAGACGTTCTGACGGATATATTGGTCGAAAGTCAAAAGTGTTGTCACCAACCGATGTTGAAAAGTTTTTAAAAGAAGCTCCGGACAGTCAGTACTTGGCAACAAAGGTCAGTTACACGTTATAAATGTAATTTTATGTATCAGCTCTATAATTGCGTTACTATGGCAATACGTTCCTACAACTTTACTAACAATACTTATTTGATCTCTATGCAGGTTGCGTTAATATTCTGTATTACTGGTGCGTGTAGACGTCAAGAGCTCAATGATATAACAACCAAGGATGTAGAAACCCACGGTGAAATGTTGCTTGTAAAAATTACAAACACCGAAAACAAGATTCCACGATCTTTTACAATCCACGGCCCGTTTTATGAAGTAGTAAAAAAATATTAAGCTCTCCGTTCAACGAAAGCAAAAAATGACCGCTTTTTCCAAAACTTTCAGAAGGGTAAATGTACAGCTCAACCCATTGGTATTAACAAATTTGGTGCAATGCCAAGAGAAATTGCAAAATATTTAGATTTGCCCGAGGCTGATTCTTACACTGGGCATCAGTTTTAGAAGAACTTCGGCTACTCTGCTCGCTGATTCGGGAGCCGATGTGTTAACCTTAAAGCGACATGGCGGATGGCGGTCTGACGCAGTTGCTGAATCTTATGTCGAAGATTCCATGCATAATAAGGCAAACATTAGTGCTAAAATAACACGTGCCATTAATTTGGCGCCACAGGTGAAGAAGTTTTGCCCTGAGCCGCGACCATCGACTTCTCGTGACACTGATTGTATAGCGCCGCCTGTTCCTAGTAATGAGCCCATGAATTTGCAACATTCATACAACTTCTATTCTGAAAACATTTTGTCATCGCCGACATTTACCCAAGAACATGAAAATAACGAATTAATAAATAATACCAACACCATAACACAAACTGTATAAATGCCAACCAAAACTGTTCAGTATCATTTTGATAATTGCACGTTCACTAATTGTTTTAATAATTAAAAGTTACTAACAATACAAGTTTGTTTTTTTCCTCGCATTTGTGTTGAAAAACGTCGTATGAAACTCGTGTGCATTGATCATTACACACTTCGGCTTCCTTATCGCGCTCGCCTGTCGGCTCGCGCTTACAATAATGCCTCATGTGTAATGACCAACATAGCACACTTGTATCATAATGTACTATTACTACCTAATTCCTGACGTTTATAATAATATCCTCTTGTTTGCCATAGTTTCCTATGTCACAATTGTATTGTTTCTCATAATGATCATCATTTGCTATAAAACTGTTTTCTCTTATACTGCCGATTGTTCAGGATTGTAATAAAACTAACTTAAACTACAGAGTGCTACAGGTGATCATTTCAAAGCTCCTGAAAAAAGTACTGTTTCACAGAAAAAAATAGTTACGACCAATTGCCATCAAAGCCAACATTTCACTATGGCATATTGAAAATCGAGCAAATGAAAGGATTCAATAGTTGTTTTTCTGAAATCGACTATTGTTTTTGTGCGGTCAAACAGTGTCCTCAGATATTATTAAAACTTTTACTTTTTGTTTTACATCACAGTCATCTTTTCGTCTTCCCTACCACATTGTAATAAATTGTAAGAAAATAAACCCAGACCTTCTTGCATTTTTCAAACAAACAATACGCAATTACTAAACTCCGGGCAACACATAGGGAAAACCACTTAATAGAGAGGAAATGTCATGTAATATATGAGATAAAATTAAGGCGAAATTGGCGATTACTGCATTCTTA
Organism: Pandemis corylana; assembly: GCA_949127965.1. Classification (NCBI taxonomy): domain Eukaryota; kingdom Metazoa; phylum Arthropoda; class Insecta; order Lepidoptera; family Tortricidae; genus Pandemis; species Pandemis corylana. The sequence continues at coordinate 12,221,835 of OX421855.1, read as the reverse complement.
TTGGCGAGCCGAGGATCAAACAGGTCACAAAAATTAAGCAATCAGCTATTACGATCAATATGGATAGTTAATGTTTAGTCGTTGTGTAGCGTAATGACTGAAACTCGACTAATATTGGTAAAAAAGAGAAAGTGAATGTATGACCAAACTGCCAATTACTGAAATGATTTTGTTCCGTGCAGAAATCAATGTTAGTATGGTATATATTTTACTGAATCAGGCGTTACTTTGCGGAGCTCCATTTCAATGAGCAAAAAGTATCTACCTTGCTACTCCGCTACTCACGTGCAAGATAACCAAGCCTATGTGAAATATATAATATGTATTTTTGTGCATAGGCTTGGTTATCTTGCACGTGAGTAGCGGAGTAGCAAGGTAGATACTTTTTGTTCATGGTATATATGTCGAAAACGTCATATGTGTTGCCAGAATTTTATGGCCCTTATCTAATTGGTCCCCTATAGGGTATCATTTTCTCAATCAAATTAAATGCGATCTTCTGCATGAAGCCATCCACACAACTCGGCAGTCTTAACCGAACGCGAACGTCCTAGGCCGGCCTGCACACTCTGCACAGCGCAGGCCAATTTCCTGACTCGCCAGAACTGAGCGACAAAAGGGACTAATCCGTGAAAGGAACTCCATTACACACTTCATTTCATCCTGAAACGTTTTATTAAACGCCAATGGTACACGTAGAGTGTACTCAGTTTTAAGTGTTTCTTAGCGGCTTTGTGGCACTGACGTTTGCTTAGGATGCGGGACTTGGTTTAAATAACTGCCAAGGGTTTACCTGCGTGCGTGCGCTTTGATGTTACCGCAAACAAATGAATGAACGATTGTTTTCTCAGCGTTTCATTTGTTATTCACTTAGTGAGATTTAGTTATGTACCTATTCGTTCCTAATCTATACGTAATAATAAATCAGTGGAAAGTTCGTGTCTGTACATTAAATAAATTCATCATCAATAGAGTGCTAACTATTAGGGAAGAGTAATAAAACACAAAAGAGTAGATTTTATAATTTTTGTCTGCTTGTATGTATGGATGTGTTCATTTACCTATGTCTGTGTTAGCTAATCTCCAATTTTATAATTTTTGTCTGCTTGTATGTATGGATGTGTTCATTTACCTATGTCTGTGTTAGCTAATCTCCAAAACTGTTGGACCGATTGGAATACAATTTTGCGTGATGGTAGGTACCTTTTATCGCTGGTCAATATTTTAGATACATTTAATCCCGGAAAAATAAAGAGTTCCGGTGGGATAGTTAAAAAACTATAATAACTTATGCAGCTTAGTTCATAACACCTTAGCATTCAATTAAGTAAAATTGGCGTGCTGACACCTTATATGCCGCGGTTACATTAAACATACATACATAATTAGTTGAAATTTGGTATACAGTTAGTTTCAGACCCAGGGACGGACATGAGATAGTTTTTATCCCAGAAAACAGCATAGTTCCCGCGGGATAGCGATAAGCGAATTCTGCGCGGACAACAGCTAGTTTTAATAATCTATACTAATCTATACTAATATTATAAAGAGGAAAAATTTGATTGTTTGTTTGCATTGAATAGGGTCCGAAACTACTGGACCGATTTTAAAAATTCTTTTGCCGTTAGAAAACTACATTATCACTGAGTGACATAGGCTACTTTTTACCGCGGGAAAATACCTATTCCTACGGGAAAATCAATTTATCGTGGGTGAAGCTGCGGACGGAAGGCTTGTACTTTATAAGACTGTCTGGCTGCAAAAAGCTAAATAGGTAATATGGTTTTAAACTAGACAGTTTCATAATTTTTGACACTGCTCAGTTGAGTTAAGAAAGACATAGAAAAACCGAATTAATATTTAGTTTACGCTTTGTCTACCCGTGCACCTAAGGGATAAATACCTACTCAAAAAATAAATATTACATCCATAATATGCAGGTATTATTTCCTACTTCAATATTATGTAGTAAAAACAAGTAATCAACAACAAAGATCACTAATTTATTCGGTAAAGACTTTTGAATACAAGAATAGGAACAAGAATAATGGCAACCAAAAGAATAGTCATGTGAAAAAGTAAGATCCCGTAGGAGATGCGCGCCAGGAACTTCCACAGCCATAGCGAAAGGAACCAGTTGGGCGGACCACTGCGATAACTTAATCTTCTCTCTTCTGAAGACATGATGGACCTGAATAACATGCCGATGAAGAAGGGCGGTGACGGCACCAAAGTGTTAATGTTATAATTTTGTGATAAAGCATGTACTCTTCAACGTTCCCCATAGCTGCCCAGCCTATTCTATAGCTGACGACCGGATAGCCTAGTGGTTAGTGACCCTGACTATGAAACTAGAGGTCCCGGGTTTGAATCCCGGTAGGGGCAGACAGTTGTATGATGAATACGAATGTTTGTGCCCGAGTCATGGATGTTGTATGTATTTAATTATGTATTTATCTACATTATATAAGTATTTTTATGCGTTGCCAGGTACCCATAGTACAAGCTTTGCTTAGTTTGGGGCTGGGTGAATTGGTGTAATTTGTCCCATAAAAAAAACTTTACAGAATTCCTGCTCCGTCCTCGCAGCCAAGCTTTAATGTGCCTCTTTGACAAAGATTGCTTAAACGGATTACTTTACTTTACTATTATGAGCTCCACAAGCTTTGTTTTCTAGTAGGTATTGTGAATATTCCGTTGTTATTTCAAATTCCTTCTTTCATTTCGGCACTAAATTCCAAGCGCCTGTTTCCCCGTAGTGGCAACAAAGCCGTAACGAACAACTTATGGTAACCGGAAGAGTTTCTGCAGGCTAAAAGAAAACTACAAGGTTTTAGCGTTAAAAAGCAACTCTAGTGTTTTAAATTTAATGTAGCATAAAGCGAGCTAAAGATAATTACGTATTCTGATGCTTATAAACTACTTATAAGTGTGCTAGTTCTTGTCCGCAAGCTTTCAAGCGTGGGATTAAACTATCAGGTTTTTTTCCCATAAATTGACTGTAATAACGTATCCAGGTATAAGTGAAAAACTTAAATTAATGACCTCTTGTTTGTAGTAGTGTGCAGAACTGATATGGGACTTAAGTCATTTTTCTAACGTGGAACGTCAATGTGTCTATTTGCACTCATTACTCACAAATACAACAGGTCATCTACTTAAGTTTTTCAACTGTATTACTCTTGCGATTCACGATGGCGGGTGAGCTTTATTTGTAGTAAACACGTATCTTCATAAGTGTCAAAGTGTGTGTGTTACGGAGCGATTTTCGAGCGAGTTTTCTCTTGTGCACCTAAACAGTACCCAAATTTACGTACCGCGATATTAACGACTGCGCTAAAGCGCTCTAGTTTAAAAGTGAACCGGTGCAATTTTCCGTTATTGGTATTCCAGAAATTACTTCAAATTTTGCTCACGCTGTAACAGCTTAGGGTGCCGCGTACAAATAAAAATAGACGTAACCTTATTGACCTACATAATAAATTGGACCCTCGTTTCCTCGTCCTGTCGGATCAAAATTGAGAGAGGATTTTTTGCCTATCAATTGGGGCTTGTTCATAATTCAAGGTTCTAATTTGTAAGGTAATTTTTAGTTAGGAGCATTAACATAATGAACGGCAGTGTACATGTACATTGTCAATCTTGACAGTAATTATTATGATTTTTTCGCAATAATATGCTATGTTTAGTAAAAAAAGTTTTATTTTATCTACAGAAGCTTTTTTTGCTGTCTGTACTTGCATTGTCATCCGTCTTACATGTTTACTAAATTTCAAGTCAATCGGACTCACCGTTGAAGAGTTCCTTCCTGCGGAGACGGTCCTGGCTGGGTCACCAGAAATCCACTAACAGATTATTGCATTGTCATCTGACTTACATAAGTATGCTAAATTTCAGCTCAATTGGTCGAAGATATCTGCTTCAAAATTGAGTTGCAAGATTCCACCCGGACAAACATACATACGTTGCAAGTTAATATAAAGCTTGGAAAAAAATAATCGTTAGTATTTATTAAAATAATAATTAAATAAAACAAACCACAATTGAACCACAGTAATTTTTTTCGCAACCCGTAGGACCTTCCTTCCTGCCTTCGAACCTTTTAAAAGAAGGTAGGTTCTTATCTCAGGACATCGGTGTTAGGAATTTTAGTTAGGCACCTCTTTATGAGAATTTAATTCGGCAATAATTCATGACGCAGTTAACTGTCACTTGATTAAGTTTTCCGAGTGAAATGAAACAGGGGGTGCGAGTCAGGTTACCTCCGCGTGTGGTCAAGAGCTGCGGTTCGATTTTGGATCCGTCCGAAGGGAAGAGCAGTGCTTAGCCCAGTGCACCCTGGGCATCGGTTACTGATTTCCTGGCAGATTCTGAGGAATATCATTATCCGTTGGTTAAGAGCCCCACAGGGGAGGGTCTTTTGAGCGTGTTTAACTATACAACGTAGCCGACATTTTTGTCACAAGATTTTTGAATACTGAATGTAGAAATAATACCAGCGAGTACTGAATAGGCGTATAATGTGCAAAAAAGGTACAAATGAGCGGTCTTGGACCCGTTAAAAATAAATGAATTAATGTAGCGTGCGCTCGCTGCTGCGGCGTGATTCTAAGTGGAGTCCCCGGGCGCGAGCTGCGCGGGGGGCGCGGGCGGCGAGGCGGTCCGACCGGCGCGGGGTGCGCGGGCGGCGCGGCGGCGCTGGTGGCGCGGCGGCGCTGGCGGCGCGGCGGCGTTAACATGCTGCCGGCCTTGGAACGGACGGTTCCAACAGTGGGACGAGTCGGTTGAACGCTCTCCTGAGCGTCCCTGAAGCGGTGAGCACGTCTGCAACACGTGCCACTCCATCGTTGCCTGGGTACAGTTGCGTGATCCGTCCCAGCATCCATCGGTTTGGTGGGATCCGATCGTCTTTGACGACCACCATTTGGTTGAGGCGTAAGTCTCCAGTGTTCTTACGCCACTTGTTGCGCTTCTGCAGCTCTGTAACGTACTCATTAAAATAACGTTTCCAAAAATGAGCCTTTAGACACTCTATTCGTTGGTATCTGGTCAGAGTGCTAATTTGTGTCTCTGCATCGGCGGCGAGTACCTGGGGAGTGAGCATTATCGTTCGTCCCATTAAAAAATGTGAAGGAGTTAGCGCAATTAAGTCTGAAGGGTCAGACGATAAAGGAGTGAGCGGCCTAGAATTTAATATTGACTCTATCTGCACCAACAATGTAGTCATTTCCTCGTACGTCAAATTAGCTAGTCCTAAAACTCGTTTTAGATGAAATTTAATAGATTTGACAGAACCTTCCACCAGGCCATTAAAGTGGGGGGTGTACGCAGGGCTAAACTTAAAGTTGATGTGATTTTCTGCTGCAAGCCTAGACATTTCATCAGATTTTAAATTCAGAAATTTGGATAATTCGTTGCAGGCTCCTACGAAGCCTCTTCCGTTATCGGAAAATATATTATTAGGTTTACCTCTGCGGGCGACGAATCTATTTAAGCATGCAAGGAAACCATTAGTACTAAGATCGGTGACGAGCTCTATGTGAACTGCTCGAATCGCTAGGCAAACAAATACACATATGTAAGCTTTTAGCAACTTACAACCTCGTCCTTTCTTGTTCGCTATCATGATAGGGCCTGCATAATCGACGGCTGTATTTTGAAACGGAAAATCAGCATGAAGTCTCTCCTTGGGGAGATTTCCCATAATAGGTTGAACGCTGTTATTTGAAAACCTGCGGCAGGTAGTACATTGACGAGCTATCTTTCTAACTAAATTACGCCCACTGACAATCCAAACTTTTTGACGTAATGTAGCTAGTAGCAACTGCGGGCCAGCATGAAGTAACAGTTTGTGATTGTGTCTAACTAGCAAGTCTGTTATGTGATGATTTGCATGTATTAAAACGGGATGTTTCGCATCATAAGAATAATTAGAATTAAGAAGCCTCCCGCCTACCCGAATGAGGTCATTAGAATCCATAAAGGGATTAAGTTTTAATAGCGGATCTTTAGAATTTAAAGAGGTTTTATTTTTAAGTAATGAATATTGTTCATTAAACATATCAACTTGAACTATTTTACATAAAGTTATCTCTGCTTTTTGAAATTCCAAAATCTGCAAATGTCCAGTTACTTTATTTGAAGAGTGCCTGCAGTTATGTATAAATCTGTGAACATAAGCATAAACTCGTAGCAATTTAGAATAACTAGAATATTTATTAATATGTTCATTTGTTGTGTCTCCTAACAAAAAGGTTAAATTTAATTTGGTTTCCGGCAATTTATTATTCGAGGTTATGCTGTCTGGTTGAGTTGGTATCATAATATCAGTATGATGAAGGAAACCGGGACCTGAGAACCATAAAGAATTATTTTTTAATTGCTGGGCGTTCAATCCTCGTGAACCTATGTCAGCAGGATTTTGGTCTGTGGGTACGTGGTACCAATCACATGCGTCCGTGGTATCAGTGATTTCTGTAACTCGATTAAATACATATTGTTTAAGTTTGGATTTTGACATTTTTATCCAGGCTAATACGATGGTGGAGTCACACCAGTAGTATTCAGATTGAAACTGTAGTCTAAGTGAAGCCTTAACCTTTTTGACAAGCCTGGCAGCTAACAGCGCGCCCTCTAGTTCTAGGCGGGGTATGGTCATATTCTTCTTGAATGGGGCTACTCGGGATTTAGCCATAAGTAAATGTACATGAACCTCGCCCTGTGCGGATACGCTGCGCACGTAAACACACCCTGAGTACGCATGGATTGATGCATCACTAAAAGTATGAAGTTCTATTTTAATATGACACTCACAAAGCACTCGGCGTGGTATTTGAATTTGATTTAGGTAAGATAAAGTACCTAAGAAGTTATTGAATTGAATTTGAAGGTCAGTTGGAACTTCCTCGTCCCATGCACATTTATTTTTCCATAATTTTTGAAGTATTATTTTTGCTTGTAATAAACATGGGTTGATGAGCCCCAGAGGATCGAAGACCTGAGCGACAGTGGATAGTACGGAACGCTTAGTTGATTTGTTAGGTGTGTGTGTGACAGTGTCTGATGTCGATGGTGAGAATGAAAGATAGTCACTATGACAGTTCCAATTTATACCTAATATTTTTACATTAGGTTCATTTTTAATAATTAACAAAGGAATGTTTTTAATTGCGTCATCGTCATGTATGTCTTGTAGTATGTCTGGATAATTTGAACTCCACTTTCTTAAATGAAATTGAGCGCCTTTAAGTTGGCGATTAATGCCTTTACTAACGCTTACTAATGTTTTCCTGTCATCGTGACCTGTCACTAGATCATCGACATAAAAATCGTGTAAAATGGACGTTCCTATTAACGTATGTATGTTCATTTCGTCATCATGAAGTGATGCGTTTGAGTTTATGTAATTATGTCCCAACTGGGCAAGACATCTAGTTGCTAGAAATGGCGCGGAGGCAGTACCGTAGGTAACTGTGTTCAACTTGTAAATTTTAATTTTTTCAGTAGGGTTGTCACGCCATAATATTTGCTGTAATGATCTTTGATTAGGGTTAACTAGAATCATTCTGTACATTTTTTCTATGTCTGCCGTGACAACGTATTTATACTGTCTGAATCGCAAAAGTATACTTATAAGATCGTCTTGCACAGTTGGGCCGATTATTTGTATATCATTGAATGATAGCTTTGAACTGGTAGCCATAGAGGCGTCAAAAACTGTGCGAAGTTTTGTTGTCAGGCTATTATCTCGTAGAACACCGTGATGCGGCAAAAAATAAGATGGTTCATTGTTGTTAAATGTTAAATTTTCTGACATATGGCCCAGACTTATGTACTCGTTCATGAATTCTATGTATTTATGTTTAAAAATTGAATTTTGACTGAATTTACGTTCCAGTGCAAAGAATCTCGCTAGCGCCATCTCGTAAGAATTTCCTAGAACCTTAGGCGATTGTTTTAGTGGAATATCAACAACAAATGCACCGTCAGATTGACGTGTAGTAGTTTCTGTAAATATTTTTTCACATTCCAGGTCGTCCTTAGAGAGACGACGCGGATCATTTAAAGATTCACATTCGAAATAAATATCTAATTTATGTTGCAGCTCAGTATCAGAATGGTTTATAAAATGGCAATGGACTGTATCATTATTATTAGTAGGTATATAAGAGTGCGTAGCTTCGCTTCCGGACTCACTTGAGTTGTGCATGTTGAATGAATGTTTTTTATTATCGATTGAGTTAGAGTGAGTGTTATAAAGCGAGTGTACAGCACCCGAGACTAACCAGCCTAACTTTGTTTCAGATAGAACCGGTTTATTTTTTCCTAAAGGAATATTGTTGTTTTGAAGTACCTCCCAGAAGAGGTCGCTCCCCAACAACATCTCCACCTCCGACGGAATGTAAAATGTAGGATCTGCAAGGTGGATGTGATCGGGAATGTTAAATGTGGTATGATCAACTTTATGTGTAGGTAATAATTGTGTGATAGCAGGAACAATAAAGCATTGAACCTCTTTATTGTATCCGCTTTTTGTGAGTGATAGAATATTTATGTTACAACGTTTAGTGATTTGTGAGTGTTGGTTATAAAGACCTTGAATTGATACTTGTGTTTTCTGAGCAGGAATATTAAGCTTTTTATATAATTTTTCGGTAACAAAACTGGAAGTACTGCCGTTATCAATTAATACGCGTACTCTGTGATATTTACCGGTGTCATCGGCGACACCTATAATGGCGGTGGACAGCAAAACAGCTGATTGGTGTGCACATGACATAGTCACATTTACTCCCGGCATGGGTGTGTGAAGCTCTGGTTGCGTCACACTTTCTGAGGCAGGCAAAACCACGCATTGAGAAGCAGCTGGTGATGTAGTAGCCTTGGATTTATAATTTTCTTCCATGTGTAATAAAGAGTTATGTTTTTTGGAGCAAATGATACACGGACCGAGAGTACATGTGCTTACGTCATGCCCTTTACGCAAACAATTAATGCAAAGTTTCATTTCCTTCGCCTTCTGTAATCTAACCTCCCGCGGAAACGATTTGAATCTATAACATTGATAGATAGAATGGCTACCGTTACATAAATGACACGGGTATTTTACTGAGGTAGGCGACGCAATAAATGTTTTTTGGCGGTTATATGTGATATCACTATGTCTACGTTGTGGTTGACGCGATGAATGTTGTGAATGTTGTAAATGTTGTGGTTGTTGTTTGTGTCGTGACTCTTCCATGGTTTCCAGCAGATTAGCGCGATCTTTAATAAAAGTGTTCAAATTTTCAAAGGTTGGGATAGTTTTTATTCTATTGCGTTCTTCTTCCCATTCGCGAGCAGTGACCGAATCCAATTTGCTAGTAACCATGTGTATGACTAACATATCCCAATGTTCCACGGGTAGCTTCAACGTTTTTAAAGCTCTTAGGTTTTTATTAAATGTGTCCATCATATTTCGCAATAACCTTGCCGATTCTCGTGGCAAAGGTTCCACATTAAATAGTGACTGAATGTGATTATTTATAAGAACTCTGTCATTTTGGTATCGATCGCAAAGTAGCTGCCAGGCTATGTCATAATTTTCAGCAGAAAGATCAAGTGATTGAATGATTAAGGCTGCACTGTCCTTGAGTGACGCTCGTAAGTAATGAAATTTATGAATTTTTTGAATAGATGCGTTTTCGTGTATAAGTGACGTGTAGGTATCACGAAATCCTAACCAATCATGATAGCGACCAGAAAAGGAAGGCAAGTGGATAGTTGGTAATTTAAGGGTCGGCCCACCTCTAGCGATGGCGGTACCAGAACCCGTCACCTGAGATAAATCATCGCCCGCAGATGTAGTCCCGAGCTTGTTGTTGCTCAGCAACTCCTCTGCAGCAGCGATTGCAGTGCAGAAGTCGTCGTCAAAGCTGCGTCGTTCCATCAGTTCCTTTGACTCATCACCTGGAATTTCGCATAGTGATTCTATGTCAGTCTGCACATTATTAAATTCGTCATATACGGGTCTTATTAGATCCAATCGTAATGACAATTGTCTTGTCTGCAGGCTGCTAAGCTTTTCGCACGATAAAAGAGTTTCTAAATGCTGTTTAAATATTGTTAGTTTAGATTTAAGCGTGCCTCTTGATCGTTTTAGTGCCTTTGCATCCATTTTCCAAATGAAACACTGATGAAATGCGCTAGAATAAATGTATAGGTAGGTAGGAACCCAAAGTAAAATAAATAGTTAAAGTTGAAGGTTGAAACAAGTGAAGTTAAGGAAAGAAAAATAAGTAAGTGTTACTTAAATTTTAAATGCGAGCAGAAAATCACGCCAAGCGAAGTAAGCGAGCGAACACCAAAGCACCGTGCAAAAGTCACGTAGGCACGGTCGTTGACCCGTCAGCTGTGCGCTTGCGCGGGCGAGCGGGAGCGCGGCGCTCGCGACCGGTCGGGCGTCGAACGTTCTGGAAGCGGACAAATAGGTAAACCTTGTATCGTGGAATGAATGATTATGGCTAAATTGGTGGGCAGACAGAGTCAATTAGGAACCTAGGCAGCTGAAAAAATACCGAAACGGTGTATAAAAGTTGAATACTTAGTAACTGGGTACTAATGAAATTCGGGAAAAAATAGCTTAAAGTAAAAATTTGCTTAGGTGCAAAAAAAATTAAATTAAGGATCTTATGGCAGAAACCTTTAGGTAAATAGTTGGCCGCGCTGGCCTTTAAAATAGTGGGTGCTTTTGCAACAAGAAAGAAAGCCGTTAAAGCCTCGAAATTATAGGATAATATTATAAAATAGCCTCCTTGGCGAGTGCTATAAATGTATGAATATTTGTGGCGTACCTATGGCGGTTGCCGGTATTTAAGAAAATGAAAATAGCCTCCTTGGCGAGTGCTATAAATCTAAGAAACTTGTGGCGTACCTATGGCGGTTGCCGGTATTAAAAAAACAATATGGCGGTGATTTGATTTTTACGGGGAGAGGGACTACGAACGCAATAATGGAACGAACTCACCAGAACTCACTCCCCGAAAGTAATATTAATTTCTTGATGACACGATGTAATCAAATGTATGTGGATGCTTGTATTTTTGAAGATTTGTTCCAGGTCCAAAACGCCGTCCTTCTTCTACCTTCTTAGTATTTCGTTGTAGCCGCTGGGTTTTTTCCTTTGTTCGTTTTTTCTCGCTTGCGGTTACCCGACGTTTGTTTCTCGTCGTCTCAATCGAATCCGGTTCGAAGCATGTAGAAATAATACCAGCGAGTACTGAATAGGATTATAATGTTTAAAAAGGTACAAATGAGCGGTCTTGGACCCGTTAAAAAGAAATAGAATAATGTTGCGTGCGCTCGCTGCTGCGGCGTGATTCTAAGTGGAGTCCCCGGGCGCGAGCTGCGCGGGGGGCGCGGGCGGCGAGGCGGTCCGACCGGCGCGGGGTGCGCGGGCGGCGCGGCGGCGCTGGTGGCGCGGCGGCGCTGGCGGCGCGGCGGCGTTAACACTGAATATTTATTACTTTGACATTGGCGAAATCATCGCATTGATCGATGGGGCCATATTAAAAAAAAAGAAAAAAAAAGCAGAAGGGTTTTCAAAATCATTTTTGTTTTTTCCTCTATGGGACTGCGGCTTTATCCTTACCTACATCGATGGCCAGCCATGTTTACCGAATCAACGCCTTTTATAAGGTTCGTTATTTTACACGTCCCTTTACCCTGCTCTGCTAACAAGGACCATGTCGTTTTGCAGATGTGAACTGTTTTTCAGAGCTTGTAAAAATGTAAATATAAAAATTGTAAATGGGTGAAGTCCAATATGTTACACACCGTCAAAGTTAAGTTAGTAGGTCGTTAAAATTACCACTAACTTTTTCCATTGTGACACGAAAATTTGTCAAATTGCATTAGGGTAAATTTGAAATTTCGAAAATCCACTAAACGGGGAATAATTCCATAATATAGAAGCCAAAGACATTGGAGCCCTAAGGACAAAACTTTGGCCACGTTTAGCATGATTGTGGGTGTATAGGTGGAAAGGGGAATCAAAATAGTGACGGGTTGTTAGCCGCATCGCCTATAACACGATCCCTAAGATTTTCACCCTCGATGGGCTTTTACCATCTGCACGGGAAGAGAAGCAAATGGTATATTCTATGATTTGTCTTTACTCTCAGACCAGAATGGATGAATCGTCTGCGGAGAATTCGTTTCTAACGCGCCCGCGGGAACTATAGAATTTTCCGGGATAAAAGCTATTCTATGTCCTTAACAGGATTTCAAACTATCTCCATCCCAAATTTCAACGCAGTTGGTTGCGTAGTTTACGCGTGAAAGCATAACAAACAAACTCGCTTTCGCATTTATAATAAGTTAGGATACGAACACAGGAAAAACTTTTAAACGAATTGAGATTTCTGTTTTTCTCAGCGGAAAGCAAACTTTTGTTAATACACATCCAACTTTAACTTCAGTGTTACTTAGAAGTGTTTAGTATGTAAATGATACCCTCTATACAAAGTATAAACTTCGCGTTTCACTATCTCAACCACCGCGCTCTAACCACTTTCTTATACACACAGAACTGTAACTCTAACAAACTTCAAAATTACTTCAACCTGACACACATTTTCACTTTCATTAAAACGTCCCAGCGTGCTCTCCGTAAGTTTCCACACGTTGTCATTTACTTTGAAACTGTTGGTTCAGACCAATGTTTGCGCAACCATTCAGGCCGGAGTATCACCAAGTTCCAACTGCCAACTCCGGGGTAGCAATATATTCTTATAAGAGAGTGCTGGGTGAAGCAAAAAGGGCAGTAACTCTGTGGCGACACTATCGCACAGCGGATTATTTATATCTATAATCCCTAATTTGTATTATCTGTGACCTCTGACATTGCGAGTCTGTGACCCGCGCAGAGGTGTTTGTGTATGGCCATCTTGAGCCACGCCATTGAACTGCCTCCTGCGCAGGCTTTGATATTTTACCGTGAATACCGTGATATTATGTTAATCCTTGTATTTCATTAATATGTGTGACATAATATACATCAATTAGTATCAATCAGTGTTGGTGTATTATTTCGAGCTCATCCGACGACCCGACAAGGACGCTGAACGCGCGAACTGCATGTGGTACTGCCTATACCACCAAATTGGTGACCCCGACGTTCGGATCGTCGAGTTTCTCGCCGTGTTGAAGCGACGGTTTAGCGAAACCGATAAAGCGAAGAAATTATCGAAGCCGCACCGGCGCCGCTGTTTTGAAAAACTTTTTCTGCAACTACGCCGCTGAGACCCGTGGGAATTGACACCCTTTCTCACCGCTGAAGGCAGGCCAGGATCAAGATTCCCTTTAATTTCGTTCTGGTGCAATGAACATTTAGGAACATTTTCGTGAAAATTTTCATAACCTAAAAATTACGAAATTACGACTTTATTCGAATTATTCGTCAACTAGCGCCATCAAACGGTAATTTCAGAAAATATTGAATAAATCGGTAGTGACAGTGACACTGACAGTTCGGTTATATTGACATTTCAATCGTTTTTCCCGCCGAGTGCCAAAGTGAAACTCAAACGTCATACGTACTTTCAGTGAAATAATAAAACCTTAACAGACTGTATTTGTTTACTTTTACTAATATTTGTTTAGTGTTAGCGGTAACTAACATATTTCTAGTAAGTTATTTTTGTTACTTAAGTGCTACCATAATCTGAATAACCTCCCTGATTTCTTGGTAAGTTTTCTTTTTTCTTTGAACATACTTATATTGCACATTTTCTGCGCACTAACAGTGTTAACAAAAAGCTGGCCAAGTCTTGAAAATTAACTTTGGTGTATGATATTTAATTTAAGCAACATAACTAAATTCTTTGTTAAATTACTTCAGAATACTTACTAACAAGTTTGAAATTTCTTGAATAAGCTTTATGTGTAATTTAAACATTAACAAATGAATAGCTATTTTAAACCTTTTTGCCTTGCATCATAAACATTGTTTTGAATTTATATTTGTGTGTGTCTGTGTTGCATAACTAAACTTTTTTGTGGATATCTACTTATGTGCATTGTGCATGCAGTGCATTAGTGTTGCCATACCACTTCACCATACTAATCTTATTTTTGCATTTTAACCCTATATATATATTTTTTCTTTTCAATATTTTACTGGGTGGTGTTTATGTGCTAAATTAATTGTGTCGCTATGGATGATTTAAAAGCTTTGGTTGAGAGTCTGAAGGCTGAGAATGCTATTCTTCAGCAACAGGTAACTCAAAATCCGGAAGTGTGCAGGGTGGCTGTTAAATTACCATCATTTTGGCCTGATAAGCCTGCGGTGTGGTTTGCCCAGGTGGAGGCACAATTTCAAATTGCAGGAATCACATCTGATAACACAATGTTCAATTATGTCATCGCTCAGTTGGACCAAAAGTTAGCTGGTGAGGTGGAAGACCTGATCACAAGGCCCCCTGTCAAAGGCCAGCAATATGCAAAACTTAAAGAAGAATTGATCAGACGCCTCTCAATGTCAGAAGAGCAACGGGTTCGCCAGCTGATCAGCGAGGAGGAGCTTGGTGATAGACGCCCTTCCCAGTTTCTCCGGCATCTGCGGTCGCTTGCTGGTGGTGCCCTGTCTGATGACAACATGCTGCGACAATTGTGGCTGAGGCGGCTCCCACAACAAGTTCAAGCTATTTTAGCTTCTCAAGCTGAACTTAGCTTGGAGAAACTGTCAGAACTTGGTGACAAGGTTATGGAGATTGCTGGACCCAAGCAAGTGTTCTCTTGCTCCACTCCTGTGCCTGTGGCTACTAGCCAGGATGATCTTGCACTGCGGATGGAGAGGTTAGAAAAACAAATTGCTGCTTTATCCGTCAGCAACCGTCCTGGGCGGATGAGGCAGCGTTCTGTATCATCCCATCGCTCACGCTCACGTGCTTCTACACCGGGAACCGGACCTAAGATGTGCTGGTATCACAAAAGATTTAATGAGAGGGCAAGCAGATGCATTGCCCCGTGTAGCTGGAAACCCAACGACCAGGGAAACGAACCCAACAATCAGTAGAGGCGGCTGCTGATTGTACCCGTCCCAGCCGCCGGATTTTTGTAACAGACCTAAAATCAAAACATCAGTATTTGGTTGATACAGGATCTGATCTATGTTGTTTTCCTCGCCGTCTTCTCAGGGGTCGCTATACATCTAGTGACTATAATTTGAGCGCTGCTAACGGCAGCTCAATTGGAACTTATGGCAACATTTCCTTGCATCTTGATCTCGGGTTACGACGGGACTTTCATTGGAACTTCGTTATTGCAGATGTAGCTATACCTATTATAGGGTCTGACTTTCTTAGTTTTTACAATTTGTTACCTGACTGTCGTCATCAGCGACTGGTGGACGGTAATACTAAATTATACGTACCTGTGTCTGTTTCTGGAATCTCACAGCCTAGTGTAAAAGCTGTAAATATTGGCAGCTCCACTTACGCTGATGTACTAGCTGAATTTCCTGATATCACCAGACCACCAGGACTGCCTAGACTAGTCAAGCACAATACTGCACATCATATACAAACCACAGATGGTCCACCTGTATCTTGTCGTCCCCGAAGATTAGCTTCACAGAAACTGACAGCTGCAAAAAAAGAGTTTGAGGACATGGTTCGTTGTGGCACTGCACGACCATCCAAAAGTGCCTGGTCATCTCCATTACATATGACCCCTAAGAAGGATTCGTCCTGGCGTCCATGCGGCGATTATCGCGCCCTGAATTCCAGGACCATCCCTGATAAATATCCTGTTCGGCACATAAACGATTTTACTCATAACCTCCATGGCTCTAAAATATTTAGTACTCTCGATTTGGTAAAAGCATACCATCAGATCCCGGTCTTTGAAGATGATATTCAGAAGACAGCCATCGTTACCCCGTTTGGCCTCTTCGAATTTCCGTTCATGACATTCGGTTTGCGTAATGCTGGACAAACCTTCCAGCGATTTATCGACGAGGTCACACGGGGTCTCGATTACTGTTTCCCATATATCGATGATATACTTATTTTTTCGCCTGATGAAGTCTCCCATAAAGAGCATCTCCGCGAATTATTCCAACGTTTTCAAGATTATGGCGTGGTGGTAAACCCGTCTAAATGTATCCTAGGAGCGGAGCAGGTAACATTTCTTGGACATGTCATCACCAGTGACGGTATTCATCCTCCACAAGAACGCGTAAAAGCGTTGCTGGAGTACGCGCCTCCTGAAACAGTCCAGGGCATGAGGAGATTTCTCGGTATTATTAACTATTACCGTCGTTTTATTCCCCAGGCCGCCAAATTTCAAGCCCCTTTGATTACTGCGGTGGTTGCCACCAACAGCAAGGGCAACAAACCATTCCCATGGACTCCCGAGCTGCATAAGGCATTTATTGAATGCAAGCAGAGCCTATCGGATGCTACGCTTCTTCATCATCCCATGAGCAATGCTCGTTTAGCTCTTTTCACTGATGCGTCCAGCGTGCACGTGGGTGCCTGTCTGCAACAAGAGGTGAATAACCAATGGTGTCCACTGGCATTTTTCAGTAAAAAACTGACCCCACGCCAGTCCGAATGGCCCGCTTACTACAGAGAACTCTTGGCGGTGTACGAAAGTGTACAGAATTTCCGTTATATTCTCGAGGTACAGCATGCCACCATTTTTACCGACCATAAACCGCTTTTGTACGCTTTCGTACAACGTCGGGAAAAGCTTCCGCCACCACAGCTCAATCAACTGTCTTTCATAAGTCAGTTCACTACGGACATTCGCTACATTAAAGGATGTGACAATGTCGTGGCCGACGCTATGTCGCGCATTGAAGCAATTTCTTTGGAACAAGAGTACGAATCTCTGGCTTCAAGCCAGGAAGCAGACGCGGAATTAACACAACTTTTGCTTGGAACTTCCAGTCTTAAGCTTACCAAAGTAAACATTCCAGGTACTGGCATCTCCCTGTACTGTGATGTTTCTACTGGGAAAACCCGTCCCTATGTTCCACACGGCATACGTCGCACCATATTTAACAAGTTTCATGGCCTTAGTCATCCAGGTGTACGGGCAACGACTCGACTAGTTACCGAGCGCTATGTTTGGCCATCGATAAATAAAGATTGCAGAGATTGGTCTCGTACTTGTAACTCATGCCAACGTAGCAAGGTTACAAGGCACAACACAGCTTCTTTAGGAAACTTCAACACCCCCAGCGGTCGTTTTATGCATGTGCATATAGATATAATTGGACCCCTGCCTCCTTGTAAAGGATATCGCTACTGCTTGACAGCAATAGACAGGGTAACCAGATGGCCAGAAGTTTGGCCTATGCAAACCATAACCGCTGAGGAGGTTGCAGAGACCTTGATAAGAGAATGGGTTTCACGTTTTGGCGTTCCTACCATCATTACTTCTGACCAGGGAGCACAGTTCGAATCAGACTTGTTTCGCCGTTTAATGACAACATTTGCTACTAAACGAATTAGAACCACGTCCTACCATCCCCAAGCAAATGGGATGATTGAACGTGTTCATAGGCAGCTAAAGGCTTCCTTGATGTGCCATGATAACGCGTGGTTAAACGCCTTGCCTTTGGTACTTTTAGGCATGCGGACCTCTTTTAAGGAGGACATTAATGGCACAGTAGCAGAAATGTTGTATGGCGAAACTCTGCGTCTACCAGGCGAACTTATGATTCCTGCTCAGAGTTCTAACACCTACACAGATACAGGAGACTTAGTTTCTCGCCTGCGTCGGCTCATGGCGAACATTCGTCCTGTGCCAGCATCACGTCATTGCGAAACTTCCTCATTCGTGTTCAAGGAATTGGAAAAAGCTTCTCACGTATTCCTTCGTGAAGATTGTGTCCGGCGCTCGTTACAAACTCCTTACAGCGGTCCTTATCAAGTTCTCGAACGGGCCAGCGATGGTAAAACTTTTACTATCCTCGTCAAAGGACGCCAAGTTACCGTAAGCGTCGACCGAATCAAACCTGCTTTCCTTGAAGGCTCGGATTTTTTGGTTTCGCGCCCACTGGCATACTCAAATGTTCCAACAGCTCACCGTACGGCTGCACCTAATGACCAGTCGATCCCTGCTGCTGCACCTGCGCCTGCACCTGCACCTGTACCTGAAATTCAGACTGCACCTGAAGCAACAGTCGCTCCTGTGCCTTCCACAGCGACGCCTTCTACTCCTGAAACTTTAAAACCCACTTACGTAACCCGATCAGGTAGACACGTTAGATTCAAAACTTTCGATTAAGTATTTCTCTCCGTAGGGGGGTGGTGTGGCGACACTATCGCACAGCGGATTATTTATATCTATAATCCCTAATTTGTATTATCTGTGACCTCTGACATTGCGAGTCTGTGACCCGCGCAGAGGTGTTTGTGTATGGCCATCTTGAGCCACGCCATTGAACTGCCTCCTGCGCAGGCTTTGATATTTTACCGTGAATACCGTGATATTATGTTAATCCTTGTATTTCATTAATATGTGTGACATAATATACATCAATTAGTATCAATCAGTGTTGGTGTATTATTTCGAGCTCATCCGACGACCCGACAAGGACGCTGAACGCGCGAACTGCATGTGGTACTGCCTATACCACCAAAACTCTTCATTGCTCGACTTTCAACTCCGACGCAGTGCCTAAGCTCCAACGCTTCACATTGTTCCTCTATGTTTACTTAGGATGAGTGAGCGTATTCATGTATTCGTATTTAACTCGGGCGCTGACGCGGAGGAACTTAAATCATTTGATTTCTAAATTGTTTGGTTTGTTTAGGATAACTGTAAGTTGTTAGCGCGTGTAATTTGGCAAGTATTAGTTTGTGCTCAGTTACTGATGCTGTAATTGTGTTATAAGACAAGGTCGGCGACTATTCACCAAAGCATTTACTTACCATGACATAGAGCTTCGTTTGTATCCAACTTTATACACATATTGTGTCGTACAGACACATCATTCAAACAGATGACGCTTAGCGACAAGAAATCGCATAGTAACAAGGTCACGTGACAGCTAGTAACATATAGAAAAATTCGAAGGCTTACCCACCTGCTATGGGTGGTGTAGGAGTTTCTAAACGACTCTAAAAATTACCTAACTCTCAAAAGGCATAAATTAAAAAATAGGGCTAACATTCTAAAAGTAAATTACATGAATTAAGGATAACGGCCACAGGCGCTTAGAAAACGACTTATATCAAAATAACTCTAAGGTTTTAAAGTGAGCCTGTAATAGAATCAAAGCAGTTACTTCGTTGGGAATCAGATTATATGAGCAGTTGGAGTCGCTAAGCAATTTATTGGCTCGCCAACTTACTTTTGCGCCGCGCAAAGGATCTTCGCGACTCTATGGGGGCGGCACACACTCCTATTTCGCCTACAGGGTGTTAGGGCGCGGCGTCACTGAAAGCGTTAATGGCAGTCGTTAGCCACTTAACGCCGAAACGTTTACGAGTCTCACTTACTACCTTTATTTAGACAATTGGTTCAAGGTCAACTAAAATTGTTAAACTCTACAGTTTCGAAATGTGAACTGTACATATTTTTTAATGGATATTGTACCGGTTGCGTTGTTCAACGTGGTTTGAGACAAGGATTGTTTTTTTATGAAATGGGGTGGGAAACGATCAAGTGCGCACCTGGAGCCTCCATGACGTCTTAATGCGATTCAATTCCGATTCAATTTTTAATTATAACGCATAGAAAAATCCGAAAAGTAAAGCTAGGGCCGGGAATTGAACCCGGATCCTCGTCAATCCGTGACGCGTGCACACCCGGTAAAACCGTAAAAGTAAACATAAAAAATCAAGAAGAAAAAATTCTTGATTTATTTGATAGTTGTTATTTTGACACTTCTAGTATGGATCTGACAGCGAGCAATCCAATTTTGGCTCGGAATTGTCACATTAAGACGTCATGGTAGCCCTGATCGCAGATTAGCACTGGCGTGTGTTCATTTTGTACATTTATAAAAAAAATATCGGTGTTGCCAATCTCAAAAATGCTTAAAAATATTCTAAAACTAGTCTTAAATTAATTGAACCTTACACACGCTTTATATTAACTTGCAAGGTATGTATGTAACTAATGTTTGTTCGGGTGGAATCTTGCGAGTCAATTTTGAAGCAGATGTATTTATCTGATTGAGCTGAAATTTGTCAGATGTCAGTTGTCAGAAAGTCAGATGACAATATAATGATCTGGTAGTAGAATTCTGGTGGTCTAGCGAGGACCGTCTCCGGAGGAGGGAACTCTTCAACTGTTGGTCCAATTGACTTGAAATTTGATTCACATATGTAAGCCGGATGGCAATGCAAGTACAACCAGCAAGAAAGGTGGTATCTAAAATGTTTTTTTTTTAGGTTAGGTTATGTTCATTGAAATATATCTGCGTAAAGTTACGCTTCATTACTACATAGTATAAAACAAAGTCGCTTTCTCTGTCCCTATATCCCTATGTATGCTTATATCTTCAAAACTACACAATGGATTTTGATACGGATTTTTTTTAATAGATAAAAAGGTTTCTCAAGAGGAAGGTTTGTATGTATAATTCTACGCAACGTCATGTATTGTGTGTTTTTAGCAATGTTCGAAGCTTAAGCGTGAATCGAGAAATATCGAGTAACGTGAAGGTTTGTTTACATCGTCCATAATTTGCGTTTGTGATCGACATTAAACAAAAGTTTATGAGAATCGTGTTGAAACATCACAAAGTCGTCGATCGTTGGAGATTTAATTAAGCTAACATAACCCAAAATCACTTGTCAAAGGGAAAGCTTTCACTTTGCCTTATCAAATATAATGAGGAAAACTCCCACTCAAAAATCCAATTCGATTAACTTCCAATGCAATCCTCGTTTGAAATATAAACCTCCCACGCTGTTGGTACGGCCTTGTTTATTGGCATTGGTAATGTTCTCTCGACTTAGCATTTTTTTGAGTTAAATCTACATAAATTTAGTTCGAGATAAAGATTATGGGAGGAGGGTACCAAGATACACTTGTTCCCTGAGCATGAGAGGGTACACCTGTGTTTTTTGTAGAAATTTTCCCGACATGTTTCAAACCTATGACTGGCTCATTCCTTCGTTTGTTTTTTTGAATCTTGACAAATAGTGGATCGTTTTGACTTGGCATCAATTTGATTAGTCATGTCGAGTCTCATTATAGCTTTAAATCCATTAATTAAGAATATCTGATACGTTATGAATTTGGTGTTACGTTTATTGTTTCGAAATTCACTCGCACAAATCACGTCTTTATCCCTTACGGGGTAGACAGAGTCTAAGGCAACAAGACCTAAAGGCCACGTTTAGCCTGATTGTGGGCGTTTAGGTGGCAAGGGGAATCAAAATAGTGATGGGCTGCTTGCCGCATCGCCTATAAAAGTCATGATTCCAACGCCCATTCCCTCGATGGGCTTTTACCATCTGCGCGGGATGAGAAGCAACTGGTACATTCTATGTTTTTTCTTTGCTCCCAGACCAGCGTGGAATTACTCTGTGACACTGGGGAAAAATGTGGATTTTACAGTACAAGCAAAACAATCCAAGTAGTAACACACTGCGCGGCTTGAATCGTCCAACACATCATATCCACTCAAAAACCCCGCAATGTATTAGGTCGTCGGTTAATTTTACATGTGACACAGCGAAAGGAGACGCAGGATGTAAGTGATTAGATGCCCAAAAATATGAGTCTCAACTCCACTTGGGTTTTAAAAAGCGACGTCCTTTGTACATATTAAGAGAATTTTCAAGAATTAAAAAAAAAACAAAATTTAAATCCGAACTATCGGCATGTACGCTGAAATATACCGTATTTTGTATTCGTATCAATTCATTCGAACAGCCAGGTGGTCCAGCCGGTGGCCATCTGCGTTCGTGAGGCGCATTCAAATGTCTGTGTAGACCTGATTCCGGATTGTCTAACGCACCTGAAATCACAATGGCATTCACCATCTCCTTCTATCATCTTGCTATTTGACGTAGTGCAATATCGTCAGTGGAAATAAGAATTACCGTAAGGGACATATGCTCATTTTTCAGTAGAGCCAAAAACAACATTTTATTTTTGAAAATAAGCTTTATTTTTGTTATTTTAAATGTTATAATAATTACACCAATTACTAAGTTTTATGAAATTTTCTTCTGTTTTCAATGGTTTTAACTAAATTAAGCTGCTTTCAGTAGTTCTCAAAATCGTATGTCCCTTACGGTGTTTTTTTGCAGAAAATGATCTTTACACTGATGCTTAAATTAATTATGAATAAAAACGGCAGTGTAAAATAATGTATAGGTTAAAAAAGTAACCTATGATTAATGTAACGCACACAATTTAAATTTACTTTTGAGATACAGTAATCTGACTGACAGTAAAAAATAGCTCTAATTGCCTTTGATTAAAGTTAGAAATGTAATGTCATTGTAACTCATAAGCAAACACCGGCTTGACGGGGGCAAAAATGTACCAGTGCTAGTGATTCATTCAAAATCGACTAAGTTTATCGACATCGATAAAAACTAATGGCTAATTTTTAATACTTTTAATTACGTGCAAACCTCTTTCATTTATACTTATCGCAACTATAAACAACCGATATCTCACAATGACTGTGTCGAGTCACTTTTGACAACCATTGAAATTACATTGAATAATTCATCCAGTACAACAATATTATTTAGCATTCCGACCAAATTGGGAAATCTCATTTTCATCAATTTCCTATCTAATTGCATATTTGGTTAATATGGTTCAGAAACATACATTCCCAGCGAATCACTTTTGAGAAAAACGACCTTAGACGTCGCTTTTAAAGAGACGATGAAACAGATTAAGGCTAAACTAGGAAATTCTAGAATTTATGTGAGTGTAAACGAAAGTGCAGATGACAATGGGCGTCAGATTGGGAATGTAATGGTTGGAGCACTATTAGAAAATCAAATGGGTACCCCACACTAAACTTAATATCTAGCGTTTGTCTAGAGGAAGTAAACAATGTTAGTATAACGAATCTTATTCAAAATGCCATGGAGTCGTTGTGAGGAAGTAACCACAACAAACATAATAAAGTTTTGTTACTTCTTACGGATGACGTAGCCTACATGCTAAAAGCTGGTAAAAATTTTAAAATGGTTTTTCCGAATTTAGTACACGTCACGTGTTTGGCACATGGAGTAAATAGGGTGGCTGAACAAGTGCGATTACTGTTTCCTGCTGTAAATAATTTAATTGCTTACACAAAAAAGGTACATATTTCTGAAATCACCTAAAAGAATAAAAATATTTCACCAAATGTTACCGAACGTTGCTTTGCCACCACAACAGACGATAATACGATGGGGAACATAAATAAAAGCGGCTATTTACTATCATAAACATTTACCAGCCATCAAGCAAGTCGTACGAACATTTAATAAAAAAGAATCAACGTGTATATTGAAAGCAAAACGGGCAATGAATGATATATACATTCTCAACAATTTGAAATGGATAGCCAACAATCTATCCATCATACCAAGTAGGTACGATTGAAAAATTACAAACACAAAGTCTAGAAGCCAGTTTACACATTGTTCATAAGTTAAAAGTACATAATAATTAAGATTACGTTTAAATCCTCAAGGTAAAATTATTCACAAAAAACTTCAAATAGTGTTAGAAAAAAACGTCGACATTTCAACTTTAAAAACATCAAATGATTTGGTATCCGGAAAAGAACTAGAACTGAGTCGTACAGAAGAAATTCATCGACACTATAAATTGTTTGAATTTGCTCCAGTTACTACAGTTGACCTAGAAAGGTCATTTAGCTGGCTAAAATGGATATTACAGGCGACGAAGATTGAAGTCTGAAAATGTGGAATAAATGTAATGGTATTTGTTCGTGTTTTGTTCGTGTTATTCGTTTCATTAGGTACTGATATCTTTAATTTCAGTTCAATCAGTCGAAAGTCTATGAAGATTTATACAAACTTTCATCGCCTATTTTATCCCATTAGGGGTGGAATTTATCAAAATCCGTTCTTAGAGGATGCCTATGTCATAGTAGCTTTATGCATGCAAAGTCTCAGCCCGATCGGTTTAAAATTGACAAAGTTTCATCCCCTATTTTATCCCCTTGGGGGTAGAATTGATCAAAATTCTTTCTTAACGGATGCCTACATCATAACATCTACCTGCATGCCAAATTTCAGCCCGATCCGTCCAGTGGTTTGGGCTGTGCGTTGATAGATGATCACTATGTCATTCAGTCAGTCACCTTTGATTTGAGTTATATATATTTAGAAGATAGAAAGATAGATTAAAGAAGTTAATTCCTCAAAACGTTTATTTTTGCGTATGACGCTTTCTTCTCAATTCAAATTCTTAAAAGTAGACAACGGTTGTACGTCATTTTTATCGATAACAACTAATAAAATTAGTTTAATGTGTCCTCGCACTATTAAACGTCAGTACAGATTTGCACCCGTCAATCCGGTGTTTGCTCAAAAGTTTAATAAATTGCAGTTTCAGTTGTTATAAAGATTTATATTGCTCGTAAGTAAATAATTAGACATACACACTAGGTTCTTTTTTCTCAACGAGAGAATGTTACCATAATTTTAAACTGCGTAATTCAAGTAAAGGTATTTTTCATTGGTTATTTTGTTAGATGATTTAAAGTAAAGGACAAATTTTATGTGCATTGACTTAAAACTTCTGATGTAAGGAATTTTTTATTTCCACTTTGAATAGTTTTTAAAGTAACGGACATATTCGATATTTTTTAAACAGGTACTGTGTTGATTTTTTTTAATGTAAGTGACAAATTATACAGTTTTAAAAGCAAATTTAAGGTATGGGACATAGGTATAAATGTATAAATAAAATATCATATCAATATTATTTAACGTAAAGGACATTTCTGTCTGAATTGGATGTGTCATTTAATGTAACGATCAGTATTTACCAGAATCAGTTCGACTAAATTATGGTAACGTACCTTAAGTTATTTTAGTAACATTTTACATTAAAATCACAAAATCATACGGTAGTTACATTACTCGCTTAACCTTGTCACATTTAAGGTGTACTTTACATTACATTTTTGCCAAAAAAATCACGAATCTCTTAAAAAAAATCTAACGTAAGGGGCATCTTTTTAAGGAATATGCTAATTTCGATTACTCCACCAGAAGGAGCGAAAAATTTCCGTTCGAATGGTATATGTAACTCATTTTGCTCATTTTGTCCCTTACGTTAATTCTTATTTCCACTGACGATATGTTTCAGAACTACCCAAAAAAATCATCAAAGCCGAAAATAGTGTCGACCCTGGGCTGCCATGTCAATCAACTTTAATTGGCATAGAGTACGGGGTGCGAGTCGGGTTGCCTCCACGTGTGGAAGAGCAGTGCTTGGTCCGGTGCACCCTGGGCATCGGTTAATGATTACCTTACAAATTCTGAGGGATATCATAATCCGTTGGCTGAGTGCCCGACAGGGGGGACGGGTCTTTTGACTGTGTTCTACCGTACAACGTTGCCGACATTTTTGTCACAAGATTTTTGAATACTGTATTTATTACTTTGACATTGGCGAAATCATCGCATCGATCGATGGGGTCATATTAAAAAGAAGAAGACTTTCTGCGTTGTTGAATCTTTGATTTTATTAAAGTAAGGTTGCCCTGCAATGATTGTGTTTTAATTTATTATTTTAAAGTAATTCATGATCGTTTTATTATTGCTATTATAATTTAGCTATCCTCTTACTTAAGTGTCATATTGATTTAAAATCCTTTTGAGCTGTTATTAGCTTACATCGGAACCGAAGAGGCTGTGACCTCTTTGCAAGAACCCATTGTACAGTCAAGTGTAATAATATGTATCTAGTCTAAGTTTAAAAAATAAGTACCATACGCTCTTACACCGGCGTAATAAGGTCGTGGGACATATTTTTGAGAAGTTCGTATCGATACTTATTTTTGCACTTGACCGTACCTACCACTTGCGGCTTTAGTAGTATTTTTGAACACTGTAGAATCCGATCATACCCATAATAAACAGCCTGCCTGTAGGACAGAAAGAGATGGTGTATGGAATTGAGAACCCCCGTGCGATAGACAATCAGCCTCTGGTTTAATATTCCTGTCGGAACCCAATGCAGCTGAGAATTAGCATTCCTTACAGCAGCGACACCACTTGGGATGAGAAAACGATTGCTTACAATAAAATAACACTCACAGGCACGTATTAATTTTGCTGTAGAGTTTCTCGCAGTTGCAAGTATTTACCTAAAGTAATAACCTGAAAAGTACCACAAGGTCAGGTTACTTTTTCCCAACGGAGGGTGACATAAGCCCATATTAAACATGCATAATATATACATACATACATACAGTCACACCTCTTTCCCATAGGGGTAGGCATAGGCAGAGACTACTTTGTTCCACTTGCTACGATTCTGATCCTCTCTGATTCTGATTCTCTTCGCTTCATCCACATTCATCAATCTCTTCTTACATGTTCGTCGGTTTCGGGTGCTCCTGACCTGGTCTTTTTTCAAAACGTCTCCTATTTGGTCCAGGAACGTCCGTCTAGGCCTTGCCCTCCCAACGCAACCCTTCACACTCCCCGTATAGATCTGTTTAGTTAGTCTACTTTCATCCATCCTCTATCCTAGTCACTATATCTTCTTTCACACCAGCACTTTCCCTTATCACACTATTATTAATATATAAAAACCACCTATAAAAGTATTTAAAAAACCGTAAAGACCTGGTTTAGGTAGGATGGTAATCTTATGGCAATGTGCTATAATTTCAACGCCATAATAAAACCGAGTTAAAACCAAAGTTACCCTCCAGGGCCAACGTAACTCGACCTTACCCGTGGCGTAAGGTGAATTGTTTGTAAAAAAAATATACATTACATCCAATTGACTTTGCTATACCTAAACGCTAGCAGCTAGAAACAGTAAATAGAAAAATGTCCAGACCCGATATGACTCACTCAAGCGGCAAAATATTGCCGGCGATCCGTCTGCGGCCGTCACAAAGCTCCTCAATCCCTGTCTCGCGCAGATGCCGACTTTCGAATTTTATGAATACATCCAGGTGTTCGTTATCTAGGAAACGAAATTCAGTAAACAAAAGCGAAAAAGTGCTCTTCGATGCTCTCCGTTTAAAACCAGCTCAATTGATTGGTGAGTCTGCGTTTGGCGAAAGTTATTCGCAGCTACGAAGAGTAGTACATGCTGCTTTTTAGGCTAGTAAAAAAGTGCCAGGGCACAAATTGTGGTTGCCCAAAGCTTGGCTGTCTTGCACGTTTTGGTAGCGGAGTACCTCCGCAAAGTAACGTCTGATTCAATCATATTTCAAGCTGTTATTAACCGTTAATTTAAAATTGAATTTCACTCATAACCAACAACAAAGTTAACAAGGAACTACCGTCGATCGAGAAAATGTGATTTAAAAATTTGTGTTGCTTTAGAACTAAGGAGCCACTACATTTAAGTTATTTAAAAAAGCATATACCTATGATTTTCGCTCGGTAAATTTATGAAGTGGCTGTTCTCGTTCATTATTTGTATGGGAAGCAGCTCTGAAAGACATCGACTGAGCTCGACAAAAACATGTTTATCGTTATAGGTGCGGAACTTATAAAAGTAAACATGAAGGCAATTGCTAAACTTCGAGATTGGAAAGGAGTTACAAGGCCTTGTTGAGATTTTCCTTGTACTTTTAAATTAGATACGAGTCTAAGGATAAATGTGCAGATCGGCTCAGCAAAGTTGTTTTCAATTAGGAAACAACTTTACACAATAACCGTCGTTAAAAAGAAAATTCTTAACTTCACGGTAATGAAGATTCTAAGGTAACAAAACCTTAAGGCTACGTTTAGCATGATTAAGGGCGTATGGGTGGAAAGGGAAATCAAAATAGTGATGGGTTGCTTCCCTCGACGGGCTTTTACCATCTGCGCGGGAAAAGAAGCAACTGGTAAATTCTATGTTTCTCTTTACTCCCAGACCAGCATGGAATCGGATCAAATTAGGTAACCATGTAATTTTATAGTGAGGTTGTTTGTATAACTCGCTACCATTGTCATTTAGTCATTTTATTTTTAACTAGCCTTCCGTCCGCAGCTTTGCCCGCGATAAATTAATTTTCCCGTAGGAATAGGTATTTTCCCGCGGTAAAAAGTAGCCTATGTCACTCAGTGATAATGTAGTTTTCTAACGGCAAAAGAATTTTTAAAATCGGTCCAGTAGTTTCGGAGCCTGTTCAATGCAAACAAACAAACAAACAATAAAATTTTTCCTCTTTATAATATTAGTATAGATAACCATTAAACAGCTTTACTTGTTACTAAGTAATCATCATCATCATCATTGACCGGTAGAAGTCCACAGCTAGATGAAGGTCTACCCTAAAACGCGCCATTTTACCCTGTATTCGGCTTGTCACATCCAGTCACGGCTCATCTTTTGCAAAGCATCACTCCACCTAGCTGATGGGCGTCCTACAATAACTAAATAAAATCAGCCAATAATGTAGGTACGTAAATCATGCACAACTTGGTTTTTGCTTCTAATGATACGATTGATTTTAAACGTCTAAAGGAAGGAAATAATACTACGATAGTGGAATTCTCGGCTAGTCCTTTGAGGTTTTGGCATCGTATTGAATGTGTCATCTTTATACAAAAAACAAATTATTGACAACTCGCTTAAACACAAAACGTGATAGTGTCAGGACCAAGATAATTATAATTGAAAAACTGTTGTATGTGTGGCTAACGACACGTGTGCGAATAGACGAATTGACGTTCCAAATGGTTTTATTAATTAAAAATATACAAAAGGGGAATTAAAAACAAATTAAACTATGATTAACTTAAAAACAAATTAAAAACTAATCTTAAAATAAAATAATCAAAAAAGGAGGGGCCCTCGTGGGATAGTACCACAGACGCTGGTAGCATTCCCCCTTTGGACAGCGATACTAATACGCTGTCCAAGAAAGCTGCCAGCTCTGCGATCGCCCGTAGCGTCTATTAGCCTCTTCGAATCATCTTTGCAGAGGCTAATAGCGCTAGGATCCTACGGACCAAGGG
Source organism: Pandemis corylana (assembly GCA_949127965.1). Lineage (NCBI taxonomy): Eukaryota > Metazoa > Arthropoda > Insecta > Lepidoptera > Tortricidae > Pandemis > Pandemis corylana. The sequence continues at coordinate 12,192,700 of OX421855.1, read as the reverse complement.
TCTCAACACCGAAGGGTACAGAGTTATATTCGGTGCTGAGAACCCTATATTTATTTATCTTGCATAATTCGGCCGCTTCTGCAGCCGCGCCAGCTCTACTCGTTCCAAATTAGAAAAATGACTTAAGTCCCATATCAGTTATGTACACTACTACATACAACAAGTCATTTACTTAAGTTTTTCACCTGTATGTATCTTGACAGTGGAGGAAACCCGCGCTGCCTATACCTCCTGTCAAGTACCGAAATTACACTTCCGAAAATGACCACTAAATGTCACCCGAAATTCAACCGGACCACTCCACCTGTTCACTGAAACGAATAAATTATCGGAACGGCGATAGGATTCATTGACTTCGCATAATACGCCGCGAAAATTGATACAAACGATTGTTTAGCGTGATAAATTAAAGAAGGAAATATTCGGTGGAAGTTCGACAAAATATAGCTTTGGATACAGGCGATAAATATTTATGGCATTGTGCTGCGGCGTGCCAACACAAGTTGGCCCAAGCTGTTGCTAATGTTGACCTTTTTCTTTCTTCAGGGACCGAATGGAAAGTTACATCTTGTTTACATGTGTGATTGCCGAATCCAATATCGTAATGCATAAAGGTCGTTAGGTTAGAAGACGTGATCACACCACCTACGAATTTATTTGCCTTACGACCGATTTATGTACACTCGTAGGTATGATTTGTCAGTATTGCATTTACTAAATTAAAGGTTTTGTGTGTAGGTAGCTTGGGGTCGATTTTGAACGCGATTGACGGTTTCACAGTTCTATAAAAAATGGAATGTTTCTCTTTTTGTATTAGTTTTATAATAAGATCACGCAGTCCCGGGCAAAAGCTAGTTCATTATAATTTGATATTGTTGTTACTTACCAAGCCTTTTGATTATATAATGTAAATTTTGAAATAATTTTCCACGTCTAGACTATCGCTTAAAGTAAAATGACTTAAGTACTTGAAAATAGGTTGCCGTGAATTTTAATTAACGAAACAAACGTTATCATGGCCTCTGTGGTAAATGAATACCTAAGACTACTTCATTGTTTTGAAATCTATACCAACGCAACATTATGGTGCTTCAAGTCCAAAATGGCGGTACTTTTAGTAACAAAATGATGTAAAAATTAAGCGCAAGCCGTGATAGCCTAGTGGTTTGATCCATGATCTCTCAAGCAGGGTGCCGTGAGTTTGAACCTCATGTTCGCACCTCTGAGTTTTTTGACATTTGAAATTTATCATGAGCTTTTACATACATACATAAACATACTTACGGGGTAGACAGAGCCCAAGGTGACAAGACCCAAAGGCCACGCTTAGCATATAAGGCGTATAGGTGAAAAGGCGAATCAAGATAGTGATGGGTTGCTAACCGCATGTCCTATAACATGTCGCTTAAGATTTTGGCCAATTCCCTCGATGGGTTTTTCAGTGATGGAAAACATCGTGAGGGCACACACCTGCGAAGCTATTCAATAGTGTATGTGAAGTTCCCAATCAGCACTGTGGCCACGTGGGAACCATAGCCCAAGCCCTCTCGTCCTAGGAGGAGGCCTATGTCCAGCAGGCTAAAGATGATGATAATGGTGAGTTACAGTCAATCAGTTTATATTCCTGGATACTTTTGAGAAGCTCTGTTGAGAACCTCTGCGGATCAAATCTTGAGTAAATCAGGTATTTAGTTTGAGTACAATTCTAACAGCAAAATTTAATTGCCTTGACCTTTTTTGCTTTATCTGCATTTGTTTCTTTTTAAACCCCGGAAATCTGGGGAAATGCATTTAAACCGCAATCTCTATTTTTGTTCCGTTGGCATGGAGCCATGTCATTGGCAGACCGCTGTGACATAAGGAGGTACCTATATAGTTGTAGAGGCTTTTGTTTGCCGATTTTTGTATCATAACAAAATTACAAACATACACATACACAAATCACGTATATATCCCTTACGGGGTAGATAAAGCCAAAGGTAACAAGACCTACCTGCATCGCCTATAAAATGATTCCTAGATTTAAATCTGCGTGGGATGAGAAGCAACTGGTACATTCTATTTTTTCTTTGCTCCCAGACCAGCATGGAAGTTAGCAACAGTGTTAATGGTGAAAAATTTCAGCTTGAGCTCTAGACATCATCATTATGCTAGGCACAGGCCTCTTCTTAGAATGAGAGAGCTTGGGGTATAGTTCTCATCCGGGCCCAGTGCGGGGAACTTGATGCATACCATTGAATTGCTTCGTTTTCCTCCATTGGACAGCTCGTAAATTTTAAATGTTATTTCGCACATAAATTTCGAAAAACGAACGCGTAAAGGTATAAAATTTAATTTAATACCAAATACTTAGGTCTGCCTATACTATTGCTCGTCTGCCTTCCTATTCATACAAAAAAAAAAAAAAAAATTTTGAGCTTCAAAAAATCAACCCAGACAACTTAATCAAGAGACAGTCATTCGAAAAGGTGTTTCCATACAAAATGATGCGCTCCCAAGAAAGGGGTACTTCCAGCTTTCCTAGTTTCAATGTGTGCTTCTTTTATTATCTGTTTAACCCTCATTGTGTACACCGCCATTGTGTTTATTTACTCCGCCTTATAATGCATTACTGATGCATGATCAAACATTCAGGCAGCCAGAATGTTTGATCATGATCATGATCAATCAAAATTCAATTTCTAAAGTAAACAAAGCTGCAGTAGGTTTTAAGATAATTTAAGGAAAATAAAAACCAATACTCCTTATCTTACATACTGTATTTTAAGAATACGATCTTCTTTAGCAAACGTGCATCATAAAAGATTTAAAACTTTAATTAGAAAATACAAAGCCACTATGGAATACTATCATGGGATTAAAATAATTTTTTATAGTACAATTTTAGAAGTTTAAGATCGAAAAAGTTTAAGAGGCCTTGTTAAGCCAGTGTTACTGGCTTCGTCTAAACCTGGCTTAATGTCCAACGAACTGTATAGTAACCGACCTAAAATGCCTGACCATAACAAATCTAGCACGAGATTCTTCACAATAATTATGTCGTATTCTCTCAGCTTCTTCGGACATATTGTGCGGTCTTCAAAACACCGTCTGGAGAAGCCGATTCTCTTGGGCAAAATTTGACAGACGTGCTCAGGATAGGGGACCTACAAGATCTGACGCGATAAAGATGGCGGTGAGTAGCTTGCACCGTGCGGTTCACTCCGCATAACGCAAAAATGGAAGTTTATCGTATGTGGTTGCGATCCTCAGCAGTGAAAAAATTAAGAAGAAAAAGTATGAGAAACAGTGAAAGTCGACGTGATTTTCTGCAAAGCACGATATGCCACATAAGGGTATACAAATTTATGCCCGTCGTCATATATGTGCCAAATCCTCCTGCCGTTTCCCACGCTGTTTTCCTCACCGGCAACCCGGAAACATTTATTACTCAACTCGGGCGAGCACGGAAAAAAATTGACAATCAATTTCCGTGCCTTATTGAGGAATCCTATTTACGTGTTGTGGAGAGACAAAGCCCTCGCGGTCGAGTGCACACGACTATAACTTTGCTTGCCCGTCACAGTACAACCCCAGTCGAAAGAGATCTATGTACAAAATTCATTGAAGCTAAGGCCTAGTGTAAGATCCGTCCAGATCGCAAGTTTTGGCTAAATGGGTGGTTCTTCTTCCTCGTAACCTCATTGCTGAGGATGCCACATACGATCAACTTCCAACTGTCGAGGTCATATGTGAAACTGCACGGTGCAGACTAGCACCCATCGCCCTCACTGCAACTAAGGCATACTTGCTATACATATAATCAAATCTTCCATGCTGGTCTGGGAGCAAAAAAAAACAAAGAAAGTACCAGTTGCTTCTCTTCCCTCGCTGGTAAAAGCCCATCGAGGAAATGGGCGAATCACTATTTTGAATCCCCTTTCCACCTGAACACAATTATGCTAAACGTAGCCTTTAGGTCTTGTTACCCTAAGCTCTGTCCATATGTGATTTATGTATGACTGTATGTATAAGCAAACGCACTGCTGCGCTCGAGAGTATGATGGTGCGCTTGTTTTTAGTGCTTGTATGTAGATCACTTGCTGAGTTTTTACTGTGTGTATCTCCCGAGTAATCCGAGACATATCCCCGAACGTATCCCAGGACATTTGTCGCAACGATTCCTTAATGAATACGCAACGGAAGTCTGCCATTTCCGTCAACGAGCCCAACCCTATCTTGATTGAGAAGGATTACGCGAGGCATTACAAAGAACGGGCTTCTTTTTGCCTTCGTCCAAGAAAAATTGTTCTGATTAATACATCCTTTGTCCCCCGTAATGGCGGTTATTTGTGAGCTTGTAAATATGTTTGGGGGATTTTTCGTCGTTAATTGTGTGGATCGTTGTGTTGATATTGTGGGATAACAAAAGGTGCCGTTTTTTCAAGATACTTATATACCGTTTCACCTACATTTATTTTATTTTAGATATTTTTTATTTTAGTTGCTTATCTGGGACATGTGCTTAGGCACACAAGATACGAGCTTTTACAGCTTATAATCATGGGCAAAGTGGCTGGAAAAAGAGCTGTTGGGCGCAGGAAGAAATCTTGGCTGCGAAATATCCGGGAATGGACTGGAATCACAAGTGCAGCGGAGCTTTTCAACCTGGCCAGGGACCGTGTGAAGTATGCGGGGCTGACTGCTAACCTTCACTAGTTGGAGAGGCACCATAAGAAGAAGAAGAAGATATTTTTTACGAACTACAGTGTAGGCCACTCACTAGATGGACCGACGACATAGCGAAATTTGCGGGAAATCGGTGGATGTAGGTGGCAAGCTGTCGTTTATTTTTGCGTTCCCTTATTCATTATGCTTATTATAAGTTTTCGGTCACAATACTATGAGAACAGTTTGTTGCCGTTTCGATCCGCAAGTGGTGCTGCCAATTATTCCATAGTGATTGAGACGTCTACGGGAACGCGTTTGAGACGTTTTTACATGCGAAAACTTACACTTAGAGGCTCTGACGAACACAGCGAGTAACAGCAATACAATGCGTTTCAAACCTCAGTCGCTTGCACTTCACAAAGACAAAAATACATAGAGGTGGTTAATTACTTACTTACGGTCGTCATATTTACCAACTAGACAGCAAAATGAACAAGCAGCATTTTTTCTGCAAATCTCTGTGCACGCCACTATCAAACCTAATACATGAATCTTAGCGTAACGTAGCACTTAGTAGCGGGTGCTACAATAACCAACAATTGCTACGAGGCTCTACGATGTACAGTTGGACCACGAAAATATTAATAAATAAACAATTTGATACATAATTACATAAACGGAGATTTGCTACATTGTTGACATATTGATTTATTTTTAATATAATCATGCAAGTAAAGTCACAAACTGATCGCCGAATATTGCACAGCTTTTAAAATTTACTCAATGGTTTTACAACATCCAATATTGCAAAGTGTGTTTCCACTGTATGATAATTTATTGTACGGTAGGTAAGTACCTAAACATTTTTGAAGACACAGTCCACGGGCACTCAAGCGGTGATTGCTTAACTCACTTGCTCATTTTTCAGGCACTGCCTTTTCTACTTAAATACATACGTAAATCAAGTCTTTAGCCTTTAGAGGGTAGACGTAAAGACGTGAAGGTGGTACGTATGGGCGGAAAGGTGGAATGGGGAATCAAAATTGTGATGAGTTTCAAGCCTCATCGCCTATAATGATTTACGCCAATTCCCACGACGGGTTTTTACCATCTACGCAATTAGAGAATCAACTGTTTCTACAACTGGTGTATGTTATTTTTTTTCTCCCAGGCCAGCTTGGAAGCTTTTCTTGTTTTATTAAAAAAAATGTCGTGACTTGTGTTAATGGAAACGCGTCCCACAGACATAGCCCGATGCGGGCGCACGCACTGAGCTAATTGCATTTGTGATTCCCTCTGAAGTTGTTGTAATTAACCTGAGCTCGTAATGCTGAGGCCACTGGAACAGCGACCGACGCACTCAGATACGACAATTAAGTACCTATATCTTTATGCTAACTAGTATTATAAACTCGCTTTTGCCCGCGACTCGTCCGCGCAGATAACGTCAGAGTGACGTCATACCCCATACATCCACTCATGTCTCCAAGTATAAGGTTTTTATTTCCTATCCCGTGGGAAATTCGGAAAATCCGTTCTTAGAGCACCTACGTGATCCTCTAGGAATATTATCTACTAATTAAAGTCTTAATTATTTACCTCGTGTTTTTATCCCGTGGGAAGTTTGAAAAAATTCTTTGTAGTGCGCCTTTGATTAGTATTCAAGGAATAATTGTAGGTGTGCCAAATGTAATGTATTGTAGCTTTATTGGTACAATATTTTGGGATTTTCGAAGCCCGCGGGAAAATTGGGATAAAAAGTATGTATGTATGTATGTATGTAAACTCTTTATTGTGCAAAATAAACAAGACAAATACAATTGACAAACACTGAGATACATGCACAAAGGCGGACTTATCCCTTTAAGGGATCTCTTCCAGTCAACCCTTGAGTGGATGAAAGGAGTATTATATTAGGGATGGACGAGTGAGTTTAAAAATTGCAAACACTGAGAGCCACAATACATAACTAAAAGTATCCTATATCCGTCTCCTGGTTCTAAGCTACACCAATTTTCAGCCAAATCGGTTCAGTCGTTCTCGAGTTATAAATACACGACTAACACGACTTTCTTTTATAAATATCTTAGATGAATTTAGAACGAGTGAAGAGCTAGTGTCCGAGCCCAATATTACCAGGGAAACCAAAGCGTTCAGACTCTGGTGGTTTAGACATGTGGTGAGGTTGGGTGAGGATAGAGCCTGCGGTTCGTTTTTGTATCCGTCCGGGGGGAAGAGCAGTGCTTGGTCCGGTGCACCCTGGGCAATGGCTAATGATTTCCTGGCACTTTCTGAGGGATATCATTGACCGTTGGCTAAGAGCCCGACAGGGAGGGGGGTCTTTGACCATTACCGTACAACGTTGCCGACATTTCGTCACAAGATTTTTAAATATATTTTTGTTACTTTGACATTGGCGAAGTTGTCGTCGCTATAACGACTTGATACGCCACAAATAAGACGAAGAAGAAGAAGAGGATAGAGCCGTAAAAAAGCGTTCTTGGGCCGGTGGGCGTAGACCGGTTGGCCGTCCAAGGTATCGTTGGAGCGACTGGGTTCAAAGTGATCTCTTGGATCTCGGAGCCAATGGCTGGCGGGAACTCAGGATCGCAAGGTGTGGAAGAGTCTGGTGTTGGAGGCCGAGATCCGCTTTAGGTCACTGTGCCTAGCCAGTAAGTAAGAATGAAAGTTTGTTTGCAAGGTGAGGCTCCAATAACAGAGAGATCTCTCACCAGGATGATGTTAAGCCTGGGGACAAATGTTCGAAGAAAGAGAGTTGGAAGTTGTATTTATATGACAAGGAAGACAAATAAAAGGTGGATTACCTGATGATAAGCGAGCACCGCCACCTACATACAACTGGACATCCGTAAAACTTGAGGATTGCAGAAGCGTTGCCAGACATTAGGGCTAAGATAGAAAACCTTATGTGACATTAATTTCACCGGCTATCTGACTCTCCACGTCAGAACTCAGCAGCGTAAGCACTGCTGCTTGGCGGCGGGGTTAGCGAGTAAGACGGTGGTAGAAATCCAGATGGACCATTCACGAGCAAAAGACGTCGCTTTTTAAAACCAAAATGGAGTTGAGACTCGTATTTTTAGGCACCTAATCACTTACATACTACGTCTCTCTTCGCTGTGTCACATGTAAAATTAACTGAATACCTAATACATTGCGGAGTTTTTGAGTGGATATGATATGATGGATGATTCAAGCCGCGCAGTGTGTTACTACTTGGATCGTTTTGCTTGTACTGTAAACACATTTTTCCCCAGTGTCACTTGGTAATTCCACGCTGGTCTGGGAGCAAAGGAAAAACATAAAATGTACCAGTGTTGCTTCTCGTCCCGCGCATACGGTAAAAGCCCATCGAGGGAATGGGCGAAATACTTAGGAATCATGTGATAGGCGATGCGGCTAGCAACCCATCACTATTTAAATTCCCCCTTCCACCTATGCGTCTAAAATCATGCTAAACGTGACCTTTAGGTCTTGTTACCCTAAGCTCTGTCCATACGTTATTTATGTATGTATAAGCAAACGCACTGCTGCGCTAGAGAGTAATATGGTGCGCTTGTTCGTAGTGCTCGTGAGTAGATCATTTTGCTTTGTTACCTCAGACCCTGTCTACCCCGTTAGGGATATAGACGTGATTATTTGCTTAAAAAACAATCCGCAAAGCGGTGACGATTATCACTCTACTGGTGGATTCTGTGCCCGGAGTCCACCCACGTGCATTCATGTAGATTTAATTATTCACGTCTTCAGGCCCTTTGCCGCCTACTCGCCATTTGATTGCTTCAAAAAATAACGTTCATTGTCACTCACTCAATTAAGCCTCGGGTGTTTTTTGTTTTCAATAGAGGCTCTATGGCTTAAAATAACTTGCAATCACATTTTGAATTCAAAATCAATTCACTCTTTTGACGCCGTACGCTTAACCGCAATTAAAAAAATCTAAAAAACATTAAGGTTCTCGGTCAAACTAAACCAATCACCTATTGAAGTATTCGTATTCCAGATTAATATTAACATACATAATATAGATAAAACACATTTTTATCCCTTACGGGGTAGACCGAGCCCTTTTTTCGGAGAGAAAATGCATTATGCACTACCCACTGCGTCGTTGGGACGATGCCACGGGGTGCATGGGACTCTCCTCCTCCATTCCTTCCCTCCCATTTAGGAGGTAAGGAATGTAGAAGGCATGTTCATTAAAAACCTCCGGTATTCCCTTAATTTCGTATCGTTTCGTGAGTCACAGACGGTTCTGGCTGAAAATCAGTGCTGCTGCAGATGTCTAACACCTCACTGTTGCGAAGACATATACCTATTTTCTCATTCTCATTATATTTATATATATATCTTCTTTCTTTCTAAGTGTCAGACAGCGGTTGCTATGGGAGCATATTCTGAACCACGGCACCCGCTGGCCGACCCAGTTACCCAAGCTGGACTTCCTCTCCAAGAGGTTATTGAACCTAACCTTTTTTTTTTTTGGTGGGAAAATGCTTTGCGCATACTCCCACGCCATGGGGACGGCATGGGAGTTATGTGGGACTCTCCTTCCCCACTGCCCCCCTTTCTTAGCGAAAGGAGGGGGGGGAGGCATACCCACTAAAACCCACCGGTATTCCCTCGCTGCCATTTGGAGGGCACCGTGAACGCCCGCCGGCCGCCCCAGCCTACGCCAGGGCTCCCGCGCTAAGAGGGTGGAGACCGGGAATACTTGGTATCTCCCCTAGACTGGTGGGCCATAGCTGCCAACAGGGGATCCCCATCCCCCGCTGGCAGACACCACTAGGGGTTGCGTCCTCGCAGAAGGAGGCAACGGCCTCCCATGTCCTCTCGCTACTCAGCATGGCGTGCACAACGGTGGGTAGCGAAAGGTCGCCACCGATTGCCGTCACTAGAGTGCGGCGCTGATGGGACCAGGCTGGGCATACCTCGAGGGTGTGCTGTGCCGTATCCTCACTGGCGCCGCACTCGTGGCATTGAACCTAACCTACTTTTACCATGATTGTGGGCGTATAGGTGGGAAAGGCAATCAAAATAGTGATGAGTTGGTAGCCGCATCGCCTACAACAATGATTCCTACGATTTGCGCCCTTCCACCCTTTCGCTATTTCTTCCAAGCTGGTCTGGGAGCAATGAAAAAAACATATGACGTACCAGTTGATTCTCTTCCCGCGCAGATGGTATAAACCCATCGAGGGAATGGGCGAAATTAATTTTAAATGACAATCAATAGGGAATCTTAGGAATCATTCCTCTTTCCACCTATACGCCCAGAATCATGCTAAACGTGGCCTTTAGGTCTTGTTACCTTAGGCTATGTCTACCCCGCAAGGGATAAAGACGTGATTTATGTATGAATGTATGTATATTCAGATCAATACTATATTTCCGGTGTATTCCCAAGTCATGGCCCGACATGTCAATACAATAAATACAAAGCGCTGTAGCTGCCAGGTGCATTCGACCTTTGTGAATACTCCGCTGCCTTTTTCGATACAATTGCCTTATTTCGTAGTAGGTAGAGTAGTAGTAGCAAGGTAAAGGTTTTTTGTTTATTTATAAACACCTCCACAAAGTAACGCCGAACCATTATACAGGGTAATTTTTTAATAGGTGCACAAATTTTAATATTTGCTTCGCTATTGTTAATCAATAACACATGTTGTGTTATTTTTACTCTAGCTTAAAAAATACTAGAGATATTGCCGATTTAATGATTCCACTAACTTAACGATATTCATGGACACTCTAATGCGCGAGCGAGAGAGGCGTGTTGTTTGACAAAGTCAATTTCGAATATCAACTCCTCGGCTGTTATAAAGTTGCCGTAGCAACGTCAGCCCCATTGGTCGGCAGAGTTCGACCAAAGTCGTGGTGGCCGAGTTTTCCCGATGTCATCCTCAACGTCAACCTCCAAAGAAATCGCGGTCAGCCATTGGTTAACCATTTTTGTTATAACGTAACTGTAGCAACGTCAGCTTCATTGGCCAGTAGAGTTCGGCAAAAGTCGTGGTCGCCGAGTTGTCCCGATGTCATCCTCGACGTTAACTTCCAAAGAAATCGCGGTCAGCCATTGGTTAACCATCTTTGTTATAACGTAACCGTAGCAACGTCAGCCTCATTGGTCAGCAGAGTTCGGCAAGTCGTAGTTGCCGAGTCATCCCGAAGCACTCCTCGCACGAGTCCGGACCCTTGGCTGGCATATACGGCCAAGTTGCGAACAACGGCAATTAAATTAACTCTTATGTTGCGTTCATAATTTGTTTGAAATAATAACTAGCAGCGAAATAAATTATTATTTATTTAAAAGACATAAACAAAACTAAACATACTTTAACAATTGCTCAAAATGACCTCCGTTATTTTCCAAGCAAAGCTGTGCACGCTTTAGCAAGTTGCTTTTTAGTTTGTCTAAAATACGAGTGTCGTTTTTAATAGCATCGAACGCTGTCATAATTTTCAATTTAAAATCGTCGAAACTTTGTGCTTCTTCAACGTACACTCGTCGTTTGACTTCACCCCATAAGAAAAAGTCACAAGGCGTGAGGTCCGGGCCCCTGGCAGGCCAAGGCACCTGAGGTACTCCACGCCCTATCCAGTTGTCTCCGTATTCGCTATTTAGGTAGTTTCGCACTGTTGTCGCGTAGTGGGGTGGAGCACCGTCGTGCTTGTAGTAACAATCTCGTAGGCTAGCGGCACATCTTCCATCAATTCGCTCACTACGCCTTGCAACATTTCCAGGCAGGTTCCTCCGGTCAGTCGTTGGCACTAAACCTTACTTGATGATGATTTTCTTTAACTTTATGTGGATTACTGTATGACCACCATCTTGAGCTTCTAACGCCAAATGAGGTCTACCACGTCCATCAGCGTGCCGGGGGGTAGTAAATTGGCCGTAATCCAATAATCTGTTATTGGCGGCTAATATCGTTCGCATGTTGGGTACTGGTATACGTATCCTTGGCTACGAAGCCGAGAACTTTCGTCTCGGTACATCCTCTGAGCCTCTCTTAAACTTTCACCGCTCAGAATGTACATACGGACCATTTCGTAATAGAGCAATCAACACTCAACATTAGAATATTCGTAAAAATCGCGTGAGATTTTGTTCCAGTTGAAAACAATTGTCTTCTTCTTCTTCTTTTCTAATATGGCCCCATCGAACCATGCGATGATTTCGGAAATGTCAAGGTAATAAATACAGTATTCAAAAATCTTGTGACAAAAATGTCGGCAACGTTGTACGGTGGAACATGGACAATTGTCTTAACTGCAAAAATTGTAGTGACATGACGCTGTCAGCTGAAGTTTCGCTATTCGAAAAAACTAGTTTATTTATAAAAAAGGTTCTTACTGTTGAGGTTTTCAAAAATGATTTTCTAGTGTGACTTGGTGTCCACACGAAAAGGTAAAAGTAGGATAATTAACAAAAAAAAAATTTTTTTTTAAGAGCTGATTTAACTGTCGTAATATACTATATTAACGATACAAAATCACATGTTAAAATTTGTGCACTGATAAAAAAATTACCCTGTATAATAAAGGTAGAATTAAAAATGCTGTAGACATTAATTAGGAGGTTGCTCGAATTTTCGAACTTATAAAGGGGTCGCGTATTCAAAAGTATTGAAAAAACCTGCATTAAATACATTGTTTTGTTAAGAATATTTTTTATTGAATCAGGCGTTACGTTGCGGAGGTCCATTTCAATGAACAAAAATTTACTTTGCTACTCCGCTGCTGTAGCTTGCTCAATGTTGAGTAGCGGAGTAGCAAGGTAAGTATTTTTTGTTCACGAAGAATAATTTTGTTTACAGTTTTGAATACGAATCCAATCGTCTCACAAATTTAAATGCTCTCATATTTAGCATTGAACCGTACCGTATGCCGACGCTGTGGTATGGTCTAAGTATAGGCCTGAAATTTCCTCTAAATCTCTGAAATTTTGCTACCATAAAGCACCATTGTCTATTTTTGAACATACATACATATATCACGTCTTTATCCCTTACGGAGACAGAGCCTAAAGTAACAAAATCTTAAAGCCACGTTTAGCATGATTAAGAGCGTATAGGTGGAAAGGGAAATCAAAATTGTGAAGAGTTGCTAGCCGCATCGCCTATAACAATTTTCCTAAGACTCGCCTATTCTCTCGATGGGCTTTTACCATCTGCGCGGGAAGAGAAGCAACTGGTAAATTCTGTTTTTTCTTTACTCCCAGACCAGCATGGAAGAAACTTTTGAAGGTTATATGAAATAAGCCGGGTACTCATTTTGTGACCCTAACCGTTGCACCTTAGAGTAACCTAAATCCCTAGTGTGGTAACGTCCACACAACTAGTATTTGTCCCTTACAGGATAGACTAAGGTAACACGTCCTAAAAGCCACGTTTAACGATTTATATATGTATAAGCTAGTTATCCGCTTCCTAGCGCCACTCGCGCCACACTACCGTAGTCCCGAAGCCCGCTTCACGCGCCTGCTGCATTATTCAAAGAGCCCGCCATAAAATTCAGCCCGCCAGCACTGAATCCTACTGAAACTAAGGATGTAACCACACCTAACGTATAATTCACGGGTGTAAATTTAACCGTTACGCTCAGCAGGTAACCAATTGGTTTAGACGTATGTCAGGATGCTGGGTCCTTTTCGCACAGGCCCCCGTTTCCCCAACCCGACATTGTCGGTGGCAATTGTCAATTCTATTTACATTACTACCTCGACGACATTCTACACTGGTGGGCTTCTTATTGAATACGCATTGCATTTCGAATTGTCAATGGTCATAGACAATTGTCGAGTTAGTGAAATAGGGGCGTGGTTCCACCGATGACGATGACTGAGAAGCGATTAGAGCTAGAAACAGAAGCGAGTTGGCGAGCAGCGAGGCGCGAGTAGTACCCATAGTATTATCGCTCGGTTATAAGCGAGTGTTCGAGGGCAACGGCAATTACTCACACGACTCGCTTTGTGAGTGTTTGTTGCACTGCCAGTTTTTCCATAGTAATTGGGGCGTTATCGTGAACGCGTTAGAGACGTTTTTTGTGCGGAAACTTACACTAGAGGCCACCAAGCGAACACTGTTGAGCGGGTACCGCTAAACGGTTACCCCTGAGCGCGTTTTATCTTTGATAACTTTTGTCGCTGTGATTAACTAGTTGAGCAAGACCTCGGTGGCAGTGTGAACAGCCAGCGATCAACTATAAAATTATATCTTTCTCTTTTCGCGGCACGAGATCTGTATCTTTGTTCGTTTCTTGAGCGAGAAATAAAAAAAATAGTCGATAGCTAATCGCTCGCCCTCAGTGGGACTAGTGCCTTTTTTTGTTTTGAGCATAACTTCGCGCGATCGCGTAAGAATGTGTAATAAGGAATTAGTAACCACAACAGTAATGTATGGAACAGTTAGTATTTCCTTCGATCGTGTGGCACCGCATGACAAGACAGCTGTTTCCGTGACGAGATAGGTCTTAAGATACGGTTTAATGGGAGGATTTTTACCTTGTACTATTCTAGAACAGTCGCTATGTCGAGTTCGAAAAAAATACGATTTCCTGTCGTGACTGAGAAAACGATGCGAAAATCGACTGAAACGAAATTTATAACGAACAATACGGCAATATCGGTTTTTTATGCCTTTTATAACGAAGTGAAATGACGCCTATAAGTGAAGCGTTCGGAGCTCAAGCAGAAATTGAGGAAATAAAACGACTTAGAGGGCTTGCGGTTGAAAGCGTACAATAGATCAAATATTGTTTCAACACTTAAATAGAACCGTCGGCTGCGGAATAAGTTTAAAGTGAACGGATTGAAATACAATCACTATTCTTCTGCTGGCACCGGTAAATGCAAAGTCGGATGTGTATTGACTATTGACTTACGATATCGAACGTTCTGAGTACTTGTGCGATATGAGTACTTCGTGAATACCCCGGGATTAGTTGTCTGCAATTGCGGTTAAGTAGCTTTTTAGACTTTGAGAATGTTTAACTGGTTTCTCATTCGAGGTACCGTCAAATAATTTGATTCTTAGACCACCACAGAATCTTGGTACCTATCAATATAGTTACGGTCCCGGGGAAGGATAAAGAATAGTTTTTAATCGCGGAAATCGTTCTATAAGGATGTGACAAGGGGTGTGAAATTTACTAAGAAGGTGCGATACCCTAAGGGTTATGTTATTTGTACTCTAATTGAATGATTGCGACAATTTTTTTGTAGGCGTTATTGATAAGCTGCTAAAATACAAATTCCAAGCAGAAGTCCTGAGCAAAAGCGAGTATAATAATTATAATTACTTTATGATAAGGTTCTATGGAAGCACGGAAATCAAATTGGTTGACAATATGTTTATTGCTATTGTGGTTTACCTCGATGTCGAGAACCCATAGAGTTGCGTTCGCTTTTCAATACAATATCGCAATATAGATTCATTTCAATTGTACCGACAAACGACATTTCCAGTATTCGAGCAGTTGCAACTTTGTCCATAGTTTGTCATATCCATAGTAGTTGTTGCCCGTGACTCGCGTAAAATTCGCTTATCGCTATGTCGTGGAACTATGCAATTTTCCGGGAAAACCACTGAAACTATATCTATATAACAAATTTCCTCTAGATCGGTTCAGCGGTTTAAGCGTGAAAAAGGTAAAAGATAGACACACTTTAACATTTATAATATTACTATGGATTAAGGCATTCGTTCCTTTTTCCAACCAATTGTGCCAATTACAGTAAACAAAGTCACATAAACTCATAAAGAAACATCAAACAAAGGCAAGGCAGTCAAAACTTCTTACTATGTGAAAAAAAGATTTTTCTTTGCGTTTCGAATGCTTCTCTGCCACATTCCTGGGAATATTTATTTCCTCTGTTATTATTAGTTGCAACTTAATTCAACGAGGTAAAAGAGGTGTATTTTCATGCAAGATTTCGGCGACAACATTGTAGAATTTATCCCATCACGTCTGGATAGTTTAATACGATGCACAGCTGCACAAAATTGCACATCTTACAGCGGCCGCGTGCGAATAATGTGTATAAAACACAGCCAGAAAATCGTCATCGGCAAGAATAAAGCCATAAAATTAGGAAAGACTGTCATCCCTTCTAAGTTAGTATGAATATAGTTATTAGGTATTTATACTAACTATAGTATGCTGGTCTGGTAGCAAAGAAAAAACATAGTACAGATGCGTCTCTCCCCGCGCTGATCGTAAAAGTCTATCGAATGTAAAGGCAATGGGCGAAAATCTTAGAAATCATGTTCTAGACTAGCAATCCATCATTATTTTGATTCTCTTTTCCAGGCGGTAGGTACTCGTATACACCCAAAACAATGCTAAACGCTTAGGTCTTGTAACCTTAAGTTGTGTCTACTCCTTGTTTGTGCCGCGAAGAGGGAACCGGGGTGGTCGTGGGGCGTCGCGGTTACACCGAGTGCTCCCGTAACGCCTCACATACGACTGAATAGGGGATCCGTGTGGTTTTTAGTGGGTATGCCTGCCGTCGCGGGAGAGCCCCACCTACCCCCGATAAACCCGTACCGGGCGGATGCATAAGGCGGTAAATGACCACACCATAAAAAAAGGTTGTGTCTACTCCTTGTGGGATAAAGATATCACATCTTCCAAGTATGACACGCACTTTCCCTGTTCTTCATTTAAAAGCAAGTTTCCACCATACGCATAAATACAAGCTCACACAAAATGTAACCGGCCTGCGGTAGGACGGCATGAAATTCAAAAGCGCACTTTAAAAGGTATGTCCCACTTCGTTTGAATATTTTGCTACGCGACGAACTTTTTCATTTTTAGATGAATTTTACTTCACAGATATGATGAAAAGGTCGCGTGTTACTTTTTTAAAATAAAATGTTTTACGTGTTTGCTGTAAGGTTAATGGAAACGCGTGTTTTGGATAGGTTACCAAGAAATCAAAAAAACACATTTCAAAACCACTTTAGAACTGAAATTAACACGGAGATTTACTCAATTCAATACGCGCTCGTAGTTATTTTAAAAATCAAGTGGAAGAGTATATAGACACAGGTATTTCCCTTTAAAATATTTTTTCCTTCACAATAGGTACTTTTGTATTTTCTGTTTATAATTTTTTTTGCTTCAGACGTTGTCAATGACGTTTGCAATTGAATGAATTTGAGAAGAAAAGAAAATTTTCACTGTTGAAAATTACTTGTATAATGTAGGTAAGCCAACTTATGAAAATTATGAAAATTTAGATTATAATTCGTTATAACGTGGTTTACGACAGCAAGTCTTTAAAGAAATACTTACCTATTGTAATAATTCATAAATATATGGCACGTATAGAATGCTGTTTAAATTAATGAACGAAGGTTAGGTTCTTAATTAGACTAAAATAACCCTGATAAAAAAACCCTGGGCCAACCAACCATAGGTCCTGGGGTTAAAGCTCCAGGGGGAAAGACAACGAATTAGTCCGAAACATGTCGAGCATTAATCGACTTTTATACGTGACATCCGTTTGTGTAAGTAACTATTACTTGAATAGACGTAAAAAATAACTCTAAATGCGATAAGATACTATTTCTCGGGATATTTCGACACGACTTGTTCCGAAAACCGATAGCTCTGTACCGCAAGCTTGATGGATGGCCTACTTTACATCCGATAATTAATTACTTGTAACTCTATCCAAGGCTTAATTGTTTCGTTTCCGATTACAATTTATTGCTGCCATTGTTGGTAGAATAATATTAAGACTATAAAATAATTCATTTTCAGTATACATAATGTAATGAGCGAAATTTAAAGTGTCTGGCATTTTATTATCACATATATCACTTTCGTCCATAGTAATCTGATTAAATTACATTTAAAAAAACTACCATAGTTTAGCATCCTAGTAAGAGTAGAAGTTAAATATGAGCGTGGCAAATATAATATTCATAAAATTTTAATCCGTGTTAAATATTTTTTTCTCGAATCTTTATTATCGTCACATAATAATTAAACGGTTTTTTCATTTACTTAGTTGTTCTTTAAGCCCATAAAATATTGTATAAAAACTGAAAAATATCGGAGGGAAATTAAAAACTTACGACGAACCCGGTAATGAAGATATAAACATTATACTTCTCCTCATCTTACATAATTTTTTTCGTACTTTCGCAACGCTTGGAACACGAAAAACACTTTATCGGGTGTATTTCTAATATTGTTTTTGCACTTCGGTAGCTGGCATACAATACTTGCAGGAAGGTTTTTAGATTCTGCTATAATCTGTTTATAAATTAAAACTAAAAATGTGTATGAAGTAACTGAAATGCTTAGAGTAAATTAGCGGCCCGCCTGCCCCGGCTCGATATTTTAAATTTCACTTTAAAATAATTTAAATATTTTCAAGCCTCTTTATATTTTTTTCTGTGTTATAAAGACGCAAATGGTTGATAAGTAATAAACAAAAAAATGTGAATATTCCCTATTATAGCTGCGTTAGAATGATTCTACAGTTTGTCTCATAAAACTGAAGTCCCAAATTTGACGTAGGTAATTTTCATTTAGTCATGAAGCGTTTTATTTCTGAAACAGTAAGTTTTTTTTAATCGATAGTAAATGAACCCTAGCTTCTATATTCAGATGACTTTTCGAAAATTCCTGAAAAATTTAGTATTTCATGTGCAATGAAAAAAATGGCTAACGATCGAACGAATATTATGACCATAAAGTATGTGACAAAAAGGGACCCAGTGTAAGAATACTGTAAACTAATTTATGGCACCGCACGATGACAAAAGAAATAATATTTTATATTCCGGAAGTATGAAGTCAACCTTTTACTTACATATTCGACAGTTTCTCCCGAGCGGAGGTTCAAATTCAATTTATCGTAACAAATGTTTGGAGATTTCCGTTTTTTCACACATAAAACAAATGAACACCGTTCATAGTCGAAAAACAGTGGAATCGTTTGTTTAGGCACTCAGTTTAAGTAACGTGCTGCAAAATATCTATTACCGTAATAGTATTACGTCGTGAAAATTTCTAAGTTATCTATACTAATATTATAAAGGGGAAAGATTTGATTGTTTGTTTGTTTGAATTGAATAGGCTCCGAAACTACTGGACCGATTTCAAAAATTCTTTTGCCGTTAGAAAGCTACATTATCACTGAGTGACATATGCTACTTTTTACCGCGGGAAAATACCTTTTCCTACGGGAAAATTAATTTATCGCGAGCGAAGCTGCGGACGTAAGACTACTGTGATTATGAAAGCCTGGAATTCCCCAGAGTAAACTTCATCTAAAAACAAATGCATCTCGTGGGTATCGCCATACCTAAGTGCATAATGTATGAGTAATTAAATACCCCTGCCCGGCTAGCACGAGAGCGCGTGAGAGTCTCATTGTGCGCGATATAGTCTACCCATCTCTTTCTAGAATGAACTGTAAGAAAAAGACAGTCAATCTATCTCGCTCGGGACGCGACTTGTGCGGTCTCGTACTAGACTTACACTACTAGACTTAGACAGTGACTGCAAAGGCGCATTCATAATAAATATGTCTACATAGCTATTACACATAAACGGATAACTCACGTATAAAAAGTCGAGTGATGCTCGACATGTTTCGGACTATTTCGTAGTCCTTTTTCCAAGAGCGCTCGCCCCGGCGGCAGCGACACGAACACTGCGCGCCAGCGCTCTGCTCCCGCGGCTGTTCGACGCAACTGACAGCGGTGCACAACTACCCTCGTTTTCATCGTCATTTTTATTATTGTCAAATGTAGGGCAGCACACAACACTGATCACGTCACTCCGTAAAGGTGAGTTATCCGTTTATGCGTAACTAGCTTTTGCCCGCGGCTTCGCACGCGTGAACCATGAGCATTTCAAAGAACCTAGCAATTAAGCAAGCGAGCAACCAAACCTGCAAGCTTTCAAGCATACATGCAAGTATGCAAGCAGGCATGCAAGCCTTCAAGCATGTAAGTATGCAAGCAGGCATGCAAGCAGGCATGCAAGCAGGCATGCAAGCAGGCATGCAAGCAGGCATGCAAGCAGGCAAGCAAGCATGCAAGCAAGCGTGCAAGCAAGCATGCATGCAAGTAAGCACCCATGCAAGCAAGCATGCAAGCATGCATGCAAGCAGGCATGCAAGCAGGCAAGCAAGCATGCAAGCAAGTGTGCAAGCAAGCATGCATGCAAGTAAGCACCCATGCAAGCAAGCATGCAAGCATGCATGCAAGCAAGCGTGCAAGCAAGCAAGCGTGCAAGCAAGCATGCATGCAAGTAAGCACCCATGCAAGCAAGCATGCAAGCATGCATGAAAGCAAGTATGCAATCAAGCATGCAAAGCAAGGACTCAAGCAAGCATGCAAGCCAGCCCCCGCATTGCCCCGATGCCTTAATTTTTCTGAACCTGTAAATATTGCAGGATTTTTATAAAACAAACCTAACCTAACCTATAGGGCTGTCCTAAAATACATCCTAAATAGCTTTTGCCCGCGACATCGTACGCGCTAAGATGTAAAATGAAAAAATAAGTTTTTTCCCGTTCCCGTGGACATTTTGGGAAGTGCTTTCGGAGTACACTTAAAGCCTTTAAAGAAACACACGTTATAAATGTTAAGTCTCTTTCTTCCGCTGTTTTGTCTGGAAACGTAAAATCCGGTTTTTTCCCGTCCCTGTGGGCGTTTCGGAAAATCCTTTCTTAGTGTTCCCCTACACTCCCGAATAAACCTACGTGACAAATTTCAACTTTCCCCCGCTTTTCGTTTTTCCCGTTTCCGTAAGAATTTCGCCAAATAAAGCATTTCCCGAATATCTTACGGGAACGAAGAAGAAGAATTTTGGGAAATTATCTCATAATGCTCCTCTACACTCTCCAAGGAACCCACTTGCCAAATTTCAGCTTTCTACGACCTAAAATCCTTCGATTTAAAATCCTGTTTTTTTCCCGTTCCCGTGGGAATTTTGGAAAGTACTCTCTTAATGCTCCTCTACACTCCCGAAGCAACCTACATGCCGAATTCCAGCTTTCTGCAACCAGAAAACGAAAAGTCTCGTTTTTCCCGTTCCCGTGGGAATTTCGGGAAATCCTTTTGTAGCGCTCCCCTACACTCCCCAAGGGAAATTGAAGGCCAAATTTCAATTTTATACAACCAGTAAAACGAAAAATCGATCCCGTAGAACTGAATACATAAATCCCGTTTTTGTCCCGTGGGAATTTCCAAAAAGCATTAGAACTTTATTTTACTATTATAATCACCTACTTCTATGCCAAATTTAAAGAGTCTAGTAATTATAATTCATAGGATTTCGTTAAACTGAATATATAAATCCTGTTTTTTTCCTTATCCCGTGGGAATTTCCAAAAATCCTGAAATTAGTTTCTTAGTTTTGTAATCACCAACTTTTGTATCAAATTTGAAGAGCCTAGTTATTATAGTTACTGAGATAGCGTCACTCGGAATCGAATATATAATTCCCGTTTTCTCCTTATCCCGTGGGAATTTCCAAAAATCCTTTCTTAGCGGATGCCTACGTCATAACATCTACCTGCATGCCAAATTTCAGCCCGATCCGTCCAGTGGTTTAGGCTGTGCATATATAATTCCCGTTTTCTCCTTATCCCGTGGGAATTTCCAAAAATCCTTTCTTAGCGGATGCCTACGTCATAACATCTACCTGCATGCCAAATTTCAGCCCGATCCGTCCAGTGGTTTGGGCTGTGCATATTTAATTCCCGTTTTCTCCTTATCCCGTAGGAACTTCCAAAAATCCTTTCTTAGCGGATGCCTACGTCATAACATCTACCTGCATGCCAAATTTCAGCCCGATCCGTCCAGTGGTTTGGGCTGTGCGTTGATAGATCACTATGTCAGTCAGTCAGTCAGTCAGTCACCTTTGAATTATATATATATAGATAATGATTAAGTCTCACGGTAGTTTCATGTTGAAAATGTCTACATAGCTCTTGTTCGTGGCACTTCGTGTACGTGAATAATAAACCGAGGAGCAAAAGTAACATAAATCCCCTCAGAAACTATTAAGAAATTAAATAATTAGCTATTCTTGGATCTTTGACAAATTTATGAGTCAAGGCAAAGTTCTGATTTGTAAGTTAATCATAAATGAAGCTGAATTCATCAAGTTTCGCGTAAAATTCTAGGAACGTTTTCCCTACCAGATTGTTTAATGAACAATGAAAAATTCCGTTGTTTTAGGCATACACAACTAACCAATTCGGTGAAAAACTGTCGCACAATTTGAATTGAATAACGTTGTCGGACCACTGCGACGATTATTGCACTTTGGTTGGCCAGCCTAAGGTCAGGTCACTTTGACGTTGCGGTGGTCACCGTGTGCGCCCGCAACGCCCGCAGCTCAAGGCCTGGAGGGAACGTGTGTGTTTTTAGACGGTAGGCCTCTCCCCTCCTTCCATAGGGAAGGAAGCGGCGAGATGGAGAGCCCGTCATACCTCCGTTCGTATGCTGCCCGAGCGCGGAGATGCATAAGGCGAATTTTCCACACGTTAAAAAAAAAAAAAAAAAGGTCAGGTCACTTTAGTGTTATAAAATTGGGTAAGCGACAGTTTAGTTGTTCCGCGGCAAGTAAAACTCGCATGTTTTTTTTTAGTTATACCGTAATAATATAATGTACTTACCTATATTAGTTCCATAATTAAAAATACTCGTGAAGAAATAGTACTTGGCAGTTTAAGTGATCATCATATCTGCCGTGGTATGTTTATAATGCCGTTATCTACCTAAACCCAATTTAAATAAATTAAAATTGAAAAAAAAATTAAACCTATGTAACTTCTCGATGACAATACCGATTTGAAACCTAAAAGCACCAAAAATACATCAAGTAAAATACTTTTTAAGTGTACTTCTATCATATTGTTAATATAATTTAATTACCTATATGAAAAAAAAACCCTTTTTTTCGTTTTAGTTAATCATCTACGTTTCCAATTTCTCATGAATAATTAAGTAAAATGCCGCTAAGTATACCTTAACGGCATGGGCTAACCAGAATCATCATTCTACTGTGTTTTTTATACTTGCTCAAAAACAATAAGATGTTACGAACTTATTATAGCAAAATTTGTAAATAAAAACAAATGCCAAAGTGACAGACAAAGACAAACCAACGTTAAATTAACAGAACCTTAAAAAGCGTAGGGATAACTGGAATAAATTCTATAATCTGTTCCTACCTTACTTACCTAGCTAAAACGGGATATTATGAAGAAAAAGTTTCAATTTTAGCAAAAATGTAACTTGAAAATTACAGCATTCTCGCAAACAAACCCGAAAACTTTAAAACACGAGGAAAACTTGAAATGGAAGGAATCTGGTCCCGTAATTAAAGCGAGAGGCGATTTAGCCAACGATGTCTATTAGAGGGCATGCTAGGGCTGCCAAAAGCACACCTGGTTACATTGCGTAACAAATAAATTAAAATATGTCTTTTTATAGTTAAACAATGGAATGGAGTGCCACATTGCATAAGTGTTTAAAGAAAGAAAGAAAAATGAAGAAAATGTAACGTTATTCACGATAGACTACTAGCTAACGTTGAAAATTTAAATTTAGTTGATTATGTATGTATAAGTTGTACATAAAACACATTCAATTTTACAGGTAATGAGAAAAACAGATGTGCAAAGACGAACTCATCCCATAAAGGGATCTCTTCCAGCTAACCTTTGAACGATTGATAGGCAACAACAGAAACTAGAGTATAGAGAGTAGACATACTAATGAGCTAAGACCAAAGACCCTAAGTTAACCTAAACAAGTAGAGCTTTAAAATAATAATAATAAGAATACACCTACACAACAATACAGGTACACTCTAATACATAAAAAAATACGATAAACTAATACATGTCAGAAATATACATATAAACTACATAAATATACACACACAATACACACTAAGTCCACTTAAGAAGATTCATCAAGCCAATATTTCTGAAATTCTTTTTCTTTTTCTTTTTCTATTTCTTTTTTATATAGTGTAATTGTCACGTAGGCCCGCGTAACAGAATAGATGAATTGTAAACGAATTGCTAATTCTACGCAGACGACGTCGCGGGCAGAAGCTAGCCAATAACTACGGTGTCGCTTGTCTGCCGCTGACAACCCTAGAGGAAGTGGATGCCCTCATCACACTTTCATGTCTGCAGATGAGTTAAACGTGCCTTGAACGTAATGTCGAGTGCGTTGCATGTCATGTTACAATGCCGCGTCACTTAATCCTATGTAGTCTTCACATACATACATGCATCTCTTTCTCTCTCTATCTCTTTCCCATAGGGGTAGGCAGAGACTACTTTGTTCCACTTGCTACGATTCAGACATACTTCTTTCGCTTCATCCACACGTCAATCACTTCGTACATGCTCGTCGGTTTCGTCGTCCAAAACGTCTTCTATTTGGTCACGGAACGTCCGTCTAGGCCTTCCCCTCCCAACGTAACCATTCACAATGCCCCTATAGATCTGTTTAGTTAGTCTACTTTCATCCATCCGCTCTACGTGACCAAACCAACTAAGCATACTTTTTTCTATCCTAGTCACTATGTCCACTTTCCACCAGCACGTTCCCTTATTATCACACTATTCCTTATTCTATCTTCCATACTTCTTAACGCTCTCATTTCTACTGCATTTATTTCTATTATTTTGCCGCATTATAATGTAATAAGCCATATCATCTCTTTATACATATACACGGCCTCGTCTCTGAATGAAAGGCTTGTATCTCCACGCGAACTCAATGCAGATAAAGAACTATCTTCAATAGCTTAAACTATCTTTATAGTAATCTATACATATAAAATTCAAAGTCCTGACTGACTGACTGACTGACTGACTGACTGACTTAACTATATATCAACGCACAGCCCAAACCACTGGACTTAGAGACTTGAAATTTTGCACATAGATACCTTATACAATGTAGGCATCCACTAAGGAAGGATTTTTGGAAATTCCCACGGGATAAGGAAAAAACGGGAATTATATATTCGACTCCGAGTGACGCTATCTCAGTAACTATAATAACTAGACTCTTCAAATTTGATACAAAAGTAGGTGATTACAAAACGAAGAAACTAATTTCAGGATTTTTGGAAATTCCCACGGGATAAGGAAAAAAACGGGATTTATAATATTCAGTTAAACGAAATCCTATGAACTATAATTACTAGACTGTTCAAATTTGGCATAGAAGTAGGTGATTATAATAGTAAAATAATGTTTTAATGATTTTTTGAAATTCCCACGGGATAAGGAAAAAAACGGGATTTATATATTCAGTTCTACGGGATCGATTTTTCGTTTTACTGGTCGTATAAAACTGAAATTTGGCCTTCAAGTTCCCTTGGGGAGTGTAAACAATAAAAAAGGATTTCCCGAAATTCCCACGGGAACGGGAAAAACGGGACTTTTCGTTTTACTGGTTGCAGAAAGCTGAAATTCGGCATGTAGGTAGCTTCGGGTGTGCAGAGGAGCATTAAGAGAGTACTTTCCCAAATTCCCACGGGAACGGGAAAAATATTTGTTTACAAAGAAATACTGCGGTAGGCATAATATGGCTAGAAACTTGAAATTTGGCACACATATACCTTGACTATCCTAGAGGTGCACTAAGAAGGTATTTTTAGAAATTCTCACGGGATAGGGAAAAAACGGGATTTTTTGTTTTACTGGTCGTAGAAAGCTGAAATTAGGTAAGAGCCTTCCTTGATGAGTGTATGGGAGCACTAAGAAAGGATTTCCAGAAATTCCTACGAGAACAGGAAAAACGGGGTTTTTCGTTTTACTGGTCGTAGAAAGATGAAATTTAGCATTTAGCTTCCTTAGGGAGTGTAAGGGAGCATTAACAAAGGATTTCCTAACATTTTTACGGGGACGGGAAAAATGTTTGTTTACAAAGAAATACTGCGGTAGGCATAATATGGCTAGAAAATTGAAATTTGGCACACATATACCTTGAGTATCCTAGAGGTGCACTAAGAAGGTATTTTTCGAAATTCCCACGGGATAGGGAAAAAACGGGATTTTTTGTTTTACTGGTCGTAGAAAGCTGAATTTGGTAAGAGCCTTCCTTGATGAGTGTATGGGAGCACTAAGAAAGGATTTCCAGAAATTCCCACGAGAACAGGAAAAACGGGGTTTTTCGTTTTACTGGTCGTAGAAAGATGAAATTTAGCATTTAGCTTCCTTAGGGAGTGTAAGGGAGCAATTAACAAAGGATTTCCTAACATTTTTACGGGAACGGGAAAAACCGGGATTTTACGTTTCCAGACGAAACAGCGGAAGAAAGAGACTTAACATTTATAACGTGTGTTTCTTTAAAGGCTTTAAGTGTACTCCGAAAGCACTCCCCAAAATTTTCACGGGAACGGGAAAAAACTTATTTTTTCGTTTTACATCTTAGCGCGTGCGAAGTCCCGCGACTTGGGGTAAAAGCTATTTGGGGTAGGTATATTTTAGGACAGCCCTTTAGGTTAGGTTAGGTTTGTTTTATAAAAATCCTGCAATATTTACAGTTTCAGAAAAATTAAGGCAGCGGGGCAATGTGGGGGCTTGCTTGCATGCTTGCTTGAGTCCTTGCTTTGCATGCTTGATTGCATACTTGCTTTCATGCATGCTTGCATGCTTGCTTGCATGCATGCATGCTTGCGTGCTTACTTGCATGCATGCTTGCTTGCACGCTTGCTTGCATGCTTGCTTGAGTCCTTGCTTTGCATGCTTGATTGCATACTTGCTTTCATGCATGCTTGCACGCTTGCTTGCATGCATGCTTGCTTGCACGCTTGCTTGCATGCATGCTTGCTTGCACGCTTGCTTGCATGCATGCTTGCTTGCACGCTTGCTTGCATGCATGCTTGCTTGCACGCTTGCTTGCATGCTTGCTTGCCTGCTTGCATGCCTGCTTGCATTTGCATGCAAGCTTGCAGGTTTGGGTCCTCGCTTGCTTGATTGCTAGCTTCTTTGAAATGCTCATGGTTCACGCGTGCGAAGCCGCGGGCAAAAGCTAGTTAGAAATACACTTTGGCCACATTTTCATCTTTAGCGGCCACACTACACTGATAGGTTTCTTAGTCAAAAAACAAGACAAAGAGACATAATTTTGCTAAACCCGAGAAACTCTTTACACAGGATGGGTCCTGTAACAGAAGCAAGAAATTAAACCACAGCTTCCAGTATTCATCCTGACCTAACTTCGTTCTAGACCTTTTAAAAATAACATGTATTGTAATTTTTATTATAGTTTAAAGTTTAGTTAACTTCCACGCTGGTCTGGGAGCAAAGAAAAAATATAGAATGTACCAGTTGCTTCTCTTCCCGCGCAGATGGTAAAAGCCCGTAGAGGGAATGGCGAAAATATTAGGAATCATGTTATAGGCGATTCTAACTTCTACTATTTTTGAAGTCTTGCAATCTTTCTGACGCCGTCAAATAACAAAACACGTTCAATATCCATAATGAACAAAAAATTTTACCTTGCTACTCCGCTACTCACGCTTAATTTTTTGTTCATTGAAATGGACCTCCGCAAAGTAACGCCTGATTCAATAAAATATCCATAATTCCAAACAAAAACAAAAGAACGGCGCAACGTCAAAATCAAACCGTCACTAGAGATTTAAATTTTTAGACTCGTCACCTGTCGCCTCTTGCCGCGGTGTAATTTATCAAGTGTAATTCCGGTGTCGAAAAGCAGAGGGCGCGGTGACAACCAAAGAAATGTTTCCCGTAATATCGGGACGGAGCAGCGCGACGCGACAAAAAGGCAATCGATCACGCCGCTTCCACCTGGGTAGAGATGGCAATCCGAATGCGTGATACGCGTTAACTACCGACGAATCGACATCGCACACACCCAAAAATACACCCTCAGTGTACTGCGCTACAGTTAAATTCCCCCCAATGCTAACAGTTATAAACACACGGGCTACGTTTTACGCGATTCGTTTCGTCTGCCCCCTGCTTTTCGTCCGGGATAATGCTTCCTGTGATATTGGCGTAATATTTCTTTGCGATACCGTTTGTTATCTACGTGTAAAACGAGGTCGTTTTCATCCATTTACTCTCACAGTCGAACTTTGTGTATGATCCGCGATCGAGTTATCTAGAATTCTCTCACTCCTACTTATGATCAACAATTTCAGAAAAATAGCATTCACGTCACGGGATTTCAAACTTCTAAGACTAAGTAAAAACTCTTGTAAGCTGTGAAATTAAGACATTTTGGGCATTGCTGAATAGAATGTATTAAATTAACATATTTATGCAGATAAAGCCAAATGGAGTTGGGGAACTTGCAATTTGGTTTGGATGATTTAAATTTGGTGTTTCTGTAAGAGGCTATTAAGTCTTTTTGAATTACAAAAAGCGAAATTTGTCACGACGCTGTACTGTTTATTTCGTAATCAACTTCGTTTATGCTGACGGGACAAATAATTTCAAATTATCAAAGATAAAACGAGCTGTAATTATTATAATGTAGTACCTAACACTTGGTTCTCAAATAAAATTTGTAAATTCTACACCTAAAGCTGAGTCGGCAAGAATTAATCACACTTTTACTAAGTAGGCCATACAACTGAAACAAACACATATTTGTCATAATGTAGCTCGTAATATTAATAAAGCGATCACAGCTGTAAAATAACATTTTGGTATTTTCCAAAATTAAGATATCTACGTAAATATAATTATAATTATTTGCTTTATACTACCAAAAAATGGGTACTCGTTAATTTAGAAAAGCACGAAAACGCTTCATTTTCAAAAATAGGCGACTCAATTAGGTACCTACAGTTACACAGAGACATTCCGTTCTGTCCACCTCGCATCTATTTTATTACAATCCAACCCCGGCCCTCCGCTAAAATAAAAGGCCACTTGGTCCTTTCAAAATAAACCTCGGTTTTTTTCAATTCGTCCACCCGGACAAAAGCCTTGGTGAATTATCTGCGGATCTATCTCAAGACATTCGCGCTTATTGTTTCCTTGACAAAAGGGCGGGATGTCAGTAGCAATTGATCACGTAGCCACCCGAGTTCGCCGGTTAACGCTAACCGTTCGAATAAAACGTAGGCCGTGGACAATCGCTGTTGAGATTATTACACATAAACGGATAACTCACGTATAAAAAGTCGAGTAATAAAAATAATAAAAATGACGATGAAAACGAGGGTAGTTGTGCGCCGCTGTCAGTTGCGTCGAGCAGCCGCGCGAACAGAGCGCTGGCGCGCAGTGTTCGTTTCGCTGCCGCCGGGGCGAGCGCTCCAGGAAGAAGGACTACGGAATAGTCCGAAACATGTCGAGCATCACTCGACTTTTTATACGTGAGTTATCCGTTTATGTGTAATAATGATTAAGTCTCACGGTAGTTTCATGTTGACGCTGTTGAGATTATTTAGTTTTAGACACAAATTTTCTGGAAAAGACAACAAAGAGTCTTTTCCATCTGTTTCCGGACAGATACAACCTAGGGCTCCTCAAGCCAGAGTGAATTAGTTATTACTGAACCAGTGACCTATACTGTGATATGATTTCCTGGCAGTTTCCAAGGGATCATTGGCCGTTGGCTAAGGAGTCCGAGAGGGGGGGCGAGGTCTTTTGACAAGATTTTGAATTATATTTTTGTTACTTTGACATTGGCGAAGTTGTCGTCGCTATAACGACTTGATACGCCACAAATAAGAAGAAGAAGAAAAGCTCCAAGCTATTCTCCCTACTTCATCTCAAGTTCTCACGGGTGGAATTATAAGACGATTAGGACATGATATTGTAGTGACTTTAGTACCTAGTGTTGTGTATGAAAGGGCGAGTTCAAATTCGACGGGTAATTTTTAGTTGATTGCGAGTATTATTATCTCCGAGACCACGAGGTCTTCAAAAGGCTAGGCTTACATTAAACGTGGGAATAAATAAGGAATATTATACACAATTTCATCCCTGCAAATTGGATTTATTATAATAAAAGGTATAATTATGTTTAAAAGCTAGCTTTCGTGGAATTCGTTTGAAAATTAAATTAAAACGGCACAAGCAATACAATATGCTGTCCGGAATATTAGTTTCATTCACTGGTTCTGCTTAAGCGTAATTTCAGCAGGATGGAATGTTTCGGCGTTTTTCGTATTACAAACATGAATTCTGAGAAATAACACAACTTAAAAATATAAAATTGTGAAAATGAGTCACTCGCGTATTTTGTGTCGAGGTATGCTTCCGGTTGGCATGATAACGAAGATTGTGATAGTTGACATTACTTTATAAACAGCAAATTTGCTACTTAAAGCAAAATCGCTAAATACTGATAACACTTCAAACGCCTTCCATTCGCCGTCCATTACATTGGCATCTTCTCCTATTGCAAAACCCTCTTTTATATCCCTTCTTATAACACTTGGTATAACATTTTTAGCGGACGCAGCGAGGAAACCCTAGCGGCGGAAGCTCGATTTCCCGGTATTTAGCTATGCGTTTTTGTAAGTGGTGTGAACCTTCTGTGGCAATAATAATCTACATTATTATGCTGAAATTTTAATTTATATTAAAACCGCAGGAAGTGAACTTAGATTTTTATCTCGCTCTTCGCTAAGTCATGTAAGAGTAGAAATTAAATAGAGCGCCATTTTTTACTTAACTGGCTACTTTACTTAACTTTTTGTGGCAACAAATTTTGCATGAAAATAGAGTTCCTCTTTTATATTGTTGCCCAACTCTTTTTGCAATTCTCTAATGCCGTATAATAACCACAACTTCATTGCAACGTTTGTCTTCTTGTGGAGATCTCTGCTCCCACCCACATATTTACAGACCACTTCTACCCATAAGCTTACTCACACTACCTAGAACTAGGCAAAACAAAAGCTGTCTACATATTTTCATGCACGTTGAGACAATGTATAAAACAGCATGTGTAAACGCAGCAGTAGAAACCGTTCAATGCATAATGTAGACAATACTGTGAAAGGATCGTCGTCAACCGAGGGAAGTCCCGGGCCTAAAGTCAATGCTTCAATACAAATTTGCGGGTAAATCAGCAATCCAAGTTAAATAAGGCTTTATGACACTTCAGTTACGGCTGCGAGTGCACTGACTAGACATTTGCTTTACCTTAGCCTTGTTTATTTGATGTATCTGAGAGATAAGATAGCCAACGCTTACTGTTCAAAGAATTACAGTTTTGCGAATTTCTTGTGACCACTACAAGTTGTTGACATAATTTAAACTTCGTGCATTTTCTGTCAACAAAGAATTAGTAACGATACCGTTGCTACTTCTGCCAATTCAAAAATGACAGTCAACAGTTCATTATTTTCCTTTGCGCGAGTTTACTCTACAAAATTATATCGTACATGCATTATCCTGTATGCTCATTGTGAGTTTTGCGTTACAAAACACGTTTAGAACGCGTTTGCGTTAAACGATTGAATGCGAATGTGGCGGTGTCAATTTCTCCATAGTAATTGAGACCCGTTAACGAGGATGCGCTGAAGACGATTTTCGTGTCGAAAACTCACACTAGAGGCTAGACCTACTTTTAAATTCGATTTCCAAAATTCATTTCGTGCGGTTCCGCTCACAAATAGCCATATTTCACCATTTTGCAATGCGTGGTCAATTACGAAGCCAACCGGCGTTGATTTTCGTCGAGTTTATATGTAAACAGAAGTTACTTATCACCGACAATTGTCGCTTTAGTGAAATAGGTCCTGGCCTGACAAATTAGTGAAAGACAGGTATAAAGTAAAATAACAGTCACGACCAAAGATAGAGCCACAATTATATTCACTTGACATGGGCATTTTGAAAAACATAGGGCATGTGTTCCTTCTTCATTCGTAAATTTGTTTTATTAGGGAGTTCGTAACTTAAATTTCTACACTAGGGATAACACGTCACATCTAACGCAGACATTGACATCCTCTGATAGTGCAGTAACCTCCCCCCCTGTGGCCCTTTTGCCTGCACTGGGCGATGCACTCGTAGAACACACAACCAGGGAACGGCGGTGGCGCCATTATTTGGGGAGGCTTGATAATTTGGCGTCTTTGTAAACGGTGTGGAGCTTCTGCAACAATGTAATCTATGTAAAAAAA
Source organism: Pandemis corylana (assembly GCA_949127965.1). Classification (NCBI taxonomy): domain Eukaryota; kingdom Metazoa; phylum Arthropoda; class Insecta; order Lepidoptera; family Tortricidae; genus Pandemis; species Pandemis corylana. Next base: position 12,160,897 of record OX421855.1, on the reverse strand, counting down.
TATTTAATTCAATTTCCGTGGTTTTACGATCAGGTTTTACTGGCTTTCATTTAATTTCACTTGGCTAAGCTTGTAAGACAAATTTGATACTCCGTCGTCGGATGACTTGATATTACGAGACAAGCGTACAGCATACAATAAGCAAAGAATATGTGAAATCTGGCCAAATAACCCGTAGCCGTAAGGGGTCTATAATGGGTGATAGAATTGGTCAAAACTGTATTTATTTCTATTTTATGTTCTGCATAGCCGATCTAAAACGTTTTCCGAAATATTTTTAGTTCCCGCTAAAGGAATTTTAGACCTAACGATCATTTTGACCAAGCAATGTGATAGACAAAAAATCGAATTGGGAACCACCTCCTTTTTTGAAGTCGGTTAAAAATATTCAACATTGCATAGGACTTCCATCCTTAGTAAGTAAAAAATACTCAAAATAAGCACTGTTTCAGCAAATAGTAGCAATAAACTCTATCACAAAATCTTAAATGGGATACCAACCAGATTTTCCATCTTCAATTTCAGCCCCGAAGGTCAAAGCAACAAGAAGGACCACAAGTAACAACCACAACTTCATTTCGCTCACTTCCTGGTTCTGTACATATCAGCTCCAAGCAAACATTTATATATTTTCACCTGTACCCCCCGTAGAAAATGACTTGCACACTAACAACCAGGCAAAACAAAAGCAACCTCTAAAGTTTTCTCAAAGCATGTTACAATGACTCTCTGTTGACACTGTAGGTGCACTTAATGCTCACAATCACGGTAATGGATGCTGCTTAAAACATTCTACCGACAATGCCGCAATAGGTACTTACTCGTAGAGAGGAATGCGTTATGCAGAGGGAAGTCCCGGGCTAGAGTCAATGATCTGTCGCAGATTTGCGAGGAATAAATCAACAACCCAAGCCATGTTAGATTAAGCTTTACGGTGTGCCAGTTACGGCTGTTTATTATACGACAAGTTATCGTGCATGTGTGAATAGTTATTTAATGTATCTGGGTGATAATGATAAGATAGCCTATTCCATGTATCTCGGTTACTAAGAATCTTGAGATAATTGCGTTAACTATTTGCTTGTAACATTGATGTTACGATAACTTGCGGCTAGTTATTTTTATCGGCCATAAGCTGGGGATTATCGAACCAGACTTCACTTAATAAAAATAAAAACGTAATATATGCGCTTAAAGTATTAAGGTATTAACTTTTTTCCCCAAGCACGCTACACAGTTGTGAGCCAAGTATCTTGAAAGAACTCCAAAAACTTCAACGTTCTGCAGTTGTAACTTCATGAGAATCTGAACGGTAGAGTTTTAACTCGATTACAGCATCTGCAGCGTTCAGTGTCAAAACGAGGTCTCTATTTACTTAACAGTGACCTGTCAACCCAACCTCCAGCCCTCACTAACTCGGTTAGTCCGACGGTCGAATCTGACCTCCAATAAATTATCGCCAGTATTGCCCCAAAAATATGCTGATTTTGCCCTCACGCAAAAAAAGCGTGGATTTCGCGGCGAATATTTTAATGTCAGCCTCATTTCATGAGAATTGAGGTGGCACTTATTTTGCCTGAATAAATTTTATACGGTTTCTTTTGTGTTACCCCCGATTAAGTTCTCGTGAGCTCTCTGGAATTGTAGTAATGAATTTTGCTTTTTAATTATTTCTCGCTCTACATTTTGTCTCGTTACGGACGTAAAGAATTTGAATAAACGTTAAATCAACAAAGATATATAATTCGACCCTCGTTTAAGCTTGATACATTGTAATAAGGTGAGAAAATGTACACACTTTTGATGTCGACTGTGTACTGTTCTTTTGATAAATTGCTTTATCTCAGCCTTGTGGATTTCCTCTATGTTTTCCGGCACTCGTAAATCCACCTTAGTATAAAAACAAAGGTCTAAGTCCAAGCCTCAGGGACAAACTCTTCAAGGCACGTGACGACTCTGTCCTCTCCATAAACGGAATCGAGTGAAAAATAGATGGATGCGTCGCAACCCGTGCCCAATTTACGATTTGACAACACTTCGCCAATTGATTCGGCTAGCACTAAAGAAAAAACCTGTAGGATGCGAAGCTTGGTATTTAACGTTTTCATCATTTAATTGAGAGCAATTTAAATGTCTGGTTGGCTAGAACATAATATTATCTACTGGTAAACCCAAAAAATCCAAGTACTTTGAACGATAAATCTCGCACATGGCAGTTTTCGTTTTTCCACGACAAGTTATGGCAAGTGGCGAAAAAAACGATGAAATAAGTAAAAAAGAAAGGTTAAATGCAAAAAGAGTCCCAATCCGCCACGGTTTCTTTGAAAGGACCTTTATGGTATTTCATTCAGATGGAGCAGGGTGGAAATGCGCAAAAACGGCCAACCGAGTTATTACTTACAAGGGTACTTAAGACGTTAACAACCATGAGTCATGAGGCGTGGATTCAGACCCGGGCTTACACCATGGCAATTTACCATGAGCTTTTCGGTGTAAGGAAACATCGTGATCAAACCATCCCTACCATCTTGACCCTTGCGGAGCAGTTCAATGGCATGCGTGAATCTCCCAATTCACACTCCTCGTGGAAGTAAGTCTTCTTATTCTGGGAGGAAACCTGTGCCCAGACGTGAGACGAATAGAGGCAGAAGGAGAGGCAAAATGTAAAATTCTAATGTTACTAATTGATCTTGGACGTCTTTGCTCTGGAACGCTCTAGTTGAATATAGAAGCGGCTTAATAAGATAAGATAATCCTAAGACCTATCAACGAGAACTGCATAAGCATTGTACAATGAACACCATTATTAGATTGTATATTCTATCGCAAGCGGTTTACAAATCCAATTTAACTTCTAAGAGTTGGCTGAGATCAATATCGCCCTCCGTAAGGTCAACTTACAAGGAATGTGATACGGTAAAGGGATAAGTTGGGCAACATAACTAGATAACCAGTTGGCTCGTATGATCCTAACACAATACGGAGTTGGGGAGTGCTTACTTATGATACTTTTGTACGTCTTTTTGCGACAAAAATTGGCCAAAGAGCAATAAAAGAACTAACTTGCTGGACATGCAATATGTAATATCTTGCTTAGGAGTTTTTTGATGACGTCGAGAAAGGAGCTGGGAAACAAAACAGACTCGCAATCTTAGGTAAAGCAAAAAAGGATTTTGCGTATTATTTTTTGTTTTTATAGCAGTACGCCGTGTGAAAACTAAATTTTGTTATAACCACTACAGGTGTAGGTATATTATAACCAGGAGGCTTATTACCTAACTCGCTCGCAATCGCCATCGTGTTCATTTTGACAGTTCATATGTATGGGCTGACAATTGACATCGGAATCAGCTAGCTGTCACATTCATACAAGAACTGTCAAAATGAACACGATGGCGATTGCGAGCGAGTTAGCTTACCTACAGCCTACAGGCTCCTATTTCACCAACGACGCAAATGTAATTCATGGGTGACAGTTCTGTTTACATTACGAACTTGACAAGAATCTGCGCCAGTAGGCTTCATATTGACTACGTATTACATTTGTCTTTGTCACTTGTCACTGACCATTGTCAATTTGGTCGTACAGGAGCCAGGGATTAAGTTTTTCGGTGACTTGGTCCGGAGTTATAGCCTTGAGGCGCGGGTTTATAATAAGAATTTTGCTGGAGGAAGGAGCTTGTGCAAAGTGCGACCGGATCACTACCACCCACTACACAACTTACTAATCCTGCCGTCAAGCAGCAGTGCTTGCGCAGTGAGACAGCTAGAGAAATTACGGATACGACGAGATATTTCATCTTAGCCTCTAGACTGGTAATGCTTCTGCAGTCCTATGGTGTTGCTGGTGCTCATAAATGGTGGTAATTTACTACCGGAAACCCACTTGCTCGATTACCACTCTAATTATAAGTAAGTAATAAAAACACTGCTCGCTAGATCAAAACAATAATTTTCTGTATTCAAAATAGATTAAGTGTGTTCAAACAAAGGCACGTTGTGCTCCCCAATTAAGGGTTAATAATGATAGCGTAACGTTCCTGCGAACCTTATCCTCTTTGACTCGATCTTTCGGTCATTGGCCTTTTCACCTATTGGCAGAGTGCAAAGCGGGTGGAGGGGGTAGCCTAAACGATCACAGCGCTCGCTACGGCTAAAATTGTCATTTTTGTCGCTGACCTGTGCCCTGTTTATCAAAACTTACAAGTCTACGAGTTCACAAGTTACACTATACAGGTAAGTTGTAACACGTTCGTGTAAATTACGTTTATCAAAAAAATACTACAAGGTTTGTAAAATTTTACGCTTGTAAATTGTACTTGTGAATTCTAAAATCAAAAATGTATATTGCCATATTATTTTCCCACCCATTGCGATTTTTTTAATTACATTATGCATTAATTTTATAGATGAATGCTATATTGTCTGTGCCTAATATGAAAGAGACTATAAAAAAATAACGTCAAAGTAGAGATTTCCGCCGTTTGTAATTTGAAGATTATTCATTCGCAGCAAGACTTTGCAGTAGGTTCCATTTGAAAAAGGTCATGAAAAGACAATAATTAACGATTCTACTAATAATTCGTGACAAGGAACACATTTTGTTTGACGCACTTAGTGACCGGTTGTCCAAGGATTTACAAACTTGGCTGTCGAGTTTAAAATGGTGTTAGGTAGCAGTACAGTCCGTTAGTTCTTAGAATGCCCTTCGATAAAGGGAATATTCACGACTTTTTTCATGGCTTTCATCAAAAGCACATTTATGTAACAAACAATATAAAATAAAACATTTTTCAAATAACTATAAAAACAACCGAGATATAAGCTGTCAAAGATTTGTCTCTAGGTATCTCTTTTTATAAAAAAAACGGAATTTTGATTATGGAACTTATATGTATGGGCGTTGTGACAAATGACGTCACATGCCATATCGGATCTCTCTTTCTAATCGGTGACTAGTAGTACCGATGTTACAATTAATTTTACTCTTTGTCATCTTTTTTACGATAGTTTCATATTTTATTACGAAATATCTTTTTTTTAATGCATATTCCCTATTCTCTTGCTGTCTCTTATGGCTCTGATACTTAAATCGGCCGCCGATGGTAGGTACCCAAAACGGAACCCCGAATAGCATGCCAATTCTAAGAGTTCACGGCGGGTACCGAGTGTGACACTCGTAAACTTGTGAGACGGAATGGAGAGTCGCCGGACACTCTCAGGATTTGTAATGATTTTCTACAAGTTTAAACTTACAAACTATTTTTTGATAAACGAAATCACGAATACAAGTGTAAAAATATACTTGTAAAATAAATAATGACACTTGTAACTTGTAATTTACACGTGTAGTTTTGATGAACACATATTTGTAATAATGGTGTTTTTTACAGGAAAATTGCTTGTAATACAAGCAGGGGCGTGCACAGACATTTTCGACAGGGTAGGCAAGCCCGCTTGCCTGTTTATAACCACGAAAAAAAAAAAAAAAACTTCCCACCGTTATTCACCCAATCTAGTCTCGTAGTTAGTGGTAGGTCCCTACTTTAATATTGGAGCTATGGAAGAGAAGAGCACTAAAAGCGTTGATATGATGCAGTTCGACGAAAAGTATGTGACCACCACGTCTATCTGAGTGGTTGATATTATTTGAACAAGTCACTTACCTAGAAGATATCCGAAGTGGCCTATCTATAGAAAGACCTTTGCGATATAAATTTACACTTTTAAGCGATACAGGGCAGATTAAATACATATTAATATCAATATTTGGCTCGCAACGAAAACTAAATACCTACTCTATAAAATCTAATTTGTACATATTATAAACTAAATCTCTCTGTCTTTTTTTAAATACCTAGCATTGTAAGACATCGTCATAAAAAGTTGGTGAACGTTTAACGCTAGTTAAAAGCTCTTTTTCTATGGAAATCAGAGAAAGGTGTGTGAGCCTTTGTTGACCTTGTGTGTTTTGTAAGTATGAGTGTATACGTTTCATGCAAGAGAACGACCTTTCCGCAGAGGCGCTACTCGCCGGGAACGTGGTTATAAGTTTTGCTAAACACAAGACTTGAGGAAACACATTATGCAGATTATTGCTGTACAAGTTCTGAATGATACGCGTTATCATTTTTGAATTCAGGCGAATTGTTTCAATGCGGTTTTGGCCAAAAGTAGCTAGTTTAACGGCAGCCTCCAATCACTTGGAGAATTTCCGAATAAAATGCGTGGAAAACATAATAATTACACGACCAGTCAGCCAGCTAAAAGTTTCGTAATACTTTACGTGAAATTTACGACAAACATTTCCACTTTTTGAGCTAGTGACAAGTTTGGGACACACCTACCTTTCTTAATTACTTTTGCCTTGTCATTGAATGAAAGTTTACTGTATTCGCCGTTTATTATCTTCCGCAAACACAAGGTCAATGCACCGGTCACAGCTAAAACACATATTTAGTCAATTGTAACTTGTCACTATTACACAATTAACACTATTTAAATCTCTGTATTCCACGACAAATAACTATGTGAATAAATCAAGAAAGTCACCTTAAACTTTACAATTGCAAAATGTATCGAGTCCCTGGTCGCAAAAAAACGTAAACAAAACAACTAAACATGGCGGTTTCTACTACTACTGTATTCAAAAGAAATAAAACATGACGAATTACAAAGCGTCAGTATTCTATAGGGAATATTTGCAATGTCTGGCCTATCGTAGCTGGCAGCATGAAACGTCAAACGACTGCAATATCGCGCGCGCATGCGCGAAACGTCACCGCCCTAGCCTAATGTTGCCAATTTAGTGGCTGTAAAAGCTAAATAGCGCTATTTTGGGTTGTGATATTTTTATTTGTCGACTAATATTTCGTTCTGAATTCTACCGGGAAAGTTGGAGGTAGAGAAAAAATGGGGAAAAATCAATAATTCAGATATAAATAACGTTTATTTTTGCTTTTAGGGTCTATAGATGAAATAAGTAACTTTTATCTAAAATATTTTGGCGACTGTTTGATGGAATTGGCATCACTGGCTACAGTCAGACGGCATGACTTGGAAGTGTATGAAAAATGAAGCTAAAGGCTATCTTTGTGTGCGTAGCCACACACAACTGTACGTCAGTCCTGTCTGTACGTAGTTCACGGACGTTATTTACATAAGCATGCTGTAGGCATGTGTGCATTTTTGTAGGCGAGTCGGTTCGCTGCTTTTTGGTATCGTATCGTCCATCGGTAGGGCGAAATTCGAGCGCTCAGGTTTCCGTAAGAAGGTTTGATGTTTTATAATAAGTTTGGTTAGTAAAAAAATAATAAATAATAATTAAATATGGACATAGTAGTAGTATGTAATGTACGTGTGGTTATAAACAAGCGTTGCTTATGTGCATGTAGGGAATAAACGCGCCTGAATACAAGGCTTGTGAGTTTTGATAAACAGGGCACTGAGCTGTCAAATCCATATTGCAGTAAACATTTTCTAATCGTTTTTGAGATAAAAATATGGTCCTGGTAAGATGTGTTGTTGTGAATTGTAATAACACCAAGAAGAATAGCGACTGTAAATTTTACCAATTTCCAAGATCATGGTGGAAACGAGACCAAAGAAATAAGTGGATATTTGCCGTAAGAAAAAAAAAGTAAGTTACTTAACCTCTAAAATTTCACTGAAAACAACAATTTTAATATTATTGGCAATAATGTTACTGACTGCCACTGTCCAAAATTGTGTAATATAGTAAAATAACACAAGATTTCATTAATATTTTTCACAATATTTACTTACTTCTTGTTTGACAGCGGTGACAATATTGTCCATAATGGCCGCCTATCACGTGGCGCTGTCGTCGCGCACGGTCCCAATAAAGTTCCTTTGAAATCTAACTCAAATCATACCGCGCTAACTAATGAACGCTCGATTTGTTCAACTCCAATTGTGCTTGCTGCATACATCTTCTGTTTCATTCTGATTAATAGGCATAATCGTTCTCGTACCTAATCATTTTTGAGAATAAAATCAGTGACGAAATTCAAGAAGCCAAATTTTAAGAACTTAAATGAAATTTTAAGAGTGCCTTAACTATTTCAGGAATCTTTAGTACAATAAATATTTAGATAAGCCCATAATACATTTAACTCGACTTTTTCTATCTATAATTATATTTTTAAACTATTACGAGTATTACTGCCAGGAGCAAAGAAAAATATACAATGCACCAGTTGCTTCTGAAGATGAGCGAAAATCATAGGAATTAAGTTACAGGCGATGCGGCTAGCAACCCATCACTATTTTGACTCCACTTTCCACCTATACGCCCACAGTGTCTCGCTAAACGTGGCCTGTAGGTCTGGTTACCTTAGGCTCTGTCTACCCCGTAAGGGATAAAGACGTGGTTTGTGTATGTGTATGTGTAAACTATTATGCGAAGCGAAGAGTACACTTACTTTAAAATTAAAATGAAAACGATAAAAAGTACTTTCCGGTGAGTAAAATAAAACAATCGTCCCCTATTTGATATCGTTTGATGGAAGTGCCGGAGGCGGTTCAGATTTAAATGGTACCAACTGTAAAGTATACTATATTCTATCCAATAAAAAATATCATTAATATTATCGAAACCTCTATATAAAAAAAAACTTTTGGAATTCAGAACCTCCACCTAAGTATTTGTTATTGAAACAAAATATAGGAGAATGGCTGGGTATAAAAGTTATCACGAAAAAGTAAAGTCCTAACCAAAGTACCTTAAACGTACTACAATGTACTCAATACCAGTCGAAGAAAAACTTTACCTCCTACTCTAATTGCACGTAGTAAGAAACTAAAGAAGTATTTGCACCTGTAACTTTAAAGTTGCAATGACAATACCGTCCGCCTCTAGTGCTTGTTGAACTTTTGAATAATGCCCAAAGTTCGAAGGCCCCTGAAAGTTATGACAACCCGGGGCGTATCTTGATAGTCTTCGCGATGCATATTGTCTAACTATGCTTCTATTAATCAGGTCGAGGGTAGGTACTGTAAATCTTAAGGCACAGTTTTAAAACAGTGACGCAAGCATTACAACTAAAGGAAGGCTTGAGGAAGATGTGGCTCACACCATCTCCTTAAATATTGTATGTGTTTACTCATATTGTATGTAGTGTGTATGTATGCATGTGTCTATTTATGAATTGTTAGCTTGGGCAAAAAGGTTTTCATGTGGACGACTGTACGTTCTCCTCTACAGGTTACATTCCGCAACTGATACTCTTAATTGTTTGTAAGCAGTTTTAATAAATACGATGACGACGAGTAACTTTTTAGTACAGAACAACTGTTTCATCCAATAACTTTAGCGGGGGTCTGCAGCTTAGAGTTATTTTACGGTTATTTTATGACATTAATAAAATTTATATTACTACTGTTCGAAACTGTGCACTGTTCATTTTCCGCAATTAATGGCAACGGACCGATAGCCGTAATGAAAACCTTCATAATGCAAGTGAACTGCTATCAATTATGACTCGGAATAATCAGAGTATGTTACACCAAGCTCATTTTCGCTTTAATAACGAACCGAGGGAATTTGTGATGAAGTAAATCTACACTCGACAAATTAAATCAATCATCACCATCGTCATTTCTAGGCCATTCACAGCCCTCCTCTCAGAATAACGAGGACTTGGGTTGTTGGTTTCACGCGACGCACATGTCGCGCGCAAAGGTCATCACTCGAAAGTGGTACCTACTCGTATAAATCTGTGTACAGAAACGTTTTGAATGCACATGTGTGAAAATACCACTCGAAAGTGGTGAAAAATTGTGCTGAATTTGAAATACGAGTAGCTTGGAAGATACTTACGGGTCTAACTAATCTCGTGAACTACCAAATCAAAAATTTGATTAGAGCTGTAGTTTTGAAGATATAAACAGATACAAATTAAATGTTCGACTATTTGACTACATTAGTTATAGCTATAGTTTTTATTTAATCTAGTTATATTTCAAAGTGCTTTAAAAATCGGGCCCTTGTGTGGTTAGGATCCACATATTATTCAACTGCTTTGTGGGTGTGTGAAGGCTGCCTCTCGATATTTTCCTTCACCAAAAAGCGGAAGGTAAATTAAAAAAAAACTCAAATCAGCGTAGACAAAACAATAGGCAGAACAATATTCTTAAATCGCCTTATTCTTGTATGACTGACAAGAGCCATAAATGAATAACAACAATATTATTATCTTCACTATAAAGACACTATTAGGCATTAATTTGGTATTTTTTAGGCCTTAGTCTAGCTTGTTGCGATAAACTTTTAAATAGAATTTGAAGTTTTTAAAAGAAATTTTACGCATTATTAAATTTTTCGAACTAATTTCAAACAAAGCTCCAGCAAAAAAACTTTCAAAATTTTCACATTACAGTAACAATATGCAGTAAAATCATAGGATTTAAAACAAAGACAAAAGATGTTGAAATGCATAAAAGACGTTTCGGATCAGAAGCGCAGGTAATTTTTCGAAAACGACAGCTTTGAAATTAACTGTCATGCTGACTATCGAATAAATCTCGGGTCAGAGTGTTCGAACGCTCCCCTACTATCCGTTCCCTTTATGTTGTGTTCGCAGAGACAATAAAATAAGAATTTAAAGTGAGATTTATAGACGATGTGGCGCGGGTCATTGTTATCCCTAGGGATACACGGGGACAATAGGGATTGACACGACGCATGACAACCATAAAAGTACCTAAACAACTACTGACTCATAAACTGTATTGACACTTCACTGTAACTTGACGACTGATTTCGTCACAAAGCACTTCGTGACAGGCGTCGCCTTGAGCTTATTTTAAACTAAAACTTATTAGGTAAAGCCTGTGTGAAATATATTATGTTTTTCATGCAATCATCCCTCCATTTATTGTTCATTGAAGTGGACCTCCGGAAAGTAACGCCTGATTCAATAAAATAAAATGTTTTGAAACGTTGATGTACTGCTTACGTTTACACTCTTGTTAGAACTAGTTCATCTCATCTCCAGCTTATACTAATATACATTCATCCTACTGCAAGACTCAGGCCTCTCTGAGAATCAAAGGGCTTGGTATAATAGTTACCACATGGGCCCAATGCAGATTAGACACTACTCACCGGTGTATTCGGATTTCAGCACCATATTTTCTTCACCGATAAACTCATTGTAAATTTCAAATGTAATTTTGCACATGTCTGCTTAAGAGGCCATAGATCGAACCATTACGCTACCACTGCTTCAATAGTTACGATTACATACGTTACTTATACCGCAAAACCGAAAACCGTTTCAATACAATACAATACAATACAAATACTCTTTATTGAACACCACAAATCAGTACAAAACAATACAGAAACAAAGAACAAAGTAGACAATGGGCGGTCTTATCGCCTAATAGCGATCTCTTCCAGACAACTAATAATAGAAATAAGTTGGAGACAGTTTAAGTAGGTGGCGGAAACAAATAGACAGGATAAACGCAGGGATAATAAAAACAACAATATCAACATAAATATAATACATACATATATACATAACATAATACTACCGAAAACCGTTTCTTTGAGTGTTAGCGTTCATAAATTGAAATTGGCCTTGTAGCTATCTTGTAGATCCACGACTTGGTACTTTTGTAGACACGACGGGTTGCTGAAAATCTTACAACGTTTTGTATACGAATGTCAGATTCATCTCACTATTAGTGTACGTCTAATAATTACTGCCTGCCGCCGCTTCGATTTCCGCGCTTGCTGGAAAACATACACAAATCACAAATCACGTCTTTATCCCTTACGGGGTAGACAGAGCCTAAGGTAACAGGTACCTATAGGCCATATTTAGCAAGATTGTGGACGTATAGGTGGAAAATGGAATCAAAATAGTGATGGGTTGCTAGCCTCATCACCTATAACATGATTCCTATGATTTTCGTCTATTCCCTCGATTGGCTTTTACCAACTGCGCGGGTAGAGAAGCAACATTCTATGTTTTTTCTTTACTCCCAGACCAGCATGGAAGACTGGAATACTGGAAAAGGTACAAATTATTGATAGTTTTTCTCCAACTTGCCGCTAAAGTCGTCGCGCTTTTCCGTCAAATCGGCAACCTAAATTGTTACAGTCAGCTAGGTAACTTTTTGCTGGTTGAGTTTACGATTGTCGCTGCGCTGCGCACCGTCGCTTACCACAAATCGACCTTAAACATTCGCCCGGTCTTCTATTTCGTGATTTGCAATTTCGCTTCGAACAAAACTGGAATATTTTACTGCGACGCCGATGTAAAAACATCTGTTAAGTGAAAACGCTGCGGACATTCTGTAGAAGCGTACCCAGACGCTCTGGTAAGATCGAATAAAGAAATTTTATTAGGGAAAGTTTGCGTTAAGTTTTTTTCAGCAGGTGTTAAGTACTACTTTAAAACTGGTATAAAAAAGTAAACGCTGAGTTCTTTCGCCTGTCGGTGAGGGATTGTTTCAAAGTTGATCACAAAGTCAAACTACCTACCTGGTTAATATATAAGACTTTGCTCAAGTGCTTTCGATCTCGTGTGTTGACTGACTAAATGACAAGTCAAGAGAGTGTACGATGAAAGGCAAAATGAGGCCGGTTTAGTTTAAACATTGTGTAGTAGAAGCGTAGTTTAACAACTTTAATATACATACATGTTCATTGTGCTTTTTTTAGGGTTACGTACCCATTAGGTAAAAACGGAAACCTATTACTAAGGGGCCGTCCATTAATCACGTGAGGCTTGAAAGGGGGGGGGAGGGGTTTGACAAAAATCACGAAATGTCACAAGGGGGAGGGGGGGTGTAGTAAGATATCACGTGTATTTATTTTTTCATTATTTTTTCAAACGCGCGATTTTTATGTATTATAGTAAAATGACACAAAAATATATCATGACATAATACGATACCAAATTAATATATCAATTCAAAACGCGCGCTTGCGCGCGCAAGACAATTCTAGTTCTAAAAAATTTAAGATTTTTTTGTAGATACGAGAAATACACGTGATGTTGGATGGGGGGTGGGGGGGTAGTCTTAAACCTCACCATGTATGACCAAGGGGGAGGGGGGGTTAAAAATGCTTAAAAAAAGATCACGTGATTAATGGACGGCCCCTAAGACTCCACTGTCTGTCTGTCTATCTGTTTCTCTGTCACCAGGCTATATCTCATGAACCGTAATACCAAGATAAATTTTCACAAATGGTTGTATTTCTGTTGCGGCTATTAGGTACAGAATATTTTTAGGTATATCTGCCTATGCACGAAACAAATATAAAATGATCTCATACTGCCTACATTTACCTTAGGAGCAGGGTTCTGCTGGCACTGGATTTAATACTCACTTGCCGAATTTGTACGGAACCCTCGGTGTGCGAGTCCGACTCGCACTTGGCCGGTTTTAAAAATGTATTTTTTTACAACAATACATGTCATTGTACTACATAAATAAATAGTTACATTTGCGCACGGGGTGTACCAAAACTTTGCCAATAGTATTGGTTGATACAATAGCTTCCATGCAAAGAAAAAACATAGAAGGTACCAGTTGCTTCTCTTCCCGCGCAGATGGTAAGAGCCCATCGAGAGAATAGGTGAAACTCGTAGGAATCATGTTATATGCGATGTGGCGAGCAACCTATCACTATTTTGATTCCATTTTCCATCTATACGCCCCTAATCTTGCTAAACGTGGCCTGTAGGTCTTGTCGCCTTAGGATCTGTCTACCCCGTAAGGGATAAGTGATTTATGTATGTGTATGTATGTGTTGGTTGATACAAGCACACGCGCGCGGCAAGGCGTAGTGTAAAGCATGTTTAATGTGGTCTCACTTTGCATTTCATATATCCTTGACGTGACTTGATGTCTGGGTGTAGCATGTGGGAGTCACGTTTTAGTTTTCACGTAACGATTGCACATAAAACTCTCATTAACATGGAACAGAGTTATTAATGAAGATCCCATCTAACTTGAGAATAATAGCCGTGCGCTGTGTAAAGTAGTATTTAAGCATGAAATGCAGCGTAGCTCAGTTATATCTCGTTAGTGAAAGGTACTCTCATTTTTAGGGTACTGTAACTAAAAGGTTCTACGAGTATTGCTCTATTAGCCTCTGTTGCGAACTCTGCCTTTTTTTATGACATTTATGTTTTTATAATTTGAATTTGATTTTGATATGACTTTTTGTCAGTTGTAGTATTTTGCTGGGCGGCATTATATCAAGTCTTGAGCTGAGGAACTGCATTTTCATTCACATACATTTCTATCTATACAGTCCACTCACTTTTATCCGCTTCAGCCTCCGCTATCTGTCCGTCTATCTGTCACATGGCGTCACTTTATGAACCGTTATACATACATACATAAATTATGTCTTAATCCCTTACAGGGTAGACAGAGCCTAAGGTAACAAAACCTTAGGGCCACGTTTAATATGATTGAGGGCGTATAGGTGGAAAGGGAAATCAAAATAGTGATGGGTTGCCGCATCGCCTATAACATGATTCCTAAGACTTTCGCCCAGTCCCTCGATGAGCTTTTAACATCTGCGCGGAAAGAGAACTGGTAAATTCTACGTTTTTCTTTAGTCCCAGACCAGCATGGAAGAACCGTTATAGATATAAGTAGGTACTTGAAATATTCGCTGTGTATGACGTTGGTTGCTTTAATAAATAAAATAGAATTCAAAATTAGACGGGTCATTATACAAAAAACTTGTATATTTGGCGTTTTTTGTTCGACTTTAAAAATGATAGTGACTATGAAGAGACACTTGAAATTTAAGCAGAGTATAACAGACACTATAGCAACAAATTTATATATTATTTTATTATATTGTATTGGTTTTATAATGTATTGTACTTTAGTTGTTAATTTATTAAGTATTAATACTACTTATTTGCGCATAATGACTGCTTGCCTTTTTGTTGTCAACTATTCCTTTCTGTAGGTTAGCTGGAAGAGATCCCTTCTTAGGGATAAGTTCGCCTTTGTACTTTTTTGTCTGAATTTCTGTATTTTTTTTTAAAATTTTATGTGCAATAAAGAGTTTACATACATACATACATACAAATATTAAAACAAATTTAAAAATTACGACGGAATTTTTAGATTAGCTGTTGGTTTTTTTTCGGCACGGAACCCTTAAAGGGCGTCCGGCTCGCGCTCGACCGGGTTTTTACGTCAGCCGTAGCATTTCACCGGTGAATTAATGATGGCGTTCGTGGGCGCAACTTTGTGCCATAGCCCTTTCGCCGCCCACGCACACTTTGCAATATTTACTCAGCGGAATGCCCCTTTAGCTATTTTTGACAAATCCAAACAAAACAACGAAAAGAAGCTTTGTGAATTATGAAATGCTTACGAGATTGGACACACTATATACACAGAGGCCAAATTTTGCCCACGTACATGCATACAAAGGTATATAAATAAATCACTTTTTTATCCCTTATAGCCAGGGCCTAAGACATAAAGGCCACGTTTAGCGTAATTATTATTAGTTGGAATCGGGAATCAAAAAATAGTGATGGGTCGCTAGCCACGTCGCGTGTAACATTTCCGCGCCCATTAGGCGTAGATACGCGGGAAGAAAAGCAATTGGTACATTCTATGTTTTTCTGTGCTCCCAGATCAGCATGGACCACATTTTAAGGGTATACAACGATTACCGTTATATTACAATAATTGTCGTTATATTAATAGGTAATTTTTCATAAAATTTTGTATCACTTTTGTTTTAATTGTAAAGCATAAAGGTAACTCTTGCCGTTGAGACGTGGTTGAGATCAGCGCTTCTAGAATAAAACCAATTTATTACGTTATCTCCTTGGCCTGTATTGTGAAGATTAGTGGCGTGGGTGTGTTCCGAATTGTGAATGGGACCAGTTGATTAATGTTTCACAATGAGAGTTTATGTCAGCATAAATCAATTCTCCTGAATTCAGAATTTCTCTAGTCCGGGAGAAGATTAAACAAAATTTTAACTAAAGGGTCCGAAAAGCGAGGGCGCTCTTGTTAATAAAGTAAGATTGCGGAATGAATTTGAGTTTTAGAGTTTAGGACGATTTTGGCACTAACGTCGCAAATTGCGTCTGGTCCTAAGGACTGAAATCTATGTCATGGAATTAAACACTTACAGTTTGAATCCGATTAGACAAGTTGGAATAATCTTCGTCACTCTCACGTCAATGTTATTATTCTTGATAATTAATTTAATCAGACGCAAATACGTACTTAGTCACGTCTTTATTCCTTACGGGGTAGACAGAGTCTGAGTTGACAAGGTGGGCGTGTAGGTAGAAAGAAGACTCAAAATATTAATGGATTGCTAGCAGCATCGCCTATGACATGATACCTAAGATCGCCGACGATCGCGATGGGCTTTTACTATCTAAGCGGGAAGAGAAAGAACTGTTACATTCTAGCTTTGTTTTTGGTCCCTTGGATTATTATATTTTTAACTAGCTTTTGCCCGCGACTTCGTCTGCGTAAAATTACATTAGAAACCTTCTTCTTGAATCACTCTATCTATTAAAAAAAACCGCATCAAATATGTTGCGTACTTTTCAAGATCTAAGCATACATAGGGACAGATAGCGGAAAGCGACTATGTTTTATACTATGTAGTGATACATAATATTTGCCCCCTCCAGCGATCGAACCGAGGATCTCAAGCTCCATAGGCAGGCTCATTAGGATATCCGGCTATCTGAAGTTGCCTGCAGCTCAAAAAAATAATCTCTGTTCGTCTCAGTCCTATAAGATTTTGTTAAGTAATGCATCAGTTGACCTATTAGACTACAAGCCCATGGACAAAAAAACATGTGAAGTGAACCAGCGTGAATGAAGCTTAGAAGGCTGTTACTATATCATAAAACTAGCTTTTGCCCGCGGCTTCGCACGCGTGAACCATGAGCATTTCAAAGAAGCTAGCAATCAAGCAAACGAACACCCAAACTATGCAAGCAGGCATGCAAGCAGGCAAGCAAGCATGCAAGCAAGCATGCATGCAAGTAAGCACGCAAGCATGCATGAAAGCAAGTATGCAATCAAGCATGCAAAGCAAGGACTCAAGCAAGCATGCAAGCAAGCGTGCAAGCAAGCATGCATGCAAGTAAGCATGCAAGCAAGCATGCATGCAAGCAAGCATGCATGCAAGTAAGCATGCATGCATGCAAGCATGCATGAAAGCAAGTATGCAATCAAGCATGCAAAGCAAGGACTCAAGCAAGCATGCAAGCAAGCCCCCGCATTGCCCCGCTGCCTTAATTTTTCTGAAACTGTAAATATTACAGGATTTTTATAAAACAAACCTAACCTAACCTAAAGGGCTGTCCTAAAATATACCTAACCCAAATAGCTTTTGCCCGCGATTTCGTACGCGCTAAGATGTAAAACGAAAAAATAAGTTTTTTCCCGTTCCCGTGAAAATTTTGGGGAGTGCTTTCGGAGTACACTTAAAGCCTTTAAAGAAACACACGTTATAAATGTTAAGTCTCTTTCTTCCGCTGTTTCGTCTGGAAACGTAAAATCCCGGTTTTTCCCGTTCCCGTAAAAATGTTAGGAAATCCTTTGTTAATGCTTCCTTACACTCCCTAAGGAAGCTAAATGCTAAATGCTAAATTTCATCTTTCTATAACCAGTAAAACGAAAAACCCCGTTTTTCCTGTTCTCGTGGGAATTTCTGGAAACCCTTTCTTAGTGCTCCCATACACTCATCAAGGAAGGTTCTTACCAATTTCTACGACCAGTAAAACAAAAAATCCCGTTTTTTCCCTATCCCGTGGGAATTTCGAAAAATACCTTCTTAGTGCACCTCTAGGATACTCAAGGTATATGTGTGCCAAATTTCAATTTTCTAGCCATATTATGCCTACCGCAGTATTTCTTTGTAAACAAATATTTTTCCCGTTCCCGTGGGAATTTGGGAAAGTACTCTCTTAATGCTCCTCTGCACTCCCGAAGCAACCTACATGCCGAATTTCAGCTTTCTGCAACCAGTAAAACGAAAAGTCCCGTTTTTCCGGTTCCAGTGGGAATTTCGGGAAATCCTTTTTTTATTGTTTACACTCCCCAAGGGAACTTGAAGGCCAAATTTCAGTTTTATACGACCAGTAAAACGAAAAATCGATCCCGTAGAACTGAAAATATAAATCCCGTTTTTTTCCTTATCTCGTGGGAATTTCCAAAAATCATTAAGACATTATTTTACTATTATAATCACCTACTTCTATGCCAAATTTGAACAGTCTAGTAATTATAGTTCATAGGATTTCGTTTAACTGAATATATAAATCCCGTTTTTTTCCTTATCCCGTTTGAATTTCCAAAAATCCTGAAATTAGTTTCTTCGTTTTGTAATCACCTACTTTTGTATCAAATTTGAAGAGTCTAGTTATTATAGTTACTGAGATAGCGTCACTCGGAGTCGAATATATAATTCCCGTTTTTTCCTTATCCCGTGGGAATTTCCAAAAATCCTTCCTTAGTGGATGCCTACATTGTATAAGGTATCTATGTGCAAAATTTCAAGTCTCTAAGTCCAGTGGTTTGGGCTGTGCGTTGATATATAGTTAAGTCAGTCAGTCAGTCAGTCAGTCAGTCAGGACTTTGAATTTTATATGTATAGATAACTCTGAGCGCTATGCCGTCATTTCTGAGCGGTACAGATTTTTTCTCATACATTGAAAAAAAAAATTGCACTAACTTCCAGCACCACCACTTTAAAGCGGCACTAGGTTTTTGTCATTTATTTTTAATCATCTATAAGCTATAAAAACGCCGTAAATTAATAATTAGTCGTAATTCCTCACTTGTACCTGAGAAATTCCATAACTGCTCAGAAATGACGGCATAGCGCTCAGAGTTATTTTATGATAAATAGTAACAGCCTTTTAAGCTTCATTCACGCTGGTTCATTTCACATGTTTTTTTTTCCATGGGCTTGTAGTCTATATGGCAAACGCGTCCCTTACACGAGATTACCTTAGCATAACATCGATCGTATTGAACTTTTTTCCTCCCTTGCTTGCCAAGTGTAATAGAATTCGCCTTGTTCTAATTGACAGGCTGATTCTGAAGAAGTTTGAGGGCCATCGACGTCGGCCGCCGCGACGCTACGTGATCAATCGCCTTGACAAGCCGCCCGCCGACTGACTTCGATTCGACTAGTCGAATGCACTCGAATATGGATGTAGGCGTTCCTATTTGGATTGAAATGTTAAGTCCATGCCTGAAACATTAAGGTACAATACTGGACAAGACATGAGTCTTTATTCGACGCCACGTAATAAAGAATTATTCCATGCTGGTCTGGGAGAAAAGAAAAAACAGAACGTACCTGGTCTACCAGTTGCTTCTCTTCCCGTGCATAGGCATGGTAAAAGCCCATCGAGGGAATAGGCGACAATCTTAGCAATCATGTTATAGGCGATGCGGCTAGCAAACCGTTACTATTTTGATTCCCCTTTCCACCTACTTATATATGCGCCCACAATCGTGCTAAACGTGGCCTTTAGGTCTTGTTACCTTAGGCACTGTAGACTCCATAAGGGAAAAAGACGTGATTTATGTATGTAATAAAAAATGGAAAGCAAGATACAAATTCATACTATGTCTGTCTGTATGTTCCCTCTTCACTTCACGCTTAAACCGTTGAACTGATTTAGTTAGCCCTTCTGCTTATATCTAATTTTCAAAAGGGAAGTACAGTTCTTTTCTCATATTGTATGCACTTTTAATCAGTGATCGTAAAATGCGAGCTATTGAAGTACTAGGATTTTGTCACTTATACTCACTTATATATATGGTATGGTATGGTACGGTATTATATTATGTATGGTATAGGTATATGGAGGAATGTGTTTATTTATTATCTTCGTATCAAATTATTATCAGTGTCCATAGGTTTATGTATGACGTTAAACTTAAACTTCAATTTCAATGGATTTTGATCGCACTTCACGATCCCTGTAAAAATTTTCATTTTTCTCCCTATGTCATTGTTTTTTTTTAACTCTTATTAAAAAAACCGGTCAAGTGCGAGTCGGACTCGCGCACCGAGGGTTCCGTATCATTATCTATAAATATCTAAAACCAGTGTAAGCAGAGCCCTGTTCCAAAGCAAAATGTACGCAGTGTGGGGTTACTTTATATTGGTCACTGCTATATACAGACATACATACACATTTACGGTTTTCGCAATTATTCTTTAATCTGTGCTATAAGACCTACCTTCATACCAAATTTCAAGATTCTGCGTTCACGGGAACTACCTTGTAGGTTTTGATTCCCTTGAGAGTTGAAAATTTGCGGAAATTTGCGGCATAAACGGCTGTATCTTTTGATTGCGTTGGCTTAGAAGTTTGATTTTTTCACAGCTTCAAGGGACAGTAGACCTGAGTAATTGATATAAATTTCAGCTTCATACCTCCACGCGTTACTGAGAAAAAGGGTCTTGACAGACGGACGGACGGACGGACAGACGGACAACAAAGTGATCCTATAAGGGTTCCGTTTTTTCCTTTTGAGGTACGGAACCCTAAAAACTGTAAACTTTCTGATTTTTTTCTGAGTCACGTTTAGCAAGATTGTGGGCGTACCTATAAATGGCAAAAAATGGAATCAACATAGTGTTGGGTTGCAAGCCGCGTCGCCTATAACATGATTCCTATGATTTTCGCCCATACCCTCGATGGGCTTTTACCATTTGCGCGGGAAGAGAAGCAACTGGTAAATTATTTTTCTTTGCTCCCAAACCCGCGTGGAACTGATTTCCATGAATACAGATATACAATATTTAGTGCTTTAAAACTTTCGTCGAGCTTAACCAAACAATACTTTATTGTTGAGCACGAACTTGTTAAAGTTGCGTAGGATTGCAAGGAAACAGGAAACTCATGTAAACAGAACTGTCGGTACATATAACTATGCTAGTAACGTACCGGATTGCATTCGCCAACGCGAGATTGTGTCAATATTTTGCGAATATTTGAAATATTACCAACGGAATATACACCATCCATGCTGGTCTAGGAGTAAAGGAAAACCATAGAATGTACCAGTTGCTTCTCTACCCGCGCACATGGTAAAATCCCATCGAGGGAATGGGCGAAAATCATGGGAATCATGTTACAGGCAATGAGGCCAGCAACCCATCACTACTTTGATTCCATTTTCCACCTATACGCCCACAATCTTGCTAAATGTGGCCTGTAGGTACCTGTTACTTGGGCTCTGTCTGCCCGTAAGGGATAAGGACGTGATTTGTGTGTATGTGTGTGTGCGTGAATATAGACCGCGATAATTGTCGGAGACAAGTGACAACTCTTTTAACTTGTGAATCTACCCCGGTCAGCTTCATATTGACCACACATTGCAATTCGAATGTCACTTATCACCGTCAATGTCGAATTGGTGAAATAGGGGGAGGATATTTAGACACAGTTGCATGCATTATGTCACTGGTCAATCTACCCGAAATATCGGGCGACCGTTAAAGATATTATCGGTCTATACTCCGTTGAAAATAATTGTCTCGTGTTATCACCCGTTAATCTTTTAAATCTCTGAATGTATTTAATACTGAAATGTAGAAATACAAACATACATAAATCACGTCTTTATCCCCTACGGGATGGATAGAGCCTAAGGTAACAAGACTTAAAGGACACGTCTAGCATGATTGTGGGCGTATAGGTGGAAAAGGGACTCAAAATAGTGATGGGTTGCTAGCCGCATCGCCTATAACATGATTCCTATTTTTGTCCATTCCCTTGATGGGTTTTTACCATCTGCGCGGGAAGAGAAGCAAATGGTACATTCTATGTTATTCGTTTGCTCCCAGACCAGCATGGAATGTAGAAACAAGTGGAAAATTACAAAAGAGGCACTGCCAAATTGTTTACAAACAGTAAAATTTTATGCGAATGCATTCGTGGTGTTTTTGTGCTCAAAACCTTGATATTTGAAAAGTGATTGAACTCCGGCCAGTAGGCTTATTCTCTAACTCGCTCGCAATCGCCATCGTGTTCATTTTGACAGTTCTGGTATGAATGTGACAGCTAGCTGATTCCGATGCCAATTGTCCGTGAACTGTCAAATTGAACACGATGGCGATTGTGAGCGAGTTAGACAATAAACCTACAGGTCTTTGGTTTAGTAATTGTAATCACACACACGCTACTAAACTGTTTTGTAGGTGTTGTGAGGTTTCCTGGTAAAATATATTTTACCAAATAATAATCATAGCAATTTCTAATGTAGGTACAGGTCGATTCACATGAGCTGGCACGAATGAAAAAATGATTAAATACAGGCTGAGGTTCATTTTTTTCTTGAGTATTGTGTACTTGTTTACAAAATATTAGGAGGCCCCTGTACAAGAACGTCACTCACACAGTGACAAGTGACATTACTTCGTTCAATCCATTCGTGCCCAATCCAATCGACCTGTAATTTGGAACATTAAATTAACTACAAAAAATGAGAGATGCGAGCCCAATTCCGAACACGCATTCTGCTTGAGAGGCTATAGGTGAAACTACGAAGCTACCAGTATACCTAATTACTAACTTGTATTTTCATTTCGTTCCGCCAAGTTCCGTTAGTTACAAGTTCAGATGTTTTTCTACTTTTTGCTCCGACTTCTAAACGCCGAATAAAACAAAAGTTTCGCTATCAACGCGGAGGAGCCACTTTGTTTTAATTGCTTTATTTTGCGCGTCCATGTGGAATTGCGTGGCGTTTTTATTTTATTTCCAACATACAACTACCGTGAGATTTAACAATAGGGAATTATTGTATTAATTTTTTTATCACATACTTATATAAAAAAAAAAGAGTTAATGTATCTTGGGCTGATGATCTACTTAATGTTATTTATAGCATCAAACTATCAAAATCATTATTCACTAAACTTTGTATTTCATGCTTTTCATAAGTTGGAAAGCAATCGCCTCCGCTCGTAAACACT
The DNA here is from genome assembly GCA_949127965.1 of Pandemis corylana. Taxonomy (NCBI): domain Eukaryota; kingdom Metazoa; phylum Arthropoda; class Insecta; order Lepidoptera; family Tortricidae; genus Pandemis; species Pandemis corylana. The sequence goes on along the minus strand of OX421855.1, from coordinate 12,137,898 downwards.
CGTGTCTTAGTTGCAATAATTCGATGATTATTAAAGCAAAATTTTTAGTCATTAAAAAGACCCAATGAAATAAAACGTTACATACCTACTTGTCTAGTTAAAGAAAATGTCATGAGAAAATTAGGTGTTTGTGCCAAGAATTCGTTTCGACAAAATATTCTCATTAAAGTAATGTGACAAATTATCACTGGAGGGGCGCCTTCTCCTTTACATAAGAAACCTTTCATTTTGGCTAAACTTATCCTGTCAGATGACGAATACCTGAAAGGTAATTTCAATTTTATAGTACGCTTTAGCTTGTGTTTGTTTTATGTTCCTTTTATTTTAAATCCTTCTTTGACATAAAGCCTAAAAAAGCTTAACTGACACAGGACATTTTTCACATATTTTCACTTATTACTTTATCTTTTAATAATAGTTTTCTTTCACTTGTTTAAATATAAATGAACAAAACATTTTCCTTACTACTCACGTCGCGAGCTACATAAGTATTTTTTATCAAACAAGTGGATTGTTCTGGGTAAAGTTTACTTACATAATATGATACAAGTCATCGTATATTAGCCGGGAGACGTCCACTGTTGGACAAAGGACTTCTCAAAGGAGCCAATGGCTTCCCGCGATCTTTCCCAGATCTTCCGTCCATCTTAAGAGAAGCCTACCAACACTGATTTCCCGAACCTGCATTGCACAGGTGCCGCGAAGAGGGAACCCCATCCCGGGGTGGTCGTGGGGCGTCGCGGTGACACCGAGTGCTCCCGTAACGCCTCACATACGACTGAATAGGGAATCCGTGTGGTTTATAGTGGGTATGCCTGCCGAAGCGGGAGAGCCCCACATACCCCCGGTAAACCCGTACCGGGAGGATGTATAAGGCTCATTTTCCACACCATAAAAAAAGGCCTACCAACATTCCGCCCTCTCGTACGCGGTCGCCACTGTAGCACCTTAAGCCGGGTACTTATCTATAAACTGGGCCTTACCATGACGTCTTAATGCGATTCAATTCCGATTCAGTTTAGGTTCGCTCACTGCCAGATCCATACAAAAATGTCAGCAAAAACCTGAACTGAGTCGGAATTGAATCGCATTAAGACGTCATCGCAGGTAGGCTCCCGGTAACCGTTACTAACTGTAATGTGTTTGCATGTGTAACAGTTGTGCTCACTAAACTTTGACAATGATCCCGTAGAGGGATCGAACGCGTCAGTGTTTGTGTGGTTTAAGGGATAATTAAGTTTGTGGGATTTGTGTTTGATGTGGCAGCAGTGGAGGGAGGGAATGCACGAAAAACATATATATTTCGCAGAGGCTTGGTTATCTTGCACGCGAGTAGCGGGGTAGCATTTTTTGTTCGTTTTAACTATAATGTTCACGTTATAGTAATCAAAAATCTTAGGGCTCATACGACCTCGCGAGCTACTTTCACACTACTTTCACTATATAGTTGTAACGGAGGCCTTCTTACCGAAGGCGGAGGCAAATGCGGAGGTGACAAGTTTCGCCTCCGCAGATACGGAGGTCAACGGAGGCGTATGCCAAGATGAAAGTGAATGTGGAAAAAATTGTAATTTAAGCTTTATTGAACATTTCCGGCTTTATCGTGTGACTTTAACAAATAATTTATATGTACTAAATCGCTAAAAATAATCGCGGTTCAAACAATTAAATTACAACTTTGTACGCCCAAGCAACTTGACAGGTTGATTCCTGTCGTATTTCCGCTGCGCACTCGTTGACTTCATGATTTCGTGCGAAAAACACGGCCGGACGTCTTAGTCATCGCCGAGCGTCGCTGCTCGCGTGTTATTATTGTTCTGTTATCATTAAATTTATGAAGTAAAATTATGGTTACACCTCGCAGAAGAGTACCTGGCTTTACGGCCCCAACGGCCATCGGTTCCACGAGCAATCTGCCCCGCCCACTGACTGCCATACACACTTTTGTGTGTAATTCGCTGAGCTAAATCGGCTACTGATACAAGACTGGTTATTGGTTGGTTAATGATAATTTACGAGTGAAATCAGATAACATTTTGTAAAAATGCACACGTTACTAATCTCTATTGCGATGCTCAGTAAAGTTATCTTATGGAATTTTGAGATAAGACGACAAAAGTACCTATCTTTCTGAACAATACAATTCTTAACAACGACGTAATGTTCACAAAATTAATTAACCTTCGTGTTTAATTAAAGATCGAACGTACTTGCTTAATTTATAAAAACTTTGTTCAGTTACCTGATTCTAGTTGCGGAGTTTGAATATTGTTATTGAAAGGGTCTTTGCCCTTCGACAAGCAATTACGTCGAAAAAGATCTGATTAAATTCGTTATTTTCAGGTTTCTCTTCTTAGGAAGTGAAAGTTTAGATAAGTACCTAATTAGAAAGAGAGGAGTTGTCAGTTTTCTCACAAATGTAATCTGAATTATTCGTTCGTAACCGTTCATGTTCTTTGTAGACTATCATAAAGTGTCAAATGGTAAATAAGCGCTGACAAGCAAAAATGACTGGTCACTTTTCACACAACTTTAAATAGAAAGCGCCCCGTTCTTTTTAAGTGAAATGTTTTGGAAAAGCCTGAATTTTGACCACTGGAACCAGAAAAGCCAGTAATGATACAAACTTTAAAGCTGTCCAAAGTCGTGCGATAGTAAAAACTTTTTATGCTTGTATCCAATTGCCATGCTTAGTTTTAAGGTTTATTTAGATATTGTGCTACTTATATTAATATATGTATATTCTATTGGTGGTAATAAAACTTTATTCTATTCTATTTGTCAGAGTCTATACTAATATTCATGACAAGCGTCATGCATTTTCCGTTGAGAGTTCATGAAAACGAAGCCAAGATTCATTCTAAATTACGACTTTATAGAGAGAATTATCGGAACGGTTCTGTTCAAAGGCCTAAAGTTACAGTTTGAATTAAGACCTAACTCATAACAATAATAAAAAAATACCGATACTTCCCACAGTCACTGGTCACACTGAATCGCGTTCACATCTCATGTATTGTTCAAAGCCTAGTACGTGGAATCATTTTATAGGCAGATAATGGTATTTTAGTTTATATTTAACGAGTTCGAGGAACAATTAGGTCGTTCAACCTGGTGAAATAATTTACTTGGCCAACTTTTCAATTACTCAGCCAATGAGCCGGGTAATTTGAGCCGGTAATAGTTCAACCGGCTGTTTATCCGGCTTTAAATGACAGCGCAGGACGTCGGGAAATGGATATTAAATGTTGAATAAAATGTGATTGCTCTTTTAATTAAATTTTGCAAATAAACTTTTAAGCGCTTAAATAGAAACCGAAACCCATTTCGGACCTAGGCATCATTCTGTCATTTTTCTGACAGTAAAAATTGTTCAAGCAAAGATAGAACAGGGGTGCGAGTCGGGTGTGGTCAGAAGCCTACGGTGCGTTTTTGGATCCGTCCGAGGGGAAGAGCAGTGCTTGGTCCGGTGAACCCTGGGAATCGGTTAATGATTTCTTGGCAGATTCTGAGGGATATCATTATCCGTGTGCTAAGAGCCCGACAGGGGGAAGGGGTATTTTGACCGTGTTCGACCGTACAACGTTGCCGACATTTTTGTCACAAGATTTTTCAATAGCTACTGTATTTATTACTTTGACATTGCCAAAATCATCTCATCGATCGATGGGGCAGAGTATAATTGTAACGCAGTAGAACACCTAAATATGTAAATATAGTCACAAGTTATAATGTGTCACTAACAAAGTGAATGAAAGTCTGAAAAGTAAATAATTGGTAAGGGACAACTTCTTTAAAATTATTTTGGAAGGAATAATTGTAGGGAGGAAAGGAAGAGGTCGACCTAGACGAAGCTACATGGACCAGATAAAGGAAAAAGCCGATCTTATGTCTCATCAGGTCAAAGAGTCAGCTCACAGAGATGAGTGGAAGATACTCCACCGACAAAAGCATAATAATTCTTAAGATTAGAGATGAAGGTCGATGAAATAGAAGATTTGATGATAATGAACTAGCTTTCATCTCTAATCGCGACCAATGAAGTGCAAAAATAAATGAAAAAATCCCGATATCCTTCACCCAAGGATAAAATTCCCAGTCGTAGAAAAAGGCCGGCCGCCGAGATGTGTCGCAACTTAATTTTTCACGTCATTAAACAACGAGTCGTATTACGCGCACCGTTACATTTAGAAGCTGGTGACGTCACACCCCTCCCCCCCAATATTCTCATTCCCCCGTCGCTGAGTACCTTCATCACAAATTCAAACGCTGTTTAGTCATTATCGCGTTACACCTGTTGCCAGCGCGGGCTTATTTTAAGAAATCCCCTAACTCACCAGGGAATGTCAATTTCATGATTGGAACACCAACGCTGCAATGCAAATTGATATTTTTAATAGTGTATGCTTTTTGAATCTTTTTTTTTTTTTTTTTTTTAATATGAATAGGAAGGCAAACGAGCAAGTGGGCCACCTGATGGTAAGTGATCACCACTACCCATAGACACCCGCAACCCCGGAGGGATTGCAGATGCGTTGCTAACCTAGAGGACTAAGATGAAATGCCTCTTGTGCCCGTAATTTCCCCGGCTGTCTTACTCTCCACACCGGAACACAGCAGTGCAAGCACTGCTACTTAGCGGCAGGATTAGCGAGTAAGATGGTGGTAGCGATCCGGACGGACCTTGTACAAGGCCCTACCACCCGCAAAATCTCAATCTCAGGCAATTTGACTCTTTCCCGACGCTTCCAACTATCGTTAAATTTCTAGCAACTTACTTGTGTAAATAAGCCTAAACACTAAATAAACCTAGATAAATTATATGCCTAAACCTTCTTTGTGAATCACTCTGTCTATTAGAGAAAAGTGCGTAAAAATATTTTTTGAGGTTAGGTATAGAAAGAAGAAAGAGAGAAAGAAGACATTCATTCCTTTTTGCAAGGCACACATATATAAGATAATATACAACATTTTATAGAAAATAAACAAGAAAAAAAAACAGACATGAAAAATACATCATCAACGTTGTGAGTTTATCGCAAAAAGACAGACAGACATCATTGTGGTGATGATGTTAGATTTACAGTTTAACTACTAGGTTACAAGATATTTCGATTTAAGCAATAGTAGATGGTAAAAGCCCATCGCGGAATGGGTGAAAATCTTAGGAATCATGTTATAGGTGATGCGGTAGCAACCCATTACTATTTTGATTCCCCTTTCCACCTATACGCCCACAATCATGCTAAACGTGGCCTTTAGGTTTTGTTGCCTTGGGCCCTGTCTACAACGTAAGGGATAAAGACGTGATTTGTGTATGTGTATGTACAAAATGTATTAATTTAGACATCGTTGACAGAGGCAATAAAGCTTTTTCTTTTAATAATCTTACTTAAGCCGAAATTATATTTGCATACGCATACTCTTTGTTTCACGATTACCGTAAAACAAAACGAGGTAAACAAACCTTCGCAAAAACGTCTCGTCTATAACAGACGGCACGGTTCTAAAATATACGAACTGAGCGTAATTGATAATAACGTATGTCCCGCAGTAAAAAATAAAACCTTATTTGGCACAAAAATATACACGCGCGGAGTATGAGAGGCACCTATCCTTCCCGTGTATGTTTTTACGAGAGCACGATGTAATTTTATTTTCGGCCCTCTGTAGACTCGAGAGAATCTTATAATATTCAAGTTATTCTCATTTTATGATACAAAATTACAAGACGACGATAAAAGCACTTAGTGAATTTGAAATTCTTTATGATTCAGACAAGAATTTTATGTAAGATCGCTATTTTTTTTATTTCCCCTGCCCTTTTTACCGTGGCGATGACACCGTAAAAATCAAACTATAACCACTTGTTTTTAAAAATCGCGTCGAAACCGGTCGATCGGCTTGAGAGCTATGATGCCACAAACAGACACACACACATACATCGTCGTCAAACATATAACACCCCTTTTTGCGTCGGGGGTGAAAAACCACCGCATCTACTGTCGTTTGAATTAATATTTCCCACGCTTCAAGCGACGCTCGCAAGTAGCAATTTCAAATGGGAATAGCTGATTTTTTTTATATAAAAGCGCTCCAGTTGCCATAATGCGGCCACTGTAGAAAAACCCCAGAGAAATGGGGGAAATTAAACGTACACACCGCACGATACCGCCGCGCCGCGCCGCTGCCGGCAATGCACTCAGCTTTTATTGCATTCAGAACTTTATAGCTTCGTGATAAAGGCAGTGTTAGGACGGAATTGAGAACAATACACACGCAATGATAATGTGAGATTTGATCGTTAATGTATACTTTATGTGCAGGTTTCGTTTGTTAAATGTGAATCCGGAACGTATTGTTTCGGGGCTTCACACTGGCTTGTCATGCCGTCATGAATTTTGATTTAAATTACTTTTTCACCTCACTTGCTCGAAAAGGCTGTCTTTCTCCTTCAAAATCTGCGTGGAAAATTGCTTTTTCCACGCTTGCGTGGAAAAGGTTTTTGAAATTCGAACGTGACGATGACCACCATTGCCCACCTACTCATATACTCAGAAATTAGAACTTTGAACTTCGTATGTTGTCGTCTCGCTTATACGAATAGTACTTAATTAGGTGAATGAGAAGGACGGAATAATGCGAACTTCAAATGTCGAACTTGCAGACCCCTAACTTTTTCATCCGATAAAAAAAACATAACGTCACGTTCAGAAACGCGATCCGGTATTCATTATTAATTTGTTTTAAAATCCGTTACTTCGTAAGTTATTTTCAAGATTTGCTAACTTTCGTTGCTAAAAGAAAAAACGATATTGGTTTTTATTAATTAATTTAATTTGTGGTTAACCACAAAAATAGCAACCAAGCAGGAAAAAACAGATATTATGATGCAAATTCAGCACGCGCCCCATTTTTTTTAATTGAGTCTAGTTAGTGCGATTTTTTAACTTTCTTTTTAAAATATATCTATGATTAGAAAAAAATAATAAAAGTTTTTAGAGATTTCTCATCGGGAAACCAAAAACTTGACCAAAATTGTCGTTTGGTTTATATGATAAAACAGTATAATACACAAGAAATTAATATGATAGAACAATCAGAAAAAATAGTTTTACTTATTAGATTATTAGACTAGGCTGTATGGGCTTAGATCCTTTTACCTTTCTTATTTAGAAGAAAAAGAATAAAAAAACTGATTTACTATTAGACTGTTTTCTTTCATCCACCATTTTTCTCGCTATAATGAGGTGAAAAATTGTGTGTTTCGCTCGGCAGCAAAGTTGTTTAGTATCTCGTGCCTTGAAACCCTCGCGACGCTCAGGATTCTTCTTTTGAACCACTCGCTTCGCTCGTGGTTCAATCATAGAATCCTTCGCTTGCTCGGGTTTCAATTCAGGCACTCGCGCCAAACAAACACTTTGCAGCCTTGCATAACAAATAACTATATTTGCACATAGTTTAAAGCTTTGAGATTTTTTACTGGTCCTGTTGTAAGTTTAGTTGCGTTTATTTTTATAAGACAGAGAGGCAAACAAACAAGGTACATGTATGTACTTACCGGTGAGCACGGACAACCCGCAACACTAGAGGATTACAGAGGCGTTCCCAGCCTAGAGGACCAGTACGGTGCCAGTAATTGTATCAGCTGTCTTATTCTACACGCTGGAACACAGCAGCGCAAGCACTGCTGCTTAGGGTCAGAATTAGCGAGTAAGACGGTGGTGGCAACCAAAGGGACCTTACACGACCCCCCGCAAAAGTGCTTTTTGATTCAAGCTTGCATATTCGTATTTCACGAAAACACAAGCCCAGCGTTCTGCACATGGACTTGTAGAAATTGGCATGTTATACAGCGAACTCCTTTTTATTTAGTTTTATGTTTTCGTTAGCTGCAACTAACTTTAAAATGAGATAATTTATTAACTTTAAAAAATATTAACAGTACAGCAAAATTAAAACGACCAATGATATCAGAAACTTGAGAGGCATCAGTATTGATAAATGCAGCTTGTTAGTCCTGGCTGTCGGCCATGTTGTTTATCGCGCTCTAACAAGATGGCGCGCGTAATATAACGTCCGGTTCATTATACGCTGGCCAGCGCGCTAAACTAGGCCAATCATACGACCACAATACTGATCACTGATATTTTGGTGTCCTTTACAAGACTGGTGACAGTTTGTAAGTAAAGAAACGAAGAAAACATTTTAATTGTGACATTTGTGACATAAAACGCGGGAAAAAGACAACAAGAACCAACTGATCTCCAACAAACATGGTGGTTTCGTTTCTAGTGGTTTGTGACAAAATATATCTGATTTCCTGAGAAAAACGATGTTTATATACAGACTGGCGGATAACGGAGTGTTCCTGTTACCTACGCTTCCGTTTATTCTTTTAAGGTACGGAACTCTAAAAAACAATCGACGAAAAATTTACACGGCATGGTCCCAACTCGGCATAATGATAGCGGGTTTACAGCAGAGTTGGAATGATCTTCCGTTGGGATTTTGGATCATCGTTCATCTTTTTTGTATCACTATAATAATTATAAAGAGGAAAACTTTGCTTGTTTGTAATCTGTAGAACGACTACTAAAGACATCCTAAAATTCTTTAGTTTAGCTCTACTTTACTGATTTATTTATTTATTTTTATATTTACTTCGGACATTTTCGATACTCGATACAAATTGTCAGTGTACAGATTTTAAAATTAATTAATTGAGTTCCAAGCTGATCTGGGAGCAAGGAAAAAACATAGAATGTACAAGTTGCTTCTCAACGAGGGAAATGGCGAATCTAGGCATCATGTTATAGGCGATGCGGCTAGCAACCCATCACTATTTTGATTCCCCCTTTCCACCTATACGCCCACAATCATGCTAAACGTGGCCTAAGGGATAAATACGTGATTTATGTATGTATATATGTTATTTTAGCATCTCTTTATTTACGGACTACAGAAACGCACTGGAACTAAGTACATTAATTAACAACAACTGTTCTGAAAATACAACTGTTTATTTGTCTAATTATTGTATCTCAGAGGGATAATTATTATTCATGTTTAGCATTGTAATTTGTTTGTATAGCACCTAGACAAATAAGCTAGGTAGCTCTAAATGCATATTAAGCAAATCGTGGTAGTCTAGAGGTTTGACATTAACACCCCCTCAGAGGTTCGTCAGTTCAAACCCAGTTCGCACCTAGGAGTTTTTCGGAATGTAAGTACTTCAGCTTTTCAGTGAAGGAAAACCTCGTGAGGGAAATTGCACACACCTTCGAAGCAATTCAATACATACATACACATACACAAATCACGTCTTTATCCCTAGAGCTTAAAGTAACAGGTACCTACAGGCCACATTTAGCAAGATAGTGGGCGTATAGGTGGAAAATGGAATCAAAGTAGTGATGGGTTGCTAGCCTCATCGCCTATAACTTGATTCCTATGATTTTCGCCCATTCCTTCGATGGGTTTTTACCATCTGCTCGAGTAGAGAAGCAACTGGTATATTCTATGTTTTTTCTTTGCTGCCAAACCAGCATGGAAGAAATTCAATGGTTTGTCTAAAGTTCCCAATCCGTATTAGACCCACGTAGGAACTGTAGTCCAAGCCCTCTCATTCTGAGAGAAGCTGCCTAGCGTGGAACTTATTGGTTGAAGACCGAGATTTCTTATTACTGTCTTAATAAATTTACTTCTCTCAGACAGAGACAGGCGATCGAAACATCAGCGGTAGACGCAGATGGTATTCAATGACCTGTGCACCTTGTCGTTTTATAGATGCTTACCCGTGTCATACAAGATTGACAGATGTGTTAAAGCGACAAAGAAACATGATTATTATGCTTCTATGGGCAACTTTTTTCGTCAAATCGGCCGTACTATTCCTTCGATACACGTTTTTTTTTACTAAATTTCTATTATTGAGCCTGAAATAAATCAGAATCAGTGGTATTTTTTGTTCACCCGAATTGGCACTATCAAATAGTAATGAACGAGGGACATACCCGATACCCACATTAACGGCTGAATGACTAATGTCTACATTGGGACTAGGGCTGGCAACTCTTATAGTCTCCACATAGAGGCAACAACTAAAAAAGTGCTAGTGTCATACAAATAATATGAAAAAAAAAATTGTAAAACCATTGGCCAACCTGTCGTCAAGAAGGTTTTTCTGAGTGTTTCGACACGTCAATTATACTGCGGCACTTGAATTTCTTCGTCTTGTGTTTTTTATTCTTATACTAGCTTCTGCCCGCGACTTTGTCTGCGTAGAATTATACATAAAACCTTCCTCTTGAATCACTCTATCTATTAAAAAAACCGCATCAAAATCCGCTGTGTAGTTTTAAAGATATAAGTATACATATACATAGGGACAGAGAAAGCGACTTTGTTTTATACTATGTACCTAGTGATGATATTTTTCATTTATTTTACATTATAAAATGTAACTCTTCCATGCTGGTCTGGAAGTAAAGAAAAAACATAGAATGTACCGGTTGCTTCTCTTCTCGCGCAGATGGTAAAAACCCATCGAAGGAATGGGCGACAATCTTAGGAATTATATTATAGGCGATGCGGCTAGCAACCCATCACTATTTTGATTACCCTTTCCACCTATACGTCCACAATCATGCTAAACGTAGCCTTTAAATTTTGTTACTTTAGGATCTGTCAACCCCGTACCTAAGGGATAAAGACGTGATTTATGTATGTAAGTATGTATAAAAAGTTTGCTTAATACTTATGTCCTGTTAATCGTTCAAAGGTTAACTGGAAGAGATCCCTTTTAGGTATAAGTTCGCCTTTGTGCATGTGTATTGTCCTGTATTCATCTTTTTCTTGTGTTTTATGTACAATAAAGAAGATACATACATACGTTCAAAAAGTAAAAATCAAAAGTCTTCGGCCCTTAAAATGTTGACCGTACTTTGATAGAATCTGGTCATAAAATTGAAAAACATTTACAACCGTTAATCATGGCTTGTGTAATAATTTCAAACCCTACTGACAAAGTATTTAATAAAATCCTCATTAGAAAAAATTTGGTATACCAGAAAGTATATTAGTAATGATATATCTAGCAGCCCTATTGGCTTCTAACCTCCTTGGCGTGCCTGATTACACACCGGCTATTACCAGTTCTCTGGGTGGGATTTTTTCATTCATTATTATTGCCACGTTAGCAGGGAATTTGTAGACCAGTAATTAATACTTTACGTACGGGTAGGTCAACTTTTCTCGCTAGCTCTATTATTTTTAACGAGTCATTATTAGTTTCTCCAATATTAAATAATCAAGTCAAGTTGTCATAAAACAATGCACTTCATAAACGTCAAGTAAATCGTCTATATATCAATCCATCACACTGGTAACTGGGAGGGGTTTTTGAACACATTACCCGCAAAAATAATAAATACAATGCAGCAAAATAATGATTCATATTTATTCTAAAACACTGGCAACACTTGTAACCTTGTGCTTGACCTAAGATTTATCAATTTTCATCTTTTGATACCTATACACATGGGTCTATATTTTGTGCCGTAAAATTTAAGTTCCGAATACGTATAATACGGTTTGCCATAATTTTCGTTATTCATAAAGCGTTTTATTTCTGAAACAGTAAGTATTTTATTTAGAATTGATAGTAAACTAACCTAAACTAACCCACTACCTGAATTTCCGAAAATTCCAGAAAAATGCACGCTTTCATGTGTTATGTTATGACCAAAAAAATTATGACTAACGATTATTATGAACAATGATTATTATGACCAATGATTATGGGACAAAAGTGGACCCGATACACGTACACAAATCCCGTATATATCCCTTACGGGGTACTGAGCAGAGAATAAGGTAACAAGACCTAAAGGCCACGTTTAGCATGATTGGCGTATAGATGGAAAGGGGAATCAAAATAGTAAGTGGTCGATCAGCAACCTTATGGACAGAAACCTTCAAATCTGTCTCCAATATTCAGTCAATAGATACCGGAGGAGACGGATCATGACATGAATAGAGCAACCGCAATATTGTATGACCTTTCATGAGCATGACAATTCTAAAAAAAGTACTTTTACTGGGCTAAAAAGAAGAGAAGATACGTTCATTGAAAGCAGAGATTAAGTATGAGGCGCGGGGGTAGAGCAAACGCCATGAAACGCGATCAACATAACTAAATATGTATGATTATTCTCCTTCCATTTGTCGTTTGTATACATTTAGATACGTACAACCCCCATGGCGCCCCTTACGTCTAGTTTTTTATTTATTTAATAAACGAACCACACGATGTTAAGAAGAATTTATACTTATACGGGAGCATAAATAAATTAGCGTTCAAATTAAACGTCCAGGTGGACTTGTAAGAATTCAATGAGTTCATGAGGAAAGTTTGTACACTGGCGTTGTGAGACTGTACTGTCCCTTTATTAAGATGTACACTGCGACCGACTTGAGTGGATTATTTAGATGTAAAGCGCAAATTTGAAGAGTTTCTTATCAAAGTTAAACGGGTCATTTAAGTCGTCAAAGAGTTACATAGGATTTATGCGCTTTGTATCAAGCCGTTGGTCCCATCTCGTACGGAATGAACTTAGTATTACTTATATCTCTCTGCCTGTGGCCTTTATTCGTGAATCATCTCATCTCATCAACTACTGTTTTAGTGAGCTGATACCATCCCATCATCGCAACCTATTATCACCTTGCTCTCTAAAACTCTGGTTCTCATGCAGACTTCATCTTTTTTGGCAAGGTACACTGAAACCTTATATAAATGTTAGATTAATTTGAATACTTATATTATGACTGTCTGTCTGTTACCTGGTCAAGCTTCACTGAAACGATTTAATTGGAATTTGATATAGAGATAGTTTCAGTCTCAGGAAAGTTTTATTTCAGAAAATCGTGTACTGCTTGCGGGGTAGCAGCGATAAGAAAATTGAAAGCAATTTAAGTTGAGGGCAACCAGCTAGTATTATATAAATGCAGTACTGATAAGAAAACAGGTATATATCCTACGCATCTGCTACATTTCCCGCTAATGTGAAAGTTGCAGTATATGTCTCAGCTGCACGGAGTGTTATTTAAATTTATCGTTCAAGTTTAGAAGGCCCTCGCAAATTAGAGACGGTTCACACCGAACTGTTACGTCTTCAATAACCTTACACAAATTTGACTTATTAACGAGGAGGTTTTGGGTTAATTATTGACTTTAATAAACGTTTGAATTGGACGATAAATTTGGGTGCCACCTTTTACAGTATCTATTTGTTTATATCTATGTAAAATGGCTACAAGAAGCGTTCAGTAATTAATTTGTTACTCGCAATTATTATACTACTAAACACAAAAAGTAAATGACTTTCCACTGGCAGCCTGCAAGAGGCGTAACATTCAATCTTTACCAGACAAACTCGTGACACATGCATAAAAAGTTAGAGAAATATCTAATTAAAAATGGCCTCCCAAAACCTGCTTCCGCCCATTCTTTAACTCCAGGTGGGAGTTAATTACGAACACGGCTCCTGTCATAAATCACAATCAATCCTCGTCGCTTTTGACCTAATTTCGGTAATTTTGGAGAGAAAACTTGCTTATCTGACGCAATTATCGTTAGCGATTCATTTTGGGCGGACGAGTTTGAAACGCAGTGATGTGCGAACAACACCGATTCCAACCGAGATATGGATTCCACGTGTTGCAAACCAAAATCAAGGGTTTAATTAACATTTCTTTGTTGCATTTCAGTTGTGAAACATAATGCCGAAGAAAAAGAGATGGAGCGGACGGAGGAAACAAGAAAATTTATTTTACCTCTATTTTTATGAAATACTTGTCCTTGGCATGTTGGAGACCAAGCAAAAATCTGACGTTAGTAACGTTGTTTTCTTGTGAAATACCTGGAACTACAGACCCGATTTTTAAAATCTTTTACTAGCACAAACTATATTACATGCTGATTGAAATAGGATTCTTATTGTCCCGGGAAAATATGGTTGTCACGGAAAGCACATGAAGTTGTGCTGTCAACAGCTAGTATTCGGGGTTGGCAGAGACCACATGTAACACGTTTTCTTTTACGAAATTCGAAGGGTACCTTAATTTACAAATAGGTATTGTAATGTTCTGAGGTTTGTATCCAGGTCTACATCGAACTAATTAGATACTCCTGGATTTGCGTGAGCAGTACGGGATCTTGGCGCTCTGAGCCAAATCTTTATATTTATAAATGAAATACCATAAAGATTTAATCCGTGTTTTACTTTAAACTCAGTAATCTTTTTACATTCTGCGTTACAGCAGTCTTGCCTTCGGAGGCAGCTGTTCAGGTAATGGCATAAAGAAACCCTTGTTTCTTCCGATTCAACTTAAATTCTAAAACCAAATTATAAACATTTGCATTACCTGCCAACGAGTTGGATTGTATATACAATCTTTTGTAAATACAAACTCAACTTATTACATACAGTACCTTCCATATTCATTCCTCATTTTATCAATAAGGCAGATTATCATATCACTGTTTGTACAAAGTCCGACCCCATTAGGCCACAGCGCACCTTGCAATCACTTTTTTGGTATGTCAATGTTGCTCCCTGTTACGAGGGTCGGATCTCGGAAGGGCCATGCGTCACAATCGCTCTTTGTCTCAGGGCACGCCTCTCTAAATATTATTTTTAGATATATTAAGCGATAAAAATGATGCCAGCACAAATTAAACCCTAAATCTTCCGAAACACGGCGCTATTTCAATTCCGAAACACCATCAAGTAAGGTTTTCCTTAAATTAGTGCGATGGAGCTTTATAATATTCGCGGGTTAATATCCTAAAAAAAGGTTCTTTATGAATCCTTAATTAAACGAGTAACTTCTAGTACACCTAGCAAAAATTAATTTCGGACCTCGGTGAACTGAGAGTACAATGAATTATAGCTCATAATTCTCTTCATTCGTTGCTGTTCAAAAAATCAGTCTGTTATAAATAATAACTGCTACATATTACTTAGTAGGTTTGAATTGAAAAAAGCATATTTTCAAAATCTATCTTTGCTTTACAAGTCTCTTACTTTTTAATATTCTGTCTTAAACTCTTGTGGTATATTTATATTATGTATTACTAACTAATGCCTCCGACTTCTTTTGCGGGTGTCTTCAGGTCAAGCTTAGCAAAGTGTTTGTATTACCCGTGTTGAAACCTTTGATGAAGTAAAATAGCAGAAGAGTGTCGTTCTAATATTACGTAAGTATTTCTGAAACTGGATCTGATCAATCATAAAAATATCTCAATTGCGCACACCTGTCGTCCGAATGTCCGTCAGATTGCGTCATAAATTAGACACCGGGAACCTAATTTATGAGGTACAAGCGCTAAAGGCTATCTATCTTCCATTGTTTTATTTTCGTAAAAGGTTAGACATAACATTAATAATATTATTATTATATTATTAAGGATGTATATCCAGTGGCGTGGCGTCCATAGAACTCGAGTCCCACCGGCTTGCCTATTTTAAGGCAGTTGGGCACTTTTATTGTGCAGAATTAGAAGAAAAGGCTAGTTAAATTCCTTTCGGCTTGCCTTCTGATATATTTGACGTCACGCCACTGCTAGATACTAAGACTATTTCACAAAACAAGTAATACAATTTGTTGCATACTCAGTGTTGGCGTTGTAAATAGTTGTTATATATTTTTATTGTCTATCGTTCTATTATTTCAAGTTGTTTTTTTAATACGTTTTTCTCATGTCACTTCTTGTCTGTTGGTCTTAATATATTTGTTACGTCAGCTGCTTTGGTTTTACTTCTGCTCCTTTACTGCTAAAAGCTATCGAATCCGTTATACTCAGAATCGAAACATAACTTCAAGTCCAAGTAATGTTTGAATATAAAACCACGTATTCCGCAATAAAGTTAATAAGAAACACTTGCATTCGATTTCCAATAACGCTTCACGCAAGCCAGGCACAAATGGTCCCTTATTACACTGCAAGTGCATAAAAAGTAAATTCCACCGCAGCAACGTCTGCCGAGTGCAAGTTTGAAATAACTTCGCTAGTGCGCTTTATTTACTCGCCTCTCGAACCGACCCGTTGCAACCAGCTTCCATAGATGAAAATTCATGATGAACAGAATTGACAAACAAAAATTATTTATCACTAGCTTCTGGCCGCGACATCGTCCATGTAGAATTTGCAATTGACATGTTTATCGCTATTCCGCGGGAACTTTGCCATTGTCCAGAATAAAAGTAGCCTTTGTTTTAATCTGGGCTAACAGCTATCTTCGTTCCAAATTTGATTCAAATACGTCCAGTCGTTCCAGCGTGAAGAAGGAACAAACATACGCATTCACTCACTCACATCGTCGTCACAAACTTTTAATATTAGTAGAATGATCTTACCGTAAGCACCAATAGTTGGACACTTGAAGCCCTCTACGTGAGTAGATATCTAATTTAATCTAGAAATTGGTTCTTTCTAATTAATGATTTTAGTTATATTGGCCTCAGTTTCTTATCGCCAAAGATGGTATTTTCGAAAGCGCTGGCAGTGTGAAAATGAGCTCTGTACACAAAATATTATTTTATACTCGAGAGCAAAAAAACCGCGTCACTTCACTATAAAAACTACAAAGTTGTATGAAAAGTGACCCGGGTTTTTGCTCCTGACTATACTTTCGATTTTTGCGTATACGAATTCAGAGCTTCATACAATTTGGAATTGCGTCGTTTCCAGTATTTTCGTTGCTGAACTCATAGTTAATTTCAAATAAGATGTCGCAAGTAAATTTTGAAAAACATAAAGGCACAAATTCAAGACCGTCTGCTTAAAAAGCCAGAAGATAAACGACTGAGCTACTAGGCCTATTTAGTTTTATGTCTGTATTAAAAATCTACTAATCTTCGTGATCGCCATGAACATAATTATCTATCATTTCGCTTTAAAATAGCTGCCTGACAACCTCACTTTACAAAAGAAATTTCCTATCATTTACCCTAAAAAACGGTTTATTTTATTCTATGGCTAAAGCGATTTCTTTTACAAGAAACCACTCCAAAGCTGCGAATATGAAATTGGCTCATCCTTGCAACAGACATTTTATGTTTTTCCAACTAACATTTTCGCTTTTATGTTTGAGTTGATCGCATAAAAAGCCAAGTAAATTGTAGCACTTTCCCTTAGTGGAATGACTTATGTTTATTTTTACGAGTTCCCCTTTACAAGTCTCGGGGTGTTTACATATTCAATAGGTTAAATCTCGAAAAGCTTATCGAGATATTGAAATGTTTAGATCAAGTGTGTTATTATTTCATTTAAAACATCACACATTTTACATAGGTAGGACTAGAAATCACATGACACACACAAGCAAACAAAAACACTTTTTTTAACATACTATACAAAACATAAAAAAGGTTGTCTGTCGCCAGCAAAGTGTGTTCTAAAAACTATGTCACTAGTAGTTTGAAGGGCTTTGAAACAAAAAAACTGCCAATTTGATTCCGGTCTCACATCTCTAAATTGTTCGCAATTTATAAGCCAAATTACATTTAAATCCTCCGTTTATAATGCAATGGTATCAAAAATATACAAAGCATATATACTATCCCATGTTAAAATAACTAAAAAGTTTTCTGTAAGCAAACTATGCGAACTATTACATTACTGGTCCAAAATAATTCCGCTGGGCTCGAGGTTTCATTAGCAACTCTGTTTTGCTAAAGGAAATTCCAATGCCAACAATGTGTGGGATTAGCAAATACTTTATATAATTTCAAACTTTTACAATTTTGCTCTGCTTAAATCGCTATTTTACTGGGTTTGAAATGAAATCTATTCAGAAAATTATAACAATTTGGATTTCCGTTTTAAAAATATTTCTACTTCTACTGACAACACACCAGGTCCATAGATCTCGATTCCCACTGGCTTGTCTATTTTAAGGCAGTTGGTCTTTATTGTGCAGAATAAGATGACAAGGCTAGTAAAATTCGCTTCGGCTTGCGTTCTGGTATACTTGACGCCATGCCACTGCAACACACAGAAATTCTTAGTGTCAAGCACTGTTGTAATTACACTATGATTTCATGCCCGTAGGTCTGTCCACCTGTCTGTGCAGAGACTTTTAAAGAGACGCGAAATTCAAAACTGTTCCATTGCAATTCGTTAAAACTTCTCCACAATTCACAATGCATCTCCGTGGTACTCACCGGAGCTTATTTCTGGCAGTGCTATTCCGTGATTTGGGATGCACATAAACACATGCATTATTTATTATGATAATGCCAGTTCCCAGACAGCCTGATTAAGTCTAATCTTTGTGGAGCTGGATTTAATATAGCCGGGGAGAAAACTGAAAAACACGCAGCAAACTTACGTTCAGTAAACGTACAGTAACAAGCGTGCCGTTTCTTTTTAAACGTTTTTTTTATTTTCTAAAAGGTGACTGACTGAGTGACATAGTGATCTATCAACGCACAGCCCAACCCACTGGACGGATCGGGCTGAAATTTGGCATGCAGGTAGATGTCATGACGTAGGCATCCGTTAAGAAAGGATTTTGATCAATTCTACCCCCAAGAGGATAAAATAGGGGATGAAAGTTTGTATGAAACTTTGTCAATTTTAAACCAATCGGGCTGAGACTTTGCATGCATAAAGCTACTATGACGTAGGCATCTTCTAAGAACGGACTTAGAAAAATTCCACCCCTAAGGGGTTAAAATAGGTAATGAAAGCTTGCAATGGTCGTAGCCGCCTAGAGTCGCCACGTTAATAATTATTGCTGAATATACTATCAACATCAGTTCTTAAGTCTAATTCTACGCGGACGAAGTCGCGAGCAGAAGCTAGTTAAGACATACACCTTTAAGGTGCGGGTCGGGTTACCTCCGCGTGTGGTCCGCTGCGGTTCGTTTTTGGATCCGTCCGAGGGGAAGAGCAGTGCTTGGTCCGGTGCACCCAGGGCATCGGTTAATGATTTCCTGGCAGACAATAATATCGTTATCCGTTGGCTAAGAGCCCGACAGGGGGAGGGGTCTTTTGACCGTGTTCTACCGTACAACGTTGTCGACATTTTTGTCACAAGATTTTTGAATACTGTATTTATTACTTTGACATTGGTGAAATCATCGCATCGATCGATGGGGCCATATTAAAAAAGGAGAAGAAGAAGTAAGACATAACCTCACGTATCTATACATATAAGCAAAGCTCGGACAAGTCTTTGCAAGAACAGATACGGGCACAGAACAAGATTCAACAGAGTCTTAATAGTGTCTAAGATTTTTATTATCTAAGCAGTTTATTTTCTCATTTAAAATTTGAACTTTTTTAGTTGCATTTATGTTACAGTCATTGTTCTATTTACCGTGTTGAGATTCTTTTGCGATAACCTGTCCAGGCTATGCATATAAGTACCACTACTGACTGTGTATTAAAATGTAATGTAATGAAATGAAATGAAATGTAATGAAATGAAATATTTTTATTGCAAGACTACAGTACGTGAGTGAGTAATTAATTCATAGTGCATTACTGGTGTTTTTGTGTCTCATAATGTACTGTCTCCACGGTAAAGCAATAAGTTAATATAGCGGTAATTGTGAGTTACTTTTACAGCAAAACTGATAAGCACGTTTTTTATGAGTATTTCCGAAAGAACTTTCAAAAATACTACATCTGAGAGACATTTTAAAGAACCATTCGCGTTGGTTACAATTCTAGATAGTACAGAGGGTTTCTTTACAAGAGCGGTATAAAAGACAGTCGCTATCTTGCTTCAGCGGACAGCGGTAACAAGCTGCTGATAAATTGAGTTGCCACCACTTTGCCGACTGGTCCACTCCGCTCTCGTACCCTGAATAGAGATAGCAGAATAAAAACCGGAATAAAATGACTCGACGTCGGCTAGCTACGTTTTGGTCACTATTTTGGTCATAAACATAAAATTAAGGATTATTACGCAATAAAATGCGATTTATTACACATAAACGGATAACTCACGTATAAAAAGTCGATTGATGCTCGACATATTTTGGACTATTTCGTAGTCCTTTTTCCAAGAGCGCTCGCCCCGGCGGCAGCGACACGAACACTGCGCGCCAGCGCTCTGCTCCCGCGGCTGTTCGACGCAACTGACAGCGGCGCACAACTGTACTACCCTCGTTTTCATCGTCATTTTTATTATTGTCAAATGTCGGGCAGCACACAACACTGATCACGTCACTCCGTAAAGGTTCGCTCACACTCACCGTTTGGTCAATATTTAAAACAGTTTTCCAACTCGGGGGCACCGACCATCCACTATCCCGGTTGAACATGACGAGCATCACTCGACTTTTTATACGTGAGTTATCCGTTTATGTGTAATAATGATTAAGTCTCACGGTACTTTCATGTTGAAAAATGCGATTTAGCAAGTTTTTGGCAAACATTTTATTTTTAGGGTTCCAATACCGGTATTGAAAACTCTAATACCGGGAACCCGGGTTAGTGATTTTATGACTTTTTTGCTTTTAAAGCATTGGTAAAAAAGCATTTGGTATAAAAGACTAGTTATTAGGATTACTCTACAAAGTTGCTGACTGGTTAATTTTGAAAATTTAAATTTGTTGTAATATATATATGATTTTCAACTAAAAACCGTTTTTTTTTTTCATCGAAAATTTCAAAAGATTGGGGTAAAACGATAATGGACTGTATTAAAAAAATAACTTAATACCCACTTCAATACCGGTATCCCGGGACCCGGTATTGAAACAAAAAATTCCGGTATTAATACCGATATTGAAAAAGTCCGGTATTTGGAAGCCCTAATCATGGGTAAGCAGGGCAAGCAAAAGACTGACCATTATTTCAAAAGTGCTGATACACGTAGGTGAATAATTGAATACAGGAAGTGCAAAGTCGGTATTCTACCAGAACTCGCAACGGCTATTCGCCTAAATAACCAATTTAGCCCGGACCAGTCTTGAGAGCCAGCAAGTTTTGGTCGCAGCATCGATTATTTAATACGTTTCGTTATACCAAGGAGTGGGTGTTTACAAACCTGGTAAGGTAATGAAGTCCTGCTTAGGATACCGCCTTTACAGTTCGCTTTAGAAATATTTACTTTGGAAAGATAATTAAGTCCTGCTTAGGAGAAAAGAGGAATTTTTACAGACGTCTTCAGAAATAAGCTTCTGACAAAAAATATTTTTTTTTACAAAGTTTTAGCGGATTGTATACTTGCATTCTCATCCGTCCTACATATGTGTACCTAATTTTAAGTCAATTGGACCAACCGTTGACGAGTTCTTTCCTGCGGAGACGATCCTGGCAGGGTCACCAGAACACCACTTCCAAATTATTGTATTTTCATCCGAATTACTCAAATATGCAAAATTTCAGCTCAATCGGTTGAATATTATCTGCTTCAAAATTGAGTCGCACGATTACACCCAAACAAACATACTTACATACATACATACATTGCAAGTGTAATAGAAAGCTTGTATAAATCGTTATCACAATATTTCTTATACACTGTGTTTTGGGCAAACATTTAAGGAATCATCAACCCATCACTATTTTGATTCCCCTTTCTACCTATACGCCTTCAATTATTACACTAAGCGTGGCCTAGGTCTTGTTACCAACACTGTCTACCCCGTAAGTGATAAAGACGTAATTTATCTAAAATAATTCCTTTATGATCACAATGTCTAAAACGTAAAATGACTTTGTAGCATTATACCTACCTAAAAGTCCTAAAACGTGATAGGGCTAAGAAGAAAAACGACCATACAATTTAGGCATTTTGCTTTTTGTTCTCCCGGCATTTTGGTTGCAGTACTTCAAAGTCACTTTTCTGGATGAGACATTTTATTAGACGAAGTGAAATAAAGGCATACTTATTTCAGACATTTTTCATTATAGTCGTTTTGAAATTGAGTCATTTGCTTCTTAGTGTTATTAAAAATCTTTGTAGGGGTCAATCGAACTAACCCAACCTCCTGGCCCCCATGACACCAGCTTGACAATTGTAGGTGACAAGTGTCAATTCGACGATGCGTGGTCAATATGAGGGCAATCGGCGTAGAATCTTGTCAGGTATATACCTTCAAAGTAATTTATCTTTTTAGGCATTGTGATCTTAGGACATAGATCGATGTTCCAAGTGTACGGCGTCAAAGAGTTGACTTAATATAGAGTAAAAAATTACAGTGAAAAATCTTTCTTCTTCTTGAGGTGCCATCTCCTACCGGATTTTCTCCTGCATGATGAGTTGAAGTAGACCGTATTTAACACTACGCATTATGTGACCTCTTTGTTCACCATCTGCAAAACCCTTTCATTCGATATTCTATCAGTCCACGATATCTTCAGAAGGCTTCCAAACGGTTGCTCATGTTTTGGGTTAAGGTCCATGATTCTACACCGTACAAAAGAACCGAAAACACAGCAACGTGCCAAACGCATTCTAGTAGATATCTTTAACGATCGATTGCAAAGGAGATGGCGTTGCTTCAGAAAAGCGTTACGCGTCTGCTCGATCCGGCACTTGATTTCAACGCTGTGATCACACTGGTCATTAACGATACATCCAAGGTAAAAATTGTAAGAGTGGACTCTGAACTACCTGGTTCCTTACAATACGATCAGCCGTTGTAAGGTGTTGAGATTTACCAACAAACATAAACTTTTGTCTTTTGTCAAATTTTTTGTGAAAAATCTTTTCATGTTTGTGTTTAATCAAACTGATCCGAGCCTGCTGGAATATTTCGGAATAGTTCTAGAACACCTCGTGTAATATGATGATGCTTACGACTAATGTTAAAATGATGTTTCAGTTTTGTTTGTTAAGTTTGCCGTTCCCGACGGTATTCGCCTCACCCAGCTCCGTTCATGCTATAAAGTATCTTGGGTATTGTTTTTCTTCACACTGCCACTTAGAAAAATTACACTTTGCCTCGCTGATTTTGACGCCGTGAAATTTAATCTTGTTCAGTAGCGTCGGCGTACCTAAACATTTTGTTAGGTCAAAATTGAATTGTTTGCTTTTGTTAAATCCTTATGTTAACTTATATTTTATTTTTAATAATAATCTTGCAAGTCTTGCAACTTGTGAATGGTCCGAATGATTTGAAGTTTGGTACACAACTCTGATGATGATACTGTAATGAAAAAGCTGCGGTCAATATGTATGTGCCTGCATAGGTGGAAAGGTGAATCAAAATAGTGGTGGGTTGCTAATTCCTACGATTTTCGCTCATTCCCTCGATGGGCTTTTACCATCTGCACGAAGAGAAGCAACTGGTACATTCTACGTACTCTGATCATCGAACTCGTGTGTCAAAAAGACTGCGCAAAAACCAAATAAAATGTTGCTTCAAACTAAATATTTATTTCATTTAACAGATTAGGTATACCTAACTACGTTTGTAATACTGTTTATTAATTATTTATAATAAAGACTATGCTAAATATTTCGTAACCGTATAAGCATATTTTAATATCTTCCTTTGTTAATTAATCTATACTTTTTATTGAAAAAGTTAGGGATTGTAGACGGGACAATGACTCCTACTCCTGACAAATTTTTGATGACTGATCTCCGTCCCGTTCCATAGTAATAGGCTTGCACGACCAGCTTGGAACAATAGCTTGGGTTAGTAGAACGTAGATTAGTTGTGATCTTATAGGTTATGTGCTTCAGTTTCTTCGCTCCGCCGGTCGGGTTGTAGTATGTGTGGTCAGCCCATACAGCAGCAGCGTTGGCAGCGCCACGGTCAGGGCAGCGATAGACGGTTGTCCAATCAGAGGCGTGTATATCAAACCATCTGCCCTTACGGACCTGTCTATTGTTACTCCTAATGCCGTTCCGCCAGCCTGAGCCTCCTGGCATCTCCAGCACCCAATCATTAGTGGTCATGATGGCCGCGTGCCCTACAAGCCCGCCAATGCCTCTCCCAGTAATCAATATGTCCCCTTTCCTCACAGTATTGACAAACCGCCTCTTGTTGTCCGCCGTACTCCGCTTGGTTATTTTCCTCGCGAACAAAGACTCCTGTGTATCGGGCAGTATTCCAAAGTTGTTCATAACGAGCCACTCGTCGTAATTAATCGGCTCAGAGCCATTCATCGAGACATATTCTCGGTAAGAGTCTCTGAAGACATTTTGTTCGTCTCTCAGAAATGATTCGAGTGAATATTTGTTGGGATTGATTATTCCCGCGTCGACGGCGGAGAAGTAGGCCTGGCTGCTAGCGTTTGATGGCGTGATATTACCCACTAAAAATAATTAATTACTTCAATGTTTTTAAATTGCAATTAGTGTAGCAATTACTTCTTCCATGCTGGTCTGGGATTCTTCTATGCTGGCCTGGGAGTAATGAAAAAACATAGAATTTACCAGTTGCTTCTCTTCCCGCGCAGATGGTAAAAGCCCATCGAGGGAATGGGCGAAAGTCTTAGGAATCATGTTATAGGCGATGCGGCTAGCGACCCATCACTATTTGGATTTCCCTTTCCAACTATACGCCCTTAATCATGCTAAACGTGGCCTTAAGGTTTTGTTGCCTTAGGCTCTGTTTACCCCGTAAGGGATAAAGACGTGATATATGTATGTCTGTATGTATGTATTTTTTAATCGTAATTAGTAGCTATAGTACCTGCTTACTATCGCAATTTTCACACAGGCCTTGTTCTGTCTAGGCTAAATGCTAAATTACTCACAAGGTAGTTAGTTACACGTAAAATAAGACAGACATTTTTCATTAGGTTTTGTTGTCTGTACTTACACGACTCTAGCTACCTACCTAAGGAACTTAAGTGGATGGAATTGGATTTCATACTTAAATTACACACATACATCATGTCCATATCCCTTACGGGATAGACGTGGTCTGAGCTAACAAAACCTAAAGGCCAACGTTTAGCATGATTGTAGGGTAGGCGTATAGATGGAAAAAGGAATCAAAATAGTGATGGGTTGCTAGCCGCATCGCCTATAACATGATTTCTAAGAATTTCGCCCATTTCCTCGATGGGCTTTTACCATCTGCGCGGGACGAGAAGCAACTGGTAGTTTCCATGTTTTTCCTTTGCTCCCAGATCAGCATGAAAGGAAACAAATTACTTAAATTAGTTTAAAAAATGAGAAAAAGTACTTACCATCTATAACATCTTGGCACTGAACTTGCCAAAGGCAAAGGACTATGAGAAGAATGCCACCAAAGCCCTGTGCCGTCTTCATGACTGCTTTGTTTTTAATTGCAATTTGATGATTTCTTCCCGCTTATATACAGATGCGAGTGATAAAAAGTGATCAACAGAGTACATATTGTGTTAAGTGGGGCAGGGGATGTCCTGAAGATGACCTAAATATGTTTGTACTACGGTTTGCGTTTAATCTCGTGTAATCACGTGCTATCTGTCTTTAATTGACCGCAATAATTGCTGTTTACTTAATGGCAAACAAATTACAAAATGAAACAGTTTTTTATTACAACTTTCTTTACACACCTGTACGTTACCATGGCAAACAAATAGGTACACTTATAAAGTCAGAATAGAATGCTGAATTTCACTAATTACATGAAATGATTCAGTGAAATCGTGTGGAAAGTGCCCGCCATTGCCTATTGAGTTCTAAAAACTTTTTTAATGGAACAATTGTAACCATCCCATCCATGCTGATCTGGGAGCAAAGGAAAAACATAGAATATACCAGTTGTTTCTCGTCCCGCGCAGATGGTAAAAGCCCATCGAGGAAATGGGCGAAATTCTTAGAAATCATGTTATAAGCGATGCGGCTAGCAACCCATCACTACATTGGTTCCATTTTCTACCTATACGCCCTTAATCTTGCTAAATGTGGCCTGTAGGTAGTTACCTGTTACCTAAGGCTCTGTCTACCCCTTAAGGGATAAAGACGTAATTTGTTTATGAATGTATTGTAACCATGTGAGTCACAATAACTACTAGGTACGTAACTGGAATGGAATTCACGTGAATTTCCTGATTGATAACTCATTTATCTGTAGCTTATTAATAGATTTTACATATAATCTTAGTACCCAGAAAGGCATGCTGCGTGTCAACAATAAGATAAGCCATTATAATCCTACTAATATTATAAATGTGAAAGTTTGTGAGCATGGATGTTTGGATGTTTATTACTCTTTCACGCCAGAACGGCTGGACGGATTTGGATGAAACTTGGAACATACATAGATCATAGTCTGGAATAACACATAGACTACTTTTTATCCCGGAAAATTGCGAAATTCCTGCGGGATAGCGATAAACGAATTCTATGCAGACGAAGTTGCGGGCAACAGCTAGTATCATATAAAAATATTGCTAGCGTGTTGCTAAGCGGAGTCCAGCTGACTTCATTTTAAATACATACATACATACTGTCACGCCTCTTTCCCACAGGGGTAGGCAGAGACCTACTTTGTTCCACTTGCTACGATCCTGACATTATGTATCTCTTCTTTATAAATATTTATTGATTTCAGATTTAAATGTTCTATTATTTAAATGTATGGAAATGGATGCATGGCAATTGCTATATTATTGTTTGGTGTATAAAACATATATATATAAATTAAACTTTAAGGTTTTTTTTCTTTTTACTTACAGCTATTTTCAACAACCTTAGGTATTTCTGATGATATAACAATCCAGAAATCATCACAAACAAAAGACTAAAACTATACTTGGTTTTAGTCAGGTAAATGCCAGATCAATCGCTATTTCAAGAATAGGATATATGTATGTATGTATGCAAACTCTTTATTGTGCAAAATAAACAAGAGAAATACAATTGACAAACACTGAGATACATGCACAAAGGCGGACTTATCCCCATTAATAGTGATTCATTTGAAAACGTTTAGTAAAGTCCCGTCTATATTGGGCGCTTGTCATCCGATGACGTCACTCTACCCTAAACCAACAAATTAAACGATTTAACTGTTGCGTCGATGGCAAACTCTTCCACTTTAAGGTTGAAAGCTATGGTAAGATGTCATCTAGTTTGCTATAAATCTTGAAGTATAAATAACATCCTAAATAACTCAAGCCATTGGTGATCCAAACGAGGTACGATATTAAATTAAGATTTATACTGCGCCACCTCTTATTCTTCAGTTTTTTATTGCACATAAGATTCGTGTCGCGCACGAAATAGATTGCCTGTCTCTTTCTTACTGTTCGTTCTAGAAAGAGACAGGCAGTCTATGTCGCGCGCGACGTGGCTCAGGGGTATACACAATAGCAGTCTCCATTGCTTTCTATCAAACAGTAAAGGATGAGGACAGAAAGAGAGGTTAAATGCGAACACGAGCGCTCGAGCGTTAGAGTATGGCTTCAGTATTGCTAAGCCTTACGGCAGCTTGCGAAATTGAGGCTATACAATACTACAACACAATAACTCTTTATTTAACATTTAATTTATTAAATAGTACCTAGTTCTTGACGTTTTTTGCATCGATACTTGCGATTACTCTTGAATTTATTACCCTTCAATACCAGATAGCCCTAGCCTAGCTCAGTAGCGTGTCGCCCTAACAACTCAATTCCCACCGGGCTCTCTCTACATAAATCCACCCGCATTTTTCCGCCAGACCATTTTACCTCGCCCTTTCTTCACTCCCCGCTAAAGTACCTCTAGGTGTTTTTATCTGAGTTACCAAACGGAAATTTTCATGGGACATTGCCAGGCCTGGCGCACTCCGCACTTTAGGTTTAAAATTACAAGTACGTGCGGCGGCCGGTCCGGACCGGTCAATCAGTCAGGGTTGCCGTGCCGCGCGCTGCTTAGTTCGCATGCGTTGATTCTCGCACTTCCGAGTTTGTTACAAAAATGAAACCAAAAAAGGCTTGTCATTGATTCGCTTCACTCCGTTGTACCCGCTACCACAAAATAAGCAATAGTACTAATGTACAGTACAAAAAATATAATTCGTAAGTCGCAACCCTAATAAGTAGGCGGTGACGTCGTGAACCGTCATGATTGAAACGGTTAAACTAAAAGAAGCGCTCTCGCATAGTGCCACGGTTTATTTTTGCATGAATGCTTCGCGGGGAATGTGATGGAGTGGGGCTGTAGGCTATTATCGCTGTAGGTAAATATAACAGGAGCGAGCTAGATTGTGCTTTATGTGCGCGCGGCTAGAGTTTTCATTTATTTAATCGATTCCAGAGAGTGGGCCTTCTGTACGGCTGCTAGTAATACGTATATCTATCGATCAGTTTACATGTTATACACACTGATGTCCGTCTCTAGTAATAAGAGACCTTGACTATGAAGCTTGTGGCCGCGGGTTCAATCCCCGGTTGATACAGAAAATTTGCAAACACGTTTTAATTATTTCAAAAAGTGAATCGCATAGGTGCTCTTGGCCGTATCATAACTTATGTTACTTCTTCGGTGGTCATTTTCTGCTAAAAGTTGACGAAATTATACAGTTGGTTAGAGTTCGGATACTTTTTGTAACCAGCGTCGAGGTTAACATACCTCCAACGTTCAACTTAAATTGGGTTCGCAACAAAGTTATACTTGTGAATAAGTTCGCGGTCTCGACAATAGGCTTATCCGATCATATTAGAACATTTTGAACTATTACTGCGTTTACTTATAAAGTAAATGGAAAATGGCCCTTTTAAGTACTTAATTTAAATCATCGTATTCAATAACTGGTTTGCACTTGTAGGTGGGCCCAGTATCCTCTCAGAATTACCCTAGTATCAAAATAATATATGCCAACATTATTTTTCCATAAATTGATAGTCTTCTAATAACTAATAATTTTGGGAAATAATAAGGAAGTAAACTAAACAATTCAGCGTAAGATACTCGTTAAGTATTTAGCGTATTTCAAATGTTAACATTTCAGTAGAAATTCTTATTACGCGATATAAAATTTCGAGGAAAAGTTACTTCGACGAAATAAAATGATCCTAATAAGTGACCAAATATTGGAGACACGCAAGATCACAAGATGTCCCTACCAATGTCTACTTCAGCTTTATTACGCGGGTGTGTGCAGAGTTCTGAATATAGCGGTGAAGTTTAGCCTAATTCGTTCTTGCTGCCGCAGTACACCTACAGTAATGTTTTAAGCAGTGCGACATTTGCACTTACTATTAAGCACTAGTTTTGTTGTTATTTTAAATAGTATAATAATACTGCTTTCATGCTGGTCTGGGAGTAAAGAAAAAACGTAGAATGTACCAGTTGGTTGTCTTCCCGCGCAGATGGTAAAAGCCCATGGAGGGAATGGGCGAAAATCTTAGGTATCATGTCATAGGCGATGCGGTTAGCAACCCATCACTTTTTTGATTTCTCTTTCCACCTATACGCCCACAATCAAGCTAAGCGTGGCCTTTAAGTCTTGTACGTGATTTATGTAGGTATCTATGTAAAGCAGTAGTAGGTCATACCTAACACTAGCGTGAATAACAATGTAGATAAACACAACATCCAACTCTCTTCCTTTGTATTTCGTTCCCCAGGCCTAATATCAGCCTAGAGAGAGATCTCTCTTTAGCTTGCCCACGCATAACATTGCCATCTCATGAACATCTTATATATTCCTAACGGACGCAGTACACACACCCCTGGGCGAAGTGGCTTCTTTGGTTGAAAAAATGCAAGGTCCAACCTCTAAGAGCCTCCAGTACAGACACATACCACGCTGTGTTCATTTACAGGATTATTAAGCAGTGGACTGCTATAGTCTGATGATGATGACGCCATTACCGACTCATTAATGACTAGCCGGCCATAGGCCCAAATAATTCTACTGAAACACCACAATTTTTTTCAAAAAAAGAAATACAAGCTAGCAAGATATGCACCTAATGATAGGTGATCAGTGATCACCACGTACCGCCAATTTTTGTAAAGGAACTAATTGCTAATACGTTTCCAATGTCCTCTACATCGATGTCTACGCGATGCCTCGTACTTGTTCCATTATTATTATTATTGTATACGTAATGTGTATTATATATACATAATTATAACGAAAAGTCCTCACTGAGTCTTAAGACAAGTTCAAAATTCGCTTGAGGGATAAAATGGAAAGTCCTGCAACCTGGGCGAAGCCGGAGACTTTTAAGTAAGTAAATGCTCATTTATTCATTTATTCATTTATTCATACACATTTTAAGTCATGTTCATTTGCTATCGGTGTTACGTGGTAGGGTGGTAGGTACATGACACCCTGTCAGGGTATACAATGTCAATACTAAAGCTATAAACTAAACTAAAACTATTACAGCCATTTACTCATTAACTACGGATTGAATATTTCATGTCAATAATAATATATATATAGCATTATTACAGCAATTTAATTAATTCAATACAATGTCAATTTTAAATGTTAAAGATTATATTGTAGAGTAAATAAATAACTTGAGTGATAGTGTCGATTTACTATTAAATTTCTGCAGAACCGCCATTTCCAATACAATCCAATCCAATATAGTACAATACAAAGGCAATGACGATTTTCTTAATCTACAATAAAATTGTTAGCTATTTTTACATTTTACCAGCGAAAATACACTAAATTGATGCTGGAATTTTTATGTCAGAATTTGTCACTTAAAAAGTCGTCGATCCTATAGTAGCATTTATCGATAAGGAGGCTTTTTAATTTGCTTTTAAATACTTTGTCGTCTTTTTCCACTTTTATGTTTTCCGGTATTTTGTTGGCTATCTGTATGCATCGGTAATAGGGGCCGTTTCTGAATATCGCGAGGTTCGACTTTGGTAACAATATTGCTCTATTGTACATATATAAAAGAAAAGAACACAATTCACAAAAAAACTAACTTGTATTTGTATTTAGAACATTACTGTTCAGTATGCGTTTACTGTGGCGCACGCGCCAGTCAGCGCGCTGGGTCGCCTGGAATGAGTTAGTGGGGTCAATGAACACACAAGATGCTTCCAAAATACCAGTAACATGAGCCAGTGTATTATTCGTTTGTTGCACATACATAAATACATACAATCACGCCACTTTCGCATAGGGGTAGGCAGAGACTTTTTTTTTTGTTTGAACCTTTTTTGTCCCTGGTCACCCCGTTTTACGGTAACCTTTAACTCCAACGGCTGCAACTAATTAATCATCATTCAGACATCAACCGTACTGACCACGTGAAACCTAAAAAGCGGGATATTAATATTATCCGGGTTCGCATTTTGCGGCCAACACCTGCCCGGTCGTAGAGGAACAAATATTCACGAAACGGCGGCCATTTGTTGTGTTGCACCCGGCTGCACTAAATTTGCTTTAAAACTTGCTTCTATGCCTCACCTGGCATATTATGAAAGTTTTGGCCGCGACTTCGCTTGTTTTGTGATTTATACATCTAACAAACGAGGGATACCAGAGTCGGTGTTCACCAGTTGGCGCCACTGTCGACTCGAATAATTTCAGCTGTTGTAAAAGAATTGCTATCGCCGATTGTCATTTTTCAAGATACGTTTAGATTATGGTCCTTCCAAGCTGGGTTGGGAGCAAAGTTGCTTCTCTTCCCGCGCAGATTGTAAAAACTCATCGACGGAATGGGCGAAAATCTTAGGAATCATGTTATAGGCGATGCAGCTAATAATTAAGCAAATGAAAAACATTTTACGTTACTGTACCTGGCCATAAAGACCGCACTTCGGTCTTTGGAAAGAGTCAACGTAAGTTAGAGCGAGACAGTGCTCTACGAAGCCTAAACTAGCCGAGAAGACCGATGTGAAATCTATATGGCCGAGTACTCTTGTATTCATATCAGGAATCAACTACAGACAAACACTTGCAAGTAGCGTGAAGACACATCCCCCCACTAGCTCCCCTTGTCTGGCAGAGGGCCTCGCAGTCATACTTGCAATGCTGCTTCGTCTTTAAACTGATAGCTGTTGCATCTGGAACAAGATGAGCAAATTTGAATCATGAAATTTCAGTATCTTCGTGACTTCACAAGTAAAGTAGGTGACTGATTCTGTGCGTCACGTAAATGTTTTAATTTCGTACCCAATTAAAGGAGCGACTACACAGCCGCGTATACGCAGTGACGTGTCGTAGGCGTCACGTTTTCACCCTTTTTTAACCGACTTCAAAAAAAGGAGGAGGTTCTCAATTCGTCTGCATTTTTTTTTTTTTTTTTTTTTTTATGTTTGTTACCTCATAACTTTCGACTGGGCGAAGCGATTTTAATGATTCTTTTTTTATTTGAAAGCTGGTGCTTACCGTGTGGTCCCATTTCAATTTAGTCCAGTTCTGACAATGGCACCCATGAGAAAACCATATAAGTCTGAAATTAGCATTAAGTCATCATCATCATCAGGTGCCATTGTCAGAACTGGACCAAATTGAAATGGCAGCACGTTTAGTAGGTCTACCCATATTCAAAAAAAAGTGTTAGTGTTCTTCAGATTCACTAAAAATTAAAAAAATAAACAAACATTTTAACAAAAAAAAACCGACTTCACTACGCACTAAAAAGAAAAAAATAATTGCATAATATTCTTCTACAACTTAATAATTAACTTACTTTTTCTACTTATCAATATATAGGTACGATCTAATGTTGTTACAATTATTGTTATTTTTGTAGTCGGTGTCAGCCAAGGAAACACTACAATATACCCAGCAACAATAATACGAGAATACTTTAACAAATACTTTTTCACAAATTAACTTTTATACGGGAGCGGATCAGAATACATAAAGTTTAAAATGTATAATGGGTTAAAATACATAATGGTTCAAAATGTATAACGCAATTTTCTGTAAAACTATTAGCTAAATGAACTTTTTTGATATCGTAATCTATAGATTGGTTTAGGTTAGGTTAGGTTTGTTTTATAACAATCCTGTTAATTTGTAACTTTCTGAGAAAATCGCATTATATATTATAAACCATTATGTATTTTAACCCATTATACATTTTAAACTTTATGTATTTTAATACGTACCCTTTTTATACACAAGCACATCTCACCTGTAACTATGTATGTAGTTACAAGCGTACGTTGGCTGACACCGACTCCAGAAATAACAATAATTGTAACAACATTAGATCGTACCTATATATTGATAAGTAGAAAAAGTAAGTTAATTATTAAGTTGTAGAAGAATATTATGCAATTATTTTTTTCTTTTTAGTGCGTAGTGAAGTCGGTTTTTTTTTGTTAAAATGTTTGTTTATTCATACATTTTGTTGCGTAGACGCACCGTCAACGTCTTTTACGCATGCCGGTCGCACCTTTATCATGTTTAGTTTCTAAACGTTACTAAACATAGATATCACACAAACCAAACTGTTAACTATTTTAATCGATATCAAAAGTGATTCAGTAGAGCGTGGCTCAGAGGTAGTCCCAAAATTGTATGCGGTTATCGAAATTGGTTTAGTAATGCATTTGCTCCGTATTCGTAGCCGGTAAATACTTCTGTTTTAAGGCAAAATACATAATATTCAGCCATAGGCGGATTTTTATAGAGAAATTAGACCGGTTCTATAATAAAATTCGGTTCCAAACATTTCGCCTCCAGTCAATACATAGACTGGGTACCATTCATTATTTATTTATCCATTTTATTCGGCTGATGGTTACAAATATAGTAAAATCACACACATCAGACAGTACGTATAAAGAAAATGCTGGTTTTTTTTTCAATTTTTCAGTTTTATTATGAAACAGCAGCAATAAAAAAGACGCGTCTGTTTTTAAGCTTAGTAATTTCTTTGATCATTAATCCTTTTACGAGAAAAATTTAACAACACATCAAGATCTACATACTCGTTTTTCTACATTTACACATACTTATCAATTCATTGTAAATCATTAGGATAATCACAAAAAACAAAAATGAACACTTTAGTAACCAAACTAATATCCAAATAAATTTATTAAGGTATTTACCTTTAAATGAAACCACCAACAACACAACCAATAAAAATAAATCCATAACAACAGTTCGCCTTTTCATTACTTTAACCTGGCGCGCCTGAAATGCAAATAAGACGTTTTATGGGAGTCGAAGCAGCGATAATTATTTGCACTCACTCACTCACTCGCCCCATGTCTTAACAGTTATGAGCAAGACAGAAATAACTGATAGCAAAAACACGTTAGTGCACACGATATGAACTCCGGCGCAGCAATGAGAAGTCAATAGCGAATCCAATTGAGTGCATCACAATTTCTTACGGTATGGTCTACTTGAAATTTAATGAACTCATGAACAGTAGTGAACAAACAAAAGCAAGAAACAAGTAAATATCTTACTTACATGGGTACAAAGTGTTAAACTATTACTTTTATTTAAGGCATGGTTTCATACTTAACAATAAAATTATTACAGTTCTACCGGTTCGAGTTTATTTGTACCACACTGTGCGAAGCAGTGTCATCTCTTGTTAATAATAATAAATAATAACAGCCAAAACAGTACTACCAACACAACGGTCGAAAATGATTTCCTGATGGATTAAGTAGGTATATTCTATTCTTGACCTATTATATGTATGTATATTTGCGTCATCATTAGTTAAGGAAGTTAAGAGTCGTTGCTATAGATCGACCGCTTAAATGAGTCCTACCCCGCGCCCCTGTGCCGCGCCTGCGAGGACTCATTTAAGCCACAGTATATATATATATATAAGCTAAAGCAGTAAGGAAACTACGAACAAATCGGTTGAAACGAAACACGCACACAGGCGCGCGCTTTACACGGCCCCTAAGCGGACCTGAGCCGGAGCGGAGTGGACGAGGTCTGCTTAGGGGCCGTGTAAAGCGCGCGCCTGCGTGCGTGTATCGTTTCAACCGATTTGTTCGTAGTTTCCTTACTGCTTTAGCTTATTTACATACTGTGTTTAAGCGGTCGGTCTATAACATCCAAACTTTCTTATTAATTTTACTCTTTGTCAGTAACCCCTGTGTGTGTGTGTGTGTGGAGAGTAAGACAGCCGGGGAAATTACGGGCACAAGAGGCGTTTCATCTTACTCCTCTAGGTTGGCAACGCATCTGCAATCCCTCCGGGGTTGCGTCTGTCTATGGGCAGTGGTGATCACTTACCATCAGGTGACCCACTTGCTCGTTTGCCTTCCTATTCATATAAAAAAAAAACAATTTATAATTAATGGATTTTAACCCTCGACGCAAAAAGAGGTGTTATGTATAAGTTTGATGTACGCAGTATTTACTAGTGCTAGTTACGCGGTTTTTCAATATGGGTGTTGTGTAGATACGCAGTATTTACCAGTGCTAGTTACGCGGTATTGCACTATCTCCGACGATAATAGTAGGTACTTACTTATCTGTACGAGCATTTGTGTGATCATGTGTTAGTAATGCACCCACAAATAGAAAACAAAAGCACATGCACAAAACTGCATAACGAAGCTTAAATTGCGTACTGTATTTTGAAGCGCTAAATCCGAAAACAGTTTTCACATTTTGTAAAAAGATTTACGAGCGCTGAGTTTTTGCAGCGAATTCCCAACAGAATCTTGATAAACTCAGACTTTCATGTTAGCACCTTTTACAACGATGCTTATGATATGAGAAACGGTTGTGAAAAATTTTCGTTTCACTTCAATCATACCGATTTTTTATACTTTCGAGTATGCGGAAACCCCCAAAGATTGTTGTGTGAAAAATAACGCAGCTAATTTATTTCCTCCTTCTAAAGAGCCCTACTTATTGAAGTAGATTCATCAAAATATTCACCTTTGTTTTTGAATATTTTCTCGAAAATGTTGTCTACACAAGTACTTAGTAGTAAGTTTCAGACAGGGCCTCGGGTTACAAATTTTCAGAAATTAAACTAAATAAAACCAGCTTAAACAAAGTAGACACGATTCCATAAAATAATATTATGTTTCTAAAAATTTTTCGGTGTAATTGTAACAATATTGGAGGTTTATCATTTTTATCTCCTTTTTGATGTTGATGCCAATTTGCATGATACTTGAAATGTCCTCTAATCATTATTTTTTACTCTCATAACGAGTATGATCATAGATCAAAGATTTTTCTTCGAAGCAACGAATTGTAGTGTTGGATTTATTTTTTAGAACCCCGCACAAGTCAAAGATACGACATAGTCCAATTACGGCATTAAAAAGGCACTTAAATTACAGCGCAAGCAAGTGCTATTAAATTTTTCTGGTACAAAAAATCATTCGAAAATATGATAAAATTACACTTTTTAACATACATAAAAAATCATGCCTTTATCCCTTACGGGTAGACAGAGCCTAAGGTAAAAAGAACTAAAGGTCTCGTTTAGCACGGGCGTATAGGTGTGTGGTAATTTTTAGTGATTCTAGGTTAATTATATTGGACATATTTTCCATGGGACGGAACAGGATAATGCATGCAACTGCGCTGCCGTGCTATGATAAAACACTGTATCTTGAGTTACAGTGTTTTGTGTAACATCAGTGTAGTTTTGTGTATCGTCAGCTGCTAGGGCCCTATTTGTATGTCTACATTGACAGGTTATCTCGTTTTGTATCCAAAACATTGAAAACCATCATAGCAATTTGAATTGTAACTACCAAAACTTACTTAATCATTTTGACTGAACAATTGCAACTCTAGTAGATACAGTTTAATGTCAAACTAAACGCGCAGCACAAGCAAAGTTACAGTGTTTTGTCGTAATAATGTCACACAAAACTTGAAGCGATTATTATGATTCGAACGAATATCTGTAAACACTTACCTACAGAGTCCGCTGAAAACTAAGAATTGAGGTAGTTTAAGGGTTTTTGGAAGTTTCTATGAAAGTGCTTGCTTTTTGTACTTGCGGTTTGAAACTTGGATTCTTCTCAAAGTTTCAATAAATTTTACTTTAAAACTGTATGAAAAAAAATTGAAAATCAGATCTATTTTCAAGATACAGTGTTTTTTGTCATAGTACGGCAGCGCTGTGTCGAAATACCGAGAGCTCATTAAAGGTAAATTGTGGTTTACATCCCGGGTATAACATATTTATCATGAAATTTCGTAGCAAAAACATAATTTGATACTAATGGTCTATATCAATTCCCAGCATGTGCAACAGCTAAAATAGGCGCCTTACTAAATTGTGACGTTAACATGCAGATAAAAATAAATATTTAAAATTTAAAAAAAAACCACGCAAAAAACACTTATAGTTTAAAAAAATATTCTTAAAAAGTAAAATAAAATAAAAAATCTATTATATTTTATGCCCTAACTTCTGGACCGATTTCACTACAAGACCACAAGACAAGACCAATCACCGCAAGGAAACTGGCTTTCGAATGAAAAAACCTGCACACAAATAGGTCCATCCGCTTTAGAGCTACGATACCACAGACAGAGAGAGAGAGAGAGAGAGAGAGAGATAGACATTCACATCAAACTTATTAACACCCCCTCTGAATTAATAAGAATATGATAAAATATACTCGTACGTTATGTTGCTTAGATCGACTCAATGTCGCTTTAGATTATCATGAATTCCATATAAATTCAACCCAAAATGTTTACATATTCAACAGTCACTAGCAACAAAAGGAGAATCTCAATTATAGTAATGCTATTCTCACCTCTTCACCTCTGCCCCGATGGCGCGAAAGATAGCATCCTTCGAGATGCCATTTACCGATTCTCTGCTGTCTCCTGCTAATATTGACAACGAGCGCCGTTACATTAGATGCTTTAAACATACCTGTAGGCTTATTATCTAACTTGCTCGCAATCGCCATCGTGTTCATTTTGACAGTTCTTGTATGAATGTGACAGCTAGGTGATTCCGATGCCAATTGTCAGCTAATACACGAACTGTTAAAATAAACACGATGGCGATTGCGAGTGAGTTAGGTAATAAGCCTACTGAATACTGGTTCATGAGACTGTATCATAATAAAATGCGTTAAAAATCAAATCGTTCAGGGAAGGTTTGAAGAAGACGGTGCGAGCCACATCTTCTTATATTTCTTTGTTTATTGTGCTCTTTATTTATTTAATGTATTATATTTTATTGATATATATTTTAGGTAGTATACAGTAGTTTATTATCGAGGGAATGGGCGATTATAATAGGAATCATGTTATAGGCGATGACGCTAGCAACCCATCACTATTTTGATTCCATTTTCCACCTATACGCCCACAATCTTGCTAAATGTGGCCTGTAGGTACCTTTTACCTTAGGCTCTGTCTATCCCGTAAGGGATGGAGACGTGATTTGTTA
Source organism: Pandemis corylana (assembly GCA_949127965.1). NCBI lineage: Eukaryota > Metazoa > Arthropoda > Insecta > Lepidoptera > Tortricidae > Pandemis > Pandemis corylana. The sequence goes on along the minus strand of OX421855.1, from coordinate 12,099,635 downwards.
GTGTGTGTGTGTCCATTGATTCCCACAAAAGAATCAGTAAGTAGGTACCTATTCTGGCACGCGTGTATTTTAACTCCTCGAGCCGGGTTAAAAGGAGGCTCTAGCAACCCCAGGGGAAATCTGAAACTGTCTTGGAAGACAGCAATGCGACTAGCTATTCACCCAACGGTCTCACTAACCTTTCCTAAATCCATGATACTATCTTCTTCATTCGCCACGTGTGCAAGCAAAACAGGTATAGAACTTCTACTGAAGATTCTGAGGTTGAAAATGTTACGCGCCGTTCCGTTTCTCGTATTGTCATATTAACGTTCAACCATCTTTTTGTATGTGTTCTCAAACAATGAATGCAAACGAATGGTTTCGTTTCAGATATGTAACAGGTATAAAGATTTTTTTTCTGATGAAAAGTTGACATTTGTTTGTCGGCTGGATACTCGTAGCTAGAGTTCCCGGTAGGGGCAGACATTTGCACGATGAATACGAATGTTTTTACTCGGGTACTTGTATAAATCACGTCTTTATTACTTACGGGGTTGTTTGAGCCTATGGAACGAGATGTAAAACAAGCCTTAATTATTAATTGTTAAAAAAAACCCGACTGCGTCAATATATATTTTTTTAAAAAATTTTAAGTTCAAATCGGACCAGCCGTCTCGGCTTTAGAGCATGCCAAAGAAATATACATTATGTACACACAGCAAAATAATGCGGTTAGCACAGCCACGCACACGTCTATGCGTGTTGAGTATCGACATGAACGTTAAGTAGAATCTATGACATGTGAATGTGTGAGTAAGTTCGATCATAAAATCTACCCCCTAAGTACAGATTTTTTAGCAACAAGATGAATGAGCAATGTCGCTGTAAATTACCTGTTTATTGAATAAACAACAACTTACTATAATTAAAATAACAATGAAGAAAGTTACAACTATTTAAGTTAGTTTATAATAAATTAAGTAAAAAATTATTACAAATTAAATGAAAATAATCCCCCCCGGTATCGTGTCACACTCAAAGGCTGAAAATGCAATATCTCCGGTTTCAGTTACTTCTACAAAAATAATGTAAAAGTATTTTTTTTATTTACTGTCCTAAAAATATTTTACCTAATCTTACATTGGATATTGTCATCCCCAGTGTAAGCGAGAGAACCGAATCGAAGCTTCCTTCGACCTTGAATCTTCAAATTTATGCAATCCCACGCATTGAACTATTATTACTAGCGAAGAGTAGTTACCATCTCACTGATGCGACGATGTTATATTATTATTTCTCAACAAGTCTGAGATTCCAATTCCAAAGCAATATTCCTCACAACCAGCATGGCCATTGAAATAACATCCAAAAATGTCATTTTATTATTACTATTTTATATTCCGTTTTCTTCGGATACGAACCCGGTTCACTAAAGCAGAAGTCAAATCTTCGACCTGTCTTTGACCGCTAGGCCACCGAGGTATGCAAGTTACATGGTGAATTTATGAATTATGTTCAATCTGCGACTACTGTATTGCAATTTGTGTAAATAGCTGTTTTATGAGCTTTGAAATAAGGTTGAAATTATAACTTATTTTTTTCCGTAACTATTTAATTTTATGGTGGTTGCAGTCTGTTGTATGTTTAATTTTACTCTTATATAATATGTTAAAAACGCAAACGCATTGTGTTTTCTTTTAATATAATTATTAATAGGTATGACTCTTTTTACTGGAGTTTAAAAGTTGCTAGCTGATGGCTATTTTGGTCGTTATCGTCTTAAACAATATAAAGTGTTTTCTACCCTCAAATTTCTAATAATATGATTTTGTGAACAAACAACTATCACCGCTGGCAGCCATTATTAGCTGCGGGATGAACCGTGTGTTATACTTACGAACTGTTTAATTTTGCCTTTCGAATACCTTGTGATTTGCAAAACATGGATTTTCATTTATCTTTGTTGAAAAGAGCAAAACAATATAACTATTTATATAAGGAATCGCTAGGCGTTTTTTGATATGGGTAAGTAGACAAACGGTGTTAAAAACAATGACTTATTATTTTATCGGTAATGTTTTAAACAACTTTCTTTGACGAAAAATGTTTTTATTTAAACTTCATTTATTTTGCAGCGGAAGACTGTGCCATTATGGATTCACCCTTACGCAGACTTCGGACACGATAAAAATATTCGTTCTGGGCCTAAACCTGAAGCCTCATCTCCTGCCATTTGGTTTGGACATCATGTAGTTGCCGCACCCGCTAGTGACCCATTTCACAGCAACAAGACACAATGCTACGTTGCAACCTGTGCGAAACCATCTGCATGCTGCAGGACTGCATTGCCGTAGACCAGCAAAAAACATGCTTTAACGGACCAGCATAGAAGAAACCTTTGCTCGTGAATATCTTGACTTTGATTATTACATCAATCAAAGTCAAATGTAGTGATTTTTAGTGATGAAGACGAAATATATTAACTTAATTAAATATATAAACACAGTAATGTTTTACAGTGCAGAACGAGTGGCAGTGTTACTTTAGGCTATGGGGTTGGATGTCATCGATGGGCCCTGGTGTCCAAATCCAAACCAAATCGAGATAGGTAGCTTAGTCGCTTCAAAGTGGAGATTATAACCCAGTGTGAAATGATGTTATTGTTAATGGCTGTCATTTAACATGTCTATTCATTTCACCACTGACTTACACGTCCGCAAATAAAACGTTTCGTTCATCTTTATCAGACTTAAACCTAATAAACCAGAATTTAAGATATTAATTATGTGTCATCTTAAAAATAGCCCTATTATGGTTGTGTATTCAATTTGCAAGATAATTATTATGTTAGTGACATAAGACTTTTTAGTAAACATAAAATCATACTGGCCTCTAAAGTGTGTGTTATTTTATGAATATTATTCTATAAGGAAAAGTGTGCAGTTTTATTTAGCTAATTTAATTACTTTTGGTAATAATAATAATAACACAAATAGAGGCTAACACAATAAAAATTAAATGTTGCAATAAACAATTTGAACCAATAATTGCATTTTATTGTTTTATTCTTTTACGTCCTTTTTTTCTTGTTTTAGGTAAACATGAGTTTATTTTGAGATTAGTAATTTAAAATTGAAAACAAAAAAGATACATTTGTGCAGGATTCGAACCCGGTTCTTTAGGTTTCATAACTCTAGGTCAATACACCTGAGCCACCACGCTTATAATACTGGCAGCAAAATTATGCTTCCATTGAACAAAATACCAGCAGGTTTGAATAACTATGCGTGAAGGTAGTCAGAAAACACAATTAGCACAGATAGGGCATTTTGTTGTGTGCGTAATAAGGCAGCGGATAAGTGCGGATGTGTGTATAGAATGACACACGTGGATAACTAGGGTGCTCACCGATTCGCTTTGCTGTGTGTACATACATACATACACTCGAAAAACATAACCCTCCTTCTGGCGCAGTCGGGTAAAAAGCCACGTTTCATATCGTGTAGGTGGAAAAGGGAATCAAAATTTATCTACATAATAAAATTATTAATCCGTTGCCTGGGTATACCCATAATACAAGCTTTGCTTATTTTGGGACTAGGTCATTTACTGTCAATTTTCCTGCGATATTTTATTTGTTTCAATTATGCAATTTTTCCGTCTCCAACCTTGTAAAATCTTTGCAATTAATACTGATTGTTAAAATTTGTCAAACTCCAGTCCCAATTAGCAAGTCGATGATTTAATTATGCAAGTTGTAGGTAACTTTATTTGTTGCTCAGCTGCAGTTAGTTGTTTTAATTGCCAATAAATCGCTCTTTGTCAAACTGAAATCTTGAAGGTACGAAAGTTGAATGCTTATTTTTGTAGTCAGTTACTTTAACATTGGGGTGCGAGACAGGTTACCTCCGCGTGTGGTCAAGAGCTGCGGTTCGTTTTTGGATCCGTCCGAGGGGAAGAGCAGTGCTTGGTCCGGTGCACCCTGGGCATCGGTTAATGATTTCCTGTCAGATTCTGAGGGATATCATTATCCGTTGGCCAAGAGCCCGACAGGGGGGTCTTTTGACCGTGTTCTACCGTACAACATTGCCGAGATTTTTGTCACAAGATTATTGAATACTGTATTTATTACTTTGACATTGGCGAAATCATCGCATCGATCGATGGGGCCACACTAAAAAAAACCGCATCAAAATCCGTTGTGTAGTTTTGAAGATATAAGCATACGTATAGGGGCATAGGGACAGAGAAAGCGACTTTATTTTATAATATGTAGTGATGTAACAGATCGATCGTATAACAATTATTAGATAAGTGTTTCGATACGAGATTGCAGTCATATGAAAACCGACGGGGTACTACAAGTTGTCCTAGAAATTTTAAATTTGACCTCACATTGCCTTCATTTTGCTTAAGAGCAGGGCTCTCCTAACACTGGCTTTATTTGCCTTACAGAAGCCCTCGGTCTACGAGCCCGAATGGCACCTGGCATGTTTTTTTCTTTATTAGGAGTACTTCGTGCAAAATGTGCAGATATGCGTTTACAAATATAACGCCAAGCTGTCTTTGCTCACAGGATGATTCACTGCCGCCGATACCCCGCGCCCGGTAAAGTCCCTAATCGAAGCGTCCCGTATAAAAAGGCTGAGAATCACTCACTTGATTTAGTTGTGTGATGAATAAGTTCGAAAATGGGGCTCAAGTTACTCTTGTGTACAGCGTTCATATGCGCTGTGAATGCATCTGTTATAGTAAATGTTTATGAGACAGATGGTAAGTTTCTAATGTGCTTAAAAAACCGGCCAAGTGCTAGTCGGAAGTGCGCTGAGGGTTCCGTACAAGTGTGGCATGTGAATATGTAATCCAGTGTAACCTGAGCTCTGCTCTTAAGCAAAATGTAGGCAGTGTAAGGTCATTTCATATTCAAATTTGGTTTTTTGGTTATAAAAATACAGTCATATAAAAACTAGATTTTTATACGTACATTTTTCATTAGTAGTAGGCTACGGATAACTAACCGACAGGAGCTTTTGTTTGCTTGCCTCTTGTTCGATACAATTAAAACCAAAGCCCCTAGCTATCTTTTTAATAAATTGTCTTGATCCGGTTCAAAAAGAGCTCACGGTGCTAGCCCCTCTCGTGCGGTTTTTATTAGCCAAGTCTCCCCACAGATGGGCCGCATTTAGAGGTACCGAATACCGAGCAACTAAATGCTGGAATAATATTCCCCCACCACTACGAAATCTAAATTCTGAAAACATATTTAAAAATAAACGCCGCTCTCATCTTCTAAATTTACAAAAAAAAAACCTTAAATAATATTTTCTACTCCTCTTTATGGCGCTTTATGCCTGCATTAATATGAGTGTTAAGTATTAACTTATTAATAAACACCAATTATATCTTATTTATACTTAGTTTACCCTTTATTTGTGTAATTATTTTTATTTCTACACTTAATTTAGAACTCAACACTAGCCTGTAATTTTCCATCTATATAGGTCAACTTCGTGTTTTTTTTAATAATTTTTATTTAATTATATAATTTTTCCACTGTGTCCATTCCTCAATCTTTCCATAGTTATGTTAGCAACACATACCGACTTTCCTACAAGCTTCGTCTTCTTGTGCATATTCCACAGATTTAGCTCATTATGGTTCTGGCAGAGTATCAGTGCTGCGGTTTCCGTAGTTTTATGCTGAGTCAGCACCTTTTTTTTCACAACACATGGCATCCGTAATTCGTTTCAACATACAAAATACAAAAAATACAAAATACAAAAATCTTTATTGTCCGACTATAGGTATAAAATATAAGGTGATACAATAAAATTTTGATCCATCTATAGTCTACCAAACTTATGGTGTACAATACAATAAATAAAATCATAATAAAATTGTGATGTTCGAAAAATAAAATGAAATTAGTCAAAAAAAAATTAACATTATCAATATTCTAATCATATATAAATTATGTCGATAGTACCCTTTGAATTAATAACAATCATAAATATAAAAACAGATGGCAATACTTTAAACCTATATAATACAAGTCACACTATGAACACTAATCTACTTTAAAATATCGACACATTACAATTTACCCTTATTGTTCAAAAAGTCAAGTATGCAGTAAAACATTTTGGTTAGTAGCCAATCATTAACAGAATTTTTAAACTTCAGATCATCATATGTCTTAAATATGTCAGGAATATTATTGAAAATTTTAATTATCATTACAAAAATACTATTTCTATAAAAAGCCGAATGGTGGCGGTATACATAAGTCAGCTTGTCATTATTTCGGAAATTACGATTATATTTATCATTTCGCTCAAAAAGTTCTGAATGCTTTTTTGCAAACATAGCTACTTCCTTAATGTATAGACAAGGAAGTGGTAATATCCTATATTTAGCAAAGAGAGGTCTACATGAGTCTCTCTGGGTTGCACCACACAAAGCTCTGATACATCGTTTTTGCATTTTAAACGCCTTTAACCAATCTGTAGAGTTTCCCCAAAATATAATGCCGTATGCCAAATTAGATTGGATATAGCCAAAGTAGGCCATCATGCCTGCCTCGACCGAAGAGTTGCGTATTAATCTGCGCAAGGGGTAAATAAATCTAGACAGCTTATTGCATAATTCTTCTATGTGATGTTTCCAGCTGCAAGTACTATCAATTGTAAGACCAAGAAATTTAGTGCTTTCCACTTCGGTAATGCTTTCACTTTCGTGTGATAAAGCAATTTCCAGTGGTGTCCTACGATTACTATTGAACTGCATAAAATGTGTTTTAGCTAGGTTTATATTTAGTTCGTTATTAGACAACCATATAACTATGTCATCAAGAGTGCTATTTATATCAAGTCGATATTCATCCGCAGTACCTACGCATTTTATCAAAGCAGTACTGTCATCTGCAAAAAGTACCATCTGATTATGCGTTTGTCTAGGAAGATCATTTATGTAAAACAAAAACAAAAGTGGTCCTAGGATGCTCCCTTGAGGCACGCCCCTTGCGTTTATTCTTAAGTTTGATCTCCATGTTTTTATAGTTTTAGTCTTAAGACAATAGAGACTGACTGCTGTACATTGTTGTCTGTTTGAAAGGTAGCTTTTTAGCCAGTCGAGAGCTTGCCCTCGCACTCCACAACGCTCCAGTTTATCAAGCAGTACACTATGATTAACGCAGTCAAATGCCTTTGACATGTCAGTAAAGATAGCTGATACGTGAACACGTCTATCTATGCATTTGTGCACAGTCTGTAATAATTGATAGATCGCCAGGTTTGTAGACCTATTCTTACGAAAACCATTTTGTTCATTTGTTAGGATCTCAAACCTATCAGTGAAGTCAATTAGCCGATTGTACATTAGACGTTCAAATATTTTAGAAAAAATTGAATTTAATGTGATGGGTCTATAATTACTCATTAATTTCTTGTCACCTTTTTTAAACAATGGTTTTATTTCCGACAGTTTCAGTCCCTCCGGGAATGTCCCGCTTTGAAAAGAGATATTTATAATATGCGCTAGTGGAAAAGATATTTGATTAGCAGATGCTTTTATTATGTGGGTACTTATTTCATCAATACCAACTGCCTTGGTGTTTTTCAATGATTTTATTGCTTTATAGACTTCTTGAGAACTTGTAGGAAGTAGGTAGATACTAGGTAGTATACGATCCACATTTTCAAGTACATTTTGTTTCCTAGTTGGTGCGACGGTTGGTATTGAATCAACAAAGTAATCATTGAAGTGTGTTGCAATTTTGTCAGGATTTGTCACAATTTCGCCTTGGTGGCTGATTTGATCGATCAGAGATGGCATGGTGTTCTTTCCACTATAATTTTTAATAATGTTCCATGAGGCCTTACACTTATTTGTTGACTTTTTTATAAATCTATGATTAGCTAGTTTAAGAGAGGTTGTTACACATTTTTTTAATAAACAGGAATATCTGCGATATCTATCCTGCCTACATTTTAGGCCCTTATAGCGGCAATCTGTGTACAAACATCTTTTTGTTTTACTTGAAATTCTAATTCCTTTCGTAATAAAGGATTTTTTATTTACTGATTTAATTTTTAGTTTAATTTGCGGAAAACAGAGATCATAAAATAACTTATATTGATCTATGAATTCATTATATGCTGTATTTACATCCGAAGACTGAATCACATCAGTGAACGATAGCGAATTTAAACAGTCTAAGAATTTCCTTATATTATCATTATCGTAATCTCGCTTATAAATAAACCAGTAAGTTGGTTGCGGTTTCCTATTTAATTTTACTGTAATAGTCTGAGCAGTATGATCTGATAAGGCTAAGTGATGCACTTTGGTTGTGCCACCTTTAAAATTACAGATTATATTATCAATGCAAGTTTGCGTTTTATATGTTATCCTAGTGGGTAAAAGTATTCGTGGATAAAGATTGTACGAATGCAGTATGTTCTTAAATGTGTTTTTTATTGAATGATTTTTGCTACTTTCTAGGAGGTCTATATTAAAGTCTCCGCATAAAATTATTTTCCGATTTTTGTAGCATATTTTGATTAACAATTGTTCTAACTTTTCAAAAAATATATCAATGTCACCATTTGGAGTACGATATATACAAATTAAGGTAACCATTTCCACCGGCAATGATATTCCGCAACATTCAAACACCCTCTCCACACTTAAGTGCTTTATATCAGAAAGTACATCATATTCTATATCTTTCTTAAGCAAAATACAACAACCTCCTCTTTTTTCGTTACATTTTCTTAATGCATCCTTATTTTTATTTCTAGCAAATAAATCAGCTAATACGTAGCCATCCAATTGTAAGTTATCCTCATGCCCAAGCGGTACAAAATGTTCCGTTAAGCATAAGGCATCAGGGTGTATTTCTTTTTCTACCAGATCACTGAGTGCAATTGAAAGTTGGTCTAGCTTAGATAATACTCCCGCAATATTCTGATGAAGAACACAAAAAGTTGACAAATTTATTGGTGTTTCCTCTATTTCTTTTATTTTATTTACGAAAAAAAGCAGATTTCTCTATGACAGGGAAATAATAAGAGATAGTCCCCTTCTTTGCCGGTAATAGGCTTAGTTTTTTATTTTTAGTCGAATACGTATCAGCATCTTTATTGATCTGGGAACCCCTCCGAGCAAAATAGAATGGTATGGTTCCTTTTTTTGGAATCGTTGCATTAGCATTAACACTAGATTTTGGACAGGAGGTTTTCCGCAATATCAGTTTCTTAAGTTCTTTAACATTCAAAAATTTCGTTTCGTAGTCGACACAGTCTATAACGTAATTAATCTGTTTGCATGTGTTAGAAAGTGAATCACAGTTTACAAAGTGACTGTTTCTGTACTGATTACATATTGATTTTATCTTTGCATTCAAAATAGTTACATCAAAATTGTTACTTTTTCTTACACTTAGTACGATAGCTGTGTTTCTGACAAATTTATCTAACAATAATCGTAACTGTAATAACACTGCTGGCAAATTGTGATCATTCTCACCTAGACAGATAACTATTTTTTCTTTTGTTGTATATTGCATATTTTTGCAGCTTTTCGATATCTCCTTACTGTATGCATACGGTTTTATTTCAGCTAATACATCATATTTTACATACTCTGTTTTTTCTCTCGAGTTTAGTAGGGATGCTGCTAACCCGGCACACTGTTGAGCACCAAAAATTCTTATTGTGTCTTTTGATTTTCTCATTCTATCTTGAATAGTAGTAGGTGGTGACGCAGTATTCCTTGTTGCTGCTGGAGAAGATTGCTTTTCGGAGGATGTTTCTTTCCGATTTAGATCTATTTCCTTTGTTAATCTGCCTATTTGTTTGTCAAGATCCTCATATACTTAGTTGTTTATTTTTCTTTATTACCTCTTTTGTTCTTGAGTTGTTGTAATTGTACTTATGTTGTGCTATATGTATTCATTTTCCATCTATATATTTATATGTGAACTCAATACATGTCATGTAATGTACAGTGTGTTGTGAGAAAATAAAGTCTTTATCTATCTGTCTAGTAGTAACTTACAATCAGTGTTTTTTTTTAATTGAATTAAATAGTTATTTCTATCCAGACAGACGACAAACAGACGAACGGACATCGAAGTCTTAGTAATAGGGTACCGTACGAAGTCGCGGGAAAAAGCTAGCTTGGTATAAATGTACATTTTATATCTCTACGCGTTCCTGAGAAAAAGGGTCTTGACGGACAGACAGACTTACAAACAGACAGACGGACGTCAAATTGATCTTGTAAGCTTCCCTTTTTTCCTTTAGAGGTACGGAACCCTAAAAACTGAAATGATCTTATACAAAAACAAAACAGCCTAATTATTGTCACTCGTTTGTCGGCTCTTATGTGAAGATGATGCTGTAAGTGGACTTCGTAAAACGGTGATCGATTTTAAATTTCAGAACCGAGCGATGAATATGGAGAGTATTCTGAAAAGCATTCGGTGTACGATTGTCATTCCAATGCGTGTGCTGACATGTGTCGACAGAACGGGTACCCGTTCGGTGGTACTTGCACCAATGGCCGCTGCAAATGTCATGGAGCGAGGGAAAACAAAGGTATCTTCTTATCCGTTGACACAATTAAAGTCTCATAAGTTCGCCTTTGTACTTTTTTTCTGTTTGTTACTGTTTTTTTTATTAATCTTTTAAATATATATAACTCAAAGGTGACTGACATAGTGATCTATCAACACACAGCCTAAACCACTGGACGGATCGAGCTGAAATTTGGCATGCAGCTTAGGTAGATGTTATGACGTAGGCATCCGCTAAGAAAGGATTTTGATCAATTCTACCCCCAAGGGGATAAAATAGGGGATGAAAATTATGTATGTATACATAAAATTTTTAAAAATACAGAAATACAGAGAAAATAGTACAAAGGCGAACTTATCTCTAAGAAGGGATATCTTCCAGCTAACCTGATACAGAAAGGAAAAGTTACAACAAAAAGGCAAGCAGTCATTTGTACGAAACTTGGTCAATTTTAAACCGATCGGGCTGAGTCTTTGCATGCATAAAGCTACTTTGACGTAGGCATCCTCTAAGAACGGATTGCGTAATTTTTGCGAGATTGCGATAAACGAATTCTATGCAGACGAAGTTGCAGGCGACAGCTAGTCTGCAATAAAGAGTTTACATACCTACTTAAATAACAATAAATTTAAAAATTGGAAAACCCCCACGTTAATCAAATAATTATACGTAAAATGCCTTACAACATTTAGGAAAAGATCTGATTATACTCTTCAAACTGCTTTGGCATGCTAAGAAAAATAAACCTTGCTGAGCTGCCCGTATGGCGGCTCTTCCTTTCCCCTGTAAGCTGTAAAAGCCATATGAGGCTGTAGTCTTTCCAATCATTTATTTTCTCGATGACAGATGTAGTTTGATAGTTATAGTGTTGTGACCTAATAAGTGATCAGTAGATACGATATCGATCCAATTTTATTATAAATATATACGAGTAGTTGAGAAGTATTCAGCTATGGAGCCAATAAAACAACCGACTTGAAATGCTAATTTATTACTAAACGTGCAAAATGGCCGAATGAGAGTATGTTTGTAATGAATAAATTAAAAACTACTGGACAAACAAAAAATATTTCACCATTAAAATGCTACATTATTCCTGAGTAACATAGGCTATTTTTTATCCCAGTAAAAAAATTACAACGTGTACAAAGTCGCAGGAACACATCTAGTTCAATATATACAATACCGATACAATATCGATATTTCAATCATAACATCACTATTTGCATTCCCATAGAATGTAAAACTTTATTAAAACGTTTATTGTTTATCGTACTTTAAAAATATATTACTGCATATCTGGACTCAATTTGACTTAAATGCATATTATATGGGATCAAGGAACAAAATTAGGTAGTCGTCATATTTTTTATACCTCGCATTTAAAAGTTAATTTTTGCGTAAAAAGCGCAGTTACATTCTACGGGAGCTGTCATCGAGAAAATAAATGATTGGAAAGACTATAACAGCATTAGTCCGTTAAAAAAAGGACCGATTTTTACTAAACATGACTAAGAACCATCACGAGGAAACTGGCTTTTGAATGACACAAAACCGATTGAGATCTCTTTCTCGAAAGAAAGAAAGAAGACATTTATTCCTTTTTCCAAGACACACAAATATAAGATAATATACACAATTCTATAGAAAATAAACAAGGTAAAACAAAAAAAAACACAGACATGAAAAATGGATCATCAGCGTTGTGTGTCTTCGCAAAGTGAAACGGTCGCTACTCTTTGCTGTTTTTTCTTTATTTTAATGGTCTTTATTTACTGTTTTCTGCAGTATTCGGGGACATAGAAAGTAATAACCTGTTCGACTGTAGAAATTATGATTGCGATCAGATGTGTCGAGACAATCACTATCCAAGAGGCTGGTGCATGGGCGGAAGCTGCCATTGTAGCATCGTCGTCCGTAAAGGTACAATTAAGCTAAGTTTTTAACCCCCGATGCAAAAAGGGGGGTGTTATAAGTTTGTCGTCGATGTATGTGTGTGTGTATCTGTCTGTAACACCGTAGCTCTCAAACAGATGGACCGATTTGGAGGCGGTTTTTTGTCATTCGAAGGTCGAAGGTCAGTTTCCTTGCGGTTCTTAGCCATATTGGGTAAAAAAAAACAAAATGAAGTGAGGCATTTTTGGCATAAAATGTTATTTTATTTACGTATTATTCAATTAATGGATGGGGGGTTTTAACATTTTTTTATTTGCACCTAGCACAAGCGCGCGAGATAGACTGCCAGTCTATTTCTAGAATGAACAATAAAAATAACACAAGTCTACCCCGCGCGCTTGTGCTAGCCGTGCTGGGTTTCTAAAATGTATGGCACTCAAATTGCAGCATCGAACATCCACTCATCTATACTCAGGACAAAAAATTACGGGTCACTTTTAATGCAATTGTCTATGTAAACTACATTAAATAATAGAAATTCTATTGAATTAACACACAATTTTTTCCCGGAAAACTATATATATACAGTTCCCTCGCAGGAAGCGATAAAGTTGCGGCTAAAATCTAGTTTACTGTAAACTAAATTTACTGTCAGACAAACAGACAGCCGAGCACACGAATGTGACGAATGATTCCGTTTTAGACGTGTTTTTGTTTTGTACTTTTTGTACGTTGTAGGACTAAGAAATGGATATAAAACGAGGCCACGTCGTATTAATTCGATTACCGTAACTAGGTACCAAATAACATCGCGTCGCGTTGTTTGTTATTTTTTATCCGATAAAAGTTTATGTTTATTATCGCTTCTTTGAACCGGCGATTGTAAAAACACCGAACGGAATCGATAAAATTAAATAACTAACTTGACAATGTACAATTTTATGATGTAAATTTTTATTGAATGAATAAATAATCTAAATTTAAAACAAAAGCTGTTTCTGATAATTGACTGCTTATTTCGTTTTTAACCGACTTCAAATAGAGGTTTTTTTCACATCAGATTATAGAACGTAAACTATCTTAACATAATAATATGTTTAAAAAACAGAAAGTTCAAATTTTCATTCGCTATTTTTTTTTGACAAAAGCCCATCGAGGGAATGGGCGAAAATCATAGGAATCATGTTATAGGCGATGACGTTAGCAACCCATCACTACTTTGATTCCATTTTCCACTTATACGCCCACAATCTTGCTAAATGTGGCCTGCAAAATTTTTACACATGTCATGTTATACACTGAAAATTCCGAAATGCGTTCAATAAATAGTTGTGACAACACTCAGTGTTGGTACGTGTGAAGTCAGAACGCGTTCCCCGTGGGTGGTAATTGCATCGCTGGAATCTGCATGTGTTAGATGTGACAGCAAGTGGTGTGATGACATGTGCCATCGGAACGGGCACCCGCGGTGTGGCAGTTGTAACATTAATAACAAGGTACCAGTACCTTTCTTTTGCTTTCTTATATACACATGTGTTGGGAAAACGCTGAATCTGTCATCCTTTGTCCGATAAACAATGTTAGATACTATCTCTTTGTTGTACGGGCATACCATAACATTAATAAAAAAAAAACATTCCACGTTTTAATCGAGTAATCTAAAAAAAATAATTTTATGCCAAAAATGCCTTACAGGTGTAGTGCATGAAGTTCCATGACGTTTCGTTGAATTTTATCCGGTTTTCAACTTTAGTGCCATGTTATTAAAGTCGTGGACAATGCAGATGTCCAGATTAAATTGTTTTATAAATAAGAATCTCATTCGAAAGTCGTTACAGTTGAAAACCGCTTCAACGAAATGTCATGGAAAATCATTATCAGAACTGATACTCTTGAAACTGCAGTAGCGATTTTTACCAAACATACCTTAGAATACCGCAAGGGCCACCACGCAACCCCCGCCCTTTAGAATTATTAAAACCTCATCAAAATCGATAAAATCAACGACCAAAACTAACACAAACTACTTCTGCTGCTTAAATTATATCGATCTATTAATAATTTCAGTAATAAACGATGAATACACTGTCAATTCTGATGCATTCAATAAATAGTTGTGACAACTTTAAGTGTTGGAAAACGTGTATCAGACCGGGTTGCCCATGGGTGGTAGTTGCATCGGAGTCGGCAATCATGCTAAGTGTGGCCTTTAGGTCTTGTTACCTTAAGTGTCTACCCCGTAAGGGATAAAAACGTGATTTATATATATGTGTGTGTGTAAGTGGTTGAAACGTTTACGCAAGGGCTAGTCCGAACATAATTATTTACGAAGATATAAGTAAAAAGGAATAACAATAGGAATACTAATGTTTTATGCCGAAGTAACATAAAATTCCTAAGCGACACTGAAAATTAGAACACAGAAAAATCCGAAAAGTAAAGCTTTGGCCGGGAATTGAACCCGGATCCTCGTCATTCCGTGACGCGTGCTATACCCCTACACCACCCATAGCAGGTGGGTGAGCCTTCGATTTTTTCTATTTGTTACTAGCTGTCACGTGGCCTTGTTACTATGCGATTTTTTGTCGCCAAGCGTCATTTAATTTCTAACGTTAAAACCGTAAAAGTAAACATAGAAAATCAAGAAGTAGAAATTCTTGATTCATTTGATAGTACCGAACTAACGCGTTAATTTATATCATTCTAAGATAATATATTTTTTTTTATATAAGAGGGGGTAAACGAGCAGACGGGTCACCTGATGGAAAGTAGTCACCAACGCCCAGGGACATCTGCAAGACTTGAGGAATCACAGGTGCATTGCCGGCCCTTTCAGGAACAGGAAGGCTCGCTTTTTAAAGATCCCTAAATCGTACCGCTCAGGGAATGTTGCAGCAGGAAGTAACAAGTAGCAGTAAGTAGTACCTATAATTATTAATTTATTGTATTTTTCTAGTTGACGATTCATATGACCGTGTGGAAAGTTGTAATCCACGGTATTGCAAGCGGTGGTGTCGGGAACAGGGGTCCTCGGATGGAGTGTGCGTGAATGACCAATGCAGATGCTTGCCACCAGTGACGAGTAAGTACTCTGTCTAAGGAGTTTTAGCCTGCAATACTATTGTACGGAGGAGTGTTCTGATTTTTGCAGACTATACGAAATGGGCCCAATAAATAACCCAAGTTTGTAACAACCAACGCCGAACGCAACTTTTGCAAAAATCGAAAATACTTTATGGGGTACACTTTTGCTTATAGTTTCTGAGAAAAATCCGTAAACATCCACAACAACGCGGCACGTGAACAGTGACATTATTCCTAACTAGCTGTTGCCCGCAACTTCGTCTGCATAGAATACGTTTATCGCTATCCCGCAGGAATTACGCAATTTTTCGGGATAAAAAGAGCCTATGTGTTATTCCGGACTATAATTTATCTGTTCCGAATTTCATGCAGGCAGGTAAAATAGAGAAACGATGTTAATCATAAATATCTTCATGGAATATCAAATTAAGCATTATTATTGTTATTTTTAGTTGACGATTTGAATAATATTGAAGAGGATTGCAATCCACTAGCCTGCGACCAGTTATGTCGACGAATCGGTCGCACAGGAGGTGTTTGTAAAAATGGCCGATGCAAATGCGACATATTTGACCAACCGACAGGTAAAATAGAGAAACGAGGTTAATCATAAATATCTTCATGGAATATCAAATTAACATTTATTATTATTTTTAGTTGACGATTTGAATAATATTGAAGAGGATTGCAATCCACTAGCTTGCGACCAGTTATGTCGACGAATCGGTCGCACAGGAGGCATTTGTAAAAATGGCCGATGCAAATGCGACATATTTGACCAACCGACAGGTAAAATAGAGAAACGAGGTTAATCATAAATATCTTCATGGAATATCAAATTAACATTTATTATTATTTTTAGTTGACGATTTGAATAATATTGAAGAAGATTGCAATCCACTAGCTTGCGACCAGTTATGTCGACGAATCGGTCGCACAGGAGGTGTTTGTAAAAATGGCCGATGCAAATGCGACATATTTGACCAACCGACAGGTAAAATAGAGAAACGAGGTTAATCATAAATATCTTCATGGAATATCAAATTAACATTTATTATTATTTTTAGTTGACGATTTGAATAATATTGAAGAGGATTGCAATCCACTAGCTTGCGACCAGTTATGTCGACGAATCGGTCGCACAGGAGGCGTTTGTAAAAATGGCCGATGCAAATGCGACATATTTGACCAACCGACAGGTAAAATAGAGAAACGAGGTTAATCATAAATATCTTCGTGGAATATCAAATTAAGCATTACTATTATTATTTTTAGTTGACGGTTTGAATAATATTGAAGAGGATTGCAATCCACTAGCCTGCGACCAGTCATGTCGACGAATCGGTCGCACAGGAGGTGTTTGTAAAAATGGCCGATGCAAATGCGACATATTTGATCAACCGACAGGTAAAATAGAGAAACGAGGGTAATCGTAAATATCTTCATGGAATATCAAATTAAGCATTATTAATTACTAGCTGTTGCCCGCAACTTCGTCTGCATAGAATTCGTTTATCGCTATCCCGCAGGAATTAGCAATTTTCCGGGATTAAAAGTAGCCTATGTGTTATTCCAGACTATAATCTATCTATGTTCCAAATTTCGTCCAGATCTGTCCAGCCGTTCCGGCGTGAAAGAGTAACAAACATCCAAACATACTCACAAACTTTCACATTTATAATATTAGCAGGATTATTTTTAGTTGACGATTTGAATAATATTGAAGAGGATTGCAATCCACTAGCCTGCGACCAGTTATGTCGACGAATCGGTCGCACAGGAGGCGTTTGTAAAAATGGCCGATGCAAATGCGACATATTTGACCAACCGACAGGTAAAATAGAGAAACGAGGTTAATCATAAATATCTTCATGGAATATCAAATTAACATTTATTATTATTTTTAGTTGACGATTTGAATAATATTGAAGAGGATTGCAATCCACTAGCTTGCGACCAGTTATGTCGACGAATCGGTCGCACAGGAGGCGTTTGTAAAAATGGCCGATGCAAATGCGACATATTTGACCAACCGACAGGTAAAATAGAGAAACGAGGTTAATCATAAATATCTTCGTGGAATATCAAATTAAGCATTACTATTATTATTTTTAGTTGACGGTTTGAATAATATTGAAGAGGATTGCAATCCACTAGC
This sequence comes from Pandemis corylana, assembly GCA_949127965.1. NCBI lineage: Eukaryota > Metazoa > Arthropoda > Insecta > Lepidoptera > Tortricidae > Pandemis > Pandemis corylana. Next base: position 12,081,935 of record OX421855.1, on the reverse strand, counting down.
CTGCGACCAGTCATGTCGACGAATCGGTCGCACAGGAGGTGTTTGTAAAAATGGCCGATGCAAATGCGACATATTTGATCAACCGACAGGTAAAATAGAGAAACGAGGGTAATCGTAAATATCTTCATGGAATATCAAATTAAGCATTATTAATTACTAGCTGTTGCCCGCAACTTCGTCTGCATAGAATTCGTTTATCGCTATCCCGCAGGAATTAGCAATTTTCCGGGATTAAAAGTAGCCTATGTGTTATTCCAGACTATAATCTATCTATGTTCCAAATTTCGTCCAGATCTGTCCAGCCGTTCCGGCGTGAAAGAGTAACAAACATCCAAACATACTCACAAACTTTCACATTTATAATATTAGCAGGATTATTTTTAGTTGACGATTTGAATAATATTGAAGAGGATTGCAATCCACTAGCCTGCGACCAGTTATGTCGACGAATCGGTCGCACAGGAGGCGTTTGTAAAAATGGCCGATGCAAATGCGACATATTTGACCAACCGACAGGTAAAATAGAGAAACGAGGTTAATCGTAAATATCTTCATGGAATATCAAATTAACATTTATTATTATTATCTGTATATTATTTATTTTATCTTAAGTTAGGTTCTTACAATATTGATATAAAAAGTAATAAAACAATATTAATACAAAATATAAAAACATTATAAAAACCTAACCTAGGGTGCCGCCGGCAGCGAGGCGAGCCCTAAGCTACCGGTGGTCAGGGCGACAGAGAGAGAAACCTCCGGACTATCCGAGCCGTGTCCAGGAGTACAGCCTCCTTTTCCTTTATTATTTACTAGCTATTGCCCGCAACTTCGTCTGCATAGAATTCGTTTATCGCTATCCCGCAGGAATTACGCAATTATCCGGGATAAAAAGTAGCATATGTATTATGTGTTATCTATCTATGTTCCAAATTTCATCCAGATCTGACCACCCGTTCTGGCGTAAAAGAGTAACAAACATCCAAACATACTCACAAACCTTCACATTTATAATATTAGTAGGATAATTATTAGTTGAAAATTCGCATTACATTCGTGATTCACTAGCCTGCGACCGGCTGTGTGATCGAATCAGTCGCATAGGAGGCGTTTGTAAAAAGTGTAGATGCAAATGTGACCTTTACGTCACTGGTAATTCGCATCAATGTTTTTTTTACTGACCCATAATAATGTCTCACTGCTGGGAATAAATGTCATAATAAGAATATCATTGTGAACTTGAAATGAACTAATTATATTTTTTTCCAGTTGACAATTCATATGAAGTTGTGGAAAGTTGTAATCCACGGACATGCAAGCGGCATTGTCGGGTGCAGGGTTCTTCAGGAGGAGTGTGTGTGAATGACGAATGCAGATGCAACAGTAGCATACCACTAATGGGTAAGTAAACTTTTTTTTAAAGTCTACATGATTTTATTTCCAGAGTTATTTATTTTGGGTTCTATTTACTTAGAATCGTTTGCCCTATCGATCTTTTTAAAAAAAAATGTGTCCTAAAACTTCCATGCCAGTTCGTGACTTTTTCGTTCGTCGTTTTTTTATATGTTTAAAACGTGACGAACTGAAAAAAAATCCATTTTAAAATATGGGACACACTTTTTTGTATGAGAATCGATAGGGTAAACGATTTTGAGTAAGTAAAACCCAAAATACCTAGTTAAATTGTGGAAAAAAATATCATGAAGACTTTTTTTATAAAAAAAACGCTCAAGTTCACTCCACGGAAGGGGAAAACCCCTTAGGTTGCAGTATCGTTATTTTCACTTGATTTTAAGGTAGGTACTGACGATATTAGTATGCGACAAGTCATTTTTAACCCCCCGTGCAAAGAGAAGTGTTATAAGTTTGACCACTACCTATATGACTGTGTCTATCTATGGCACCGAACCGATTAGAATGCAGTTTTTTAATTTGAAAGCAGGCTATCAAAACAGGTTCCGACGTTTTGGCGTAGGGGGGTTTTCAAATTTTTAATTTTGTAGTTTTAGCTTGTATCTTTTTTTTTGACAGCTGGCAAGAAGCTACAAATGTGCAGCAGCTCTTCTTGCAACCAGATGTGTCGTCGCATGGGGTACAATGGGGGAGACTGCGTCGGTGACAAGTGCAAGTGTCACGTTACGATCACGAAAGGTAAGTGCAATATACACAAACCAGTTATGATGGGAATCGCCTTTACCTCATCTTATAAAAATTGATACTCGTGGGTTATGTCAAAATTCGTTGCGTTCCTACATACTCACAGTAAAACATTACACAAAGGAGGATTTTTTTTTTTAACATACACATACATACACGTACACAAATCACGTCTTTATCCCTTACGGGGTAGACAGAGCCTAAGGTAACAAAACCTTAAGGCCACGTTTAGCATGATTAAGGGCTAGGTGGAAAATGGAATCAAAATAGTGATGGGTTGCTAGCCTCATCGCTTATAACATGATTCTTGTGTCGCCTATTCCCTCGATGGGCTTTTACCATCTGCACGGGAAGAGATGCAACTGGTACATTCTATGTTTTTTCTTTGCTCCCAGACCAGCGTGGGAGTTTTTTTTAATTTTGTAAATAATTGAAAAGTTTTAACACAAATGTTAACAATAATAAAACTTATATTTTTTTACTTCAATAGGTTAAAATTGTAGGTATTGTTCTGTTACTTTACTTCATATTAACGAAAAAGACGATGCCACAAACTTAACTCGCTATTTTGTTTCAGAATTTCAAATGCCGCTGAATTATGAAGTTGTCGAAAAGAAAGAAAAACTCAATGGTGATTATAAATCATTCTTTTATTTAGTTAAAACATGGATTCAAATCTTAAGTTACATTGAAAGTGCCATAAACAACTCCGGTATAGTTTTATCGAATTTAGTTCCGCCGAGATTGTTTGGTATTAACAATCAATTTAATAATGTATTCGAATAACGATAATAAAACTATGAGTAACTAGAGAGAAATACTAATTATAAAATTCCAAATAGGATCCTCAAGGGCCCCGCACGGAAGGTATTAAAAAATGATCGTTTTTTTTTAAATTAAAATACTCAATGACCAATGCTATTTAGAGTTTTTTTTTAATAATTACGATGATTTTGGTTGCTTACAAAATTTACGAATATTTAACACTAACACTTTATTTTTATTTTCACAGAATAAATTTCAATATTGAGTAAAACAAGCGATAAAATATAAAAAAAGATAGATAATCTTTCACCGGTTTTCTTTATTTTCGAAGTTCAGTAAAAACCAATAGTTGACCCAAAAATTGCAGTATTTTTAGGTTTTTCTTTGGGTTTGTATGATATATTTTTTTAATTATAGTACGGGGTCCATGTAACTATCAAGGCTCTACGCCAGCCGTATAAATAGCACTGTCGTTTTACGATAACTGAATACAATGTGGCATATACAAAGCCAATCCTATAAATTTAAAATACACGGGCCAATGTCAACCAACTTGAGGCTCGCGGTTATTCGTTAGTCTGAGCGCCATGTACTTCTATCTCGTTCGAGCATAAGATATGTAACATAATGCCAGAGTGAGATAGGAACAAATGGCGGCTATATTACAAAACCGCGTCCCTCGGTTTGCGACGTTGGCCCAACAAGCAAAATGGAGCGGAGAGAAAACTTGACCCCACCAAACCTATTCATATAATCCAGAGAAGATGACTGTGTGAGACAGAGAAAGAAAGGGGATTAGAGACGGAAAAGAAAAATACCACTTCTTTAATCAACAGCTACGTTGATGTGTGAAATTGCAGTTTCTTAACTGGTAGGCGTTTGGTAAGTTGTGGCCGGATTGAAACCAACTCACCGAATGCAATGCACTTCAAACATTACTAGAAGTTTCATAAGAAAAAAATATTAATCCTGTTTAAAATTATAATTTAGTAGCTTCTACCCGCGGCTCCGCACCCGTACCAGTTCTTTTTTCAAAATATTGTTATATAAGAACCTTCTGACAATTACAAACACAACAAAAAAAGAATCAGCGAGATCGGTCCAGCCGTTTACGCGTGATGCCGTGACCAAGGGAAATAAGGATTCATTTTTATGTATAAAGAAGATTACATAATCTTGTTTAAATTTTTAAATAATAATTTCTAACTTAATTTACAATTTTACCGTGATGCAATTAAATAATTTCATTTACAGATGCTAATGATGCTGAGGCCACCGAGCTAAGCCCCTGACGTCTTTTATTGCAACGATAAGTGCAACAAATGGGGGATAACCGACAGTGGTGAAACAAGCCCTGAAGGTACTAGATAGATAAAGTAAAATTACCGGGATGTTTAATCAAACTAACCTAGCTACATGCTGAAATATATTGGATTGAGTATATCGACGCTTGAAAGGCGAAATGGGATAAGCGACATTTTTTGTGATATTAAGTTATATATCATTGAAATCAGCAGATTTGTCTGCGTCGAGGTTTTGGCTCTCCTGTAAAATTACCATTTTGCCGCTTATGACATTTTGCCTTTCAAGCGTCGATATGAACACCATGCCATGGTGCTTGTGAAGAAATTTAATGGCTAATTCGTAGGTAGGGATGCCCTTAATGCACTTAATAAAAAAGACGCTAGTGTGCATGACTAACTTAAGTACCCCTTTTAAGATCACTAAACTTCGTTGTCCGTCTGTCTGTGTTTGTCGGTCAACACCCTTTTTCTCAGGAAAGCGTAGAGATATAAAATGAAACTTGATACCAAATACTGAGGTCTGCGGTCCCTTGAGGCTGTGAAGAAATGAACTCTCTGAGTCAACTTAATCAAAAGATACAGCCTTAGAAAAGATGTTTCCATACAACTCACTGGGCTGGTAAAATGTATGGGGTACTTCCAGATGTCCTAGAAATTTGGTATAAAGGTAGCTCTTATAGCAGAACAATCTGTCTGTCCAAGTAACTAATACGAAATGACCTGACATCGCCTATTATATTTCGCTTAAGAGCAGGGCTTTCCCTATTGGTGTTGGAAGCGGCCAGTCCATGAGTTGGTTGGCGCTCACTTAGCCAAATAATGAAATATATTGGATTAAGTATAAGATACACTTAATGTTTATATCAACATCATGATGCTTGTAAGGAAATTTAATGCATGGCTAGGGGTAGGGATTCCCTTGATGCAGTTAATAAAAGAGACGCTAGTGTGTATGATTAATTTAAGTAAATGAAGATAGATACTCAAATACGATATTTTTTTTAAGTTGAGAGACATCCAAACCATTTAGGGCCCGTCTCACTCACTCTGTAAAGTTAATATCTTAAGTGTCACTTTATCTATGACTCCCTCTTTATTACTTACTATGAAACAGACAGAGACATCATAGATAACCGACACCTAAAATATCAAGGTTTTAACTGAGAGTAGTGAAATAGGCCCGCAATGAAGTACTTCGTAATATAATGCTTAAACTAGAATTTATAAAAAAAAATGTTTGAGTACCTATTCATTGCCATAACGTTGTTTTTTAGAGAAAGCTTTTAATTTTGAATAGCAGTGTGTAGCCATCTTTAGCCATGGGATCAAATTATGAATTTAGTTTTAGTGATTATGAATGTCTGTAGTTAAGAGTGCAACTGCAGTTGTTGCGAACTGCGATCAGTTATGTTATATGTGTTTCTAGAACTCCATCATCAACCTACCTATATATAGCAATGTACACTTTCCATACGATGTTTTTGCTGGTGAGCTAAATAGGTACTAGGAACAAAACAAGGACAGTATTGAAATGTAAGACAGAAATACCGCTGCTTTATGACAATAAAATTATATGCTTTTATCTACTCTTTTTTTTTCATTATCTAACTAGCTTTTGCCCGCGACTTACGCCTACAAAAAAGTTAGTGGCAAATATTCAACTGTCGTAGCGTGATGTTTTATACCAAGCCTGTCTCAATAAATTGGCCACCAATAACTGGAAAACGATACCCATCAACATGTTTACGTTAAACATGTTGTTATCCGCCATCTTGGATCCAAAAACTTAATCCAAATTACCCACCCACAACATATTGTCTAAAAATTTGAACAAAGGCGATCCGCCATCTTGAATCCAAAAAATTATGCCAAATTTGAGCTCAGAGCCAATAAATTACCCGAAAACGACACTCACCAACGTATTTATTTCAAGTGTTAAATTATGTCCGCCATCTTGGATCCTAAACATTCATTGTCGAATCGAAATATACTGAAATATTGAAATATTTAATCTTGTTTGCTTTATAAATAAGTACCTACCACCGTACTTGATCCTGAACGACTGAATGGTTTTTGATCATAGCCTGTCTGAATGGACAAATTAAAAAACTCATTGGCAAAAAAAGCTTTACCTACGTAACGATGGAGCACTTTTAGAGAAAGAAAGAAAGAAAGAAAGGAGACATTTTTTTATTCCTTTTTGCAAGACACACAAATATAAGAGAATATACATAATTTTATAGAATATGATCAAGATATGAAAAATAGATCATGAACGTTTTGTGTGTCTTCGCAAAAGTGAAACGGTCGCTGGCTCAGCATTACGCTGAGGTGTTAGACACCTGCAGCACTGATTTTCAGCCAGAACCGTCGTACAGCGCGTCGTAGAGCGACATAGGGACATGGGGACAGAGAAAGCGACTTTATTTTATACTATGTAGTAATATACCTGTCTGCGTAATTGATAGAAAAAATGCTAATGAAATCGGTACACCCATTTATGTTTTTGTTTTCTGTGGTTTACTCAGAAGGCTTACTAGACGTCTTATTGCAATTCAATTCCGATTAAATGTTATGCTTTAGCTGTCATTTTTTTAAATTCTAGCATGGATCTGACAACGAGCGATCCAACTTTCATTCGGAATTGAATCGCATTATGACGTCAAGGTCCCAGGACCGAGCGAAAAAAAAAAATATATATATAACGGTATGTCAGGATCGTAGCAAGTGGAACAAAGTAGTCTCTGGCTACACCTATGGGAAAGAAGCGCGACGGTATGTATGTACGTATGTGTGTAAAAAAAATGTTAATTTGTCCACTTACCTACTGTAACGTATGATAATATACTCCGTCTCTAAATATTAATCCGGACTACTTTAGCAGACTTCAGGAGATGGTTGGATTAGTTTAACACCCCTGTAAGTGTTTTTTTTTCTACTCCTGTACCTATTATTTGTGATTTATGTAATCACGAGCTAAAATAACACTCATAACAAGACTTTGGATAAGTCTATAATTGTCTATTCCCTCTAAAAGCACTTGATGGCTTAATATAACTACAGTTTGACAACAAAAATAATGCTCCACGATGTACCTGCGCAGTATACCAATTTTAGTAGCGCGGGAAACTCTGGCGCTGTTATTGGTCGATCGATTTCGTACCAACAATGGCAAAATCGTGTAAGCGGGACAGAGCTAAGAATGCAAAGCAAGCAATACTCTGCCAGTTGCGCTTGCAAATAAAGTTCAATATAGATTATTTACACGTTCGGCTACCATCGGAAACTGGTCTGCGCTTCTCTGCGCAAACGAATACTGCCGATGCGCATTATATTTGTTGTCAAACTGTACTTTCGTTGTAAGCGCAGGCGCACTTGTTTTATGTCGAGTCATTAGTTTAGTTCTTAACTTTGTTGTGTACTTACTAATACATAGATAGACATAATACAGTGCTTACTAACCATTTATAATTTATGTGTACAATTGATTATTTTAATAAATAATTTTAATTTGAATTTGAATGCCCACCTTTGGTGAGAGGGATAATAATATGGTGTGACGCGAACTTCAAATTTCGGAATAGCCCCCCAGCACGTTCCGGCAAACATCGCATCGGTGTTATTGCGGCCGTAACTTGTGTTATGTCGCCGTTCCGTTTTGATCTCTACGCGGATTGTTTTATGTTCACCTATTGCTACTGCGCACTCGTCATCGCTATCCTGGATAATTGAGTCTATATCGCTGAGGCACTTTGTAAACAAAGGTAAGTTATCGGGGCACTCCGTTGGCATATAAACAGACATGACAATCATACTCCGATCCAACAAGTGCACGCGCACTGCCGCGACTCATTCGCACTGACAGCTGATCGGCGTGAAATTTGTAAACATATTTTTTCTCCACATTACCGCGACGCCACCATAATATGGTCATATTATGGCCGACCCTTTAGGGTATCCACAGACGTATCTATACCTGACACTGCATGACACTGAAAGTCCAAATCTATTGTATTCATAAACATTGTGTCATCCGGCAAAAGCCAAATTTCCTGCAGGCAAATAATGTCAATACTTCTTACACGTGTCTTGTACATGTAGGTACATAAGATCTTTTAATAGATTTACAGTTCCATGATTATGATACGAATGTTTGTTTTGCGAGCTATTGCGATTGTTTATTTATTGGTCATTCAACTATTATCTTTGAATTAACATTCTTTGGCGTGGCGGGTAGTTTTCCTACTACATAAAATATGTGTCAAGTAACCTGGGGATTTATTTGTTTTGCTTTTAAGGTTCCGAGGGAAGCGTTGGTAACGTTAGAAAAACATACATACCTACATATCGGTATAGGTCGAGTCATGTAAAAAGAACGCTGGAAGGAAGTAGAAAACCCCCCTCTGCTCATAGTGTACCTATGCGCAAGCACCCCCGCTCCACTTTCTGCCAGCGTTCTTTTTACATGACGCGAGCTATATCCGATCATTATGCACGACAAACGTGTGACAAACATTTCATTTTCACAACCCTTTAAATATCTAAAGGTCACAAAGTTTATCAACCGTAAACTTTTTAAAAATCGAAAAACCTTTTTGGGTGGCTCACATTTAGCTTTAGGTTAGGTTTGTTTTATAAGTTTTCCAAAAAGTCGATATGTTATTAGGAAATAATAGGTGGTCAAGTGAAGTATTTGTCAAACGATGCATTTGAGGAATGTTGTTTAGCAAATGATGGTAAAATCACATATATCACGTCTTCATCCCTTACGGGTAGACAGCCTAAGGTAACAAGACTAAACGCCACGTTTAGCATGATTGCTTGCTGTGGGCGTGTAGGTGGAAAGAGAAATCAGAATAGTGATGGGTTGCTAGTCGCATCGCCTATATATATATGATTTCTACGATTTTCGCCGATTCCCTGGGGCTTTTATCATCTGCGCGGGAAGAGAAGCAACTGGTACATTCTATGTTATTTCTTTGCTACCAGACCAGCATGGAAAGGAAGTGCGTTAGACATATATTCCAAATAATGCACAATTATACCTACCTATAACAAAAGCGAGAACATAACAAACTACCCTACCTTGTACTGTTACTGTATTGTTGTGTACCTAGGTGTATTCTTATTATTATTATTTTAATGTTTTATTTGTTTAGGTTAAGTTAGGGTCATCGGTCTTAGCTTTTTAGTGTCTACTCTCTAAACTCTGGTTTCTGTTGTCCTGTCAGTCGTTCGAAGGTTAGTTGGAAGAGATCCCTTTAAGGGATAAGTTCGCGTTTGTGCATTTGTTTTTCTAATTACCTGTAAAATTGAATATGTTTTATGTACAATAAAGAGTTATACATACTACCTAATCTACCTACTAACTAGCGAAGTACTTAAATTACTTAGCTAGTTAATCTTATAATTACCTACATGTTCCTAAACCAGTCTGTGCACTTTACTTAGTCGAAATTCTAATGAGAAGCGATTTTGCAATTCAATAGAATGTCTTCGGGAGGAAGCCTAACTTAGGGCTGCCAATTTGTCCCGGCTTAATTACAACCAAGCATCTCTTAATTAGAAAAGTTATGTTGTCTTTGCTTCCATTCACTACTGTCTCCCTTCGAGGTCCAACTTATGGCGTACTTTTCAATAGATCCTAATTATGTTATGATTTTTAAAAGTGTAACACATGATGATCCTGCATGACGCGCAAATCGAACTATTGGTACTGGCCACTTAGGTAACTTGAAAACTAATTCCAAATTCCAAATTTTGTCTGTAATAACACGTAATAACTTTCACGACGTGATCTGTCGGTTTGAGAATTTAGCTAATAAAGTTGTTACCATTTTTGGTAACACATAACATGTAGAAAATAATGAAAATGAAACATCACGTCGAAGAAAATACCACTCGAAAGAGGTAAAGTTTAGACTACATTAGAGGGATGATAAAAATTACATAATCAAGGTCCAATACATACAGGATTATGTTTGTACATTTGCTTTAACTTTAAGGGTAGATTCTTATTGTCGTATGTATGTACGTATGTACTAACTACTTAGTTAATTTCTCAAAGAAACGTATGTCCTAACGCTCGCAGTTTTAAAAATGTTAAAAATCGAATTTTAATATGTTAAACCAGTGTAAAATCTTCTTAATTCATAATATCCAAATATTATTTTCTTCTCATTGTTAAGTAAATATTCAATGTTCCATCGGTGCGTCAAAAGACCTTTTACAATAGTATGCAAGTAGTTAAGTAAATTGTAATTTACTTTGTATGAAATCAGAAAAAAACATTTGTTTTCGAATATCATAAGTCCCTATGTATGCTTATATCTTCAAAACTACACAACGGATGTTGATGCGGTTTTTTTAATAGATAGAGTGATTCAAGAGGAAGCTTTTTTATGTATAATTCTACGCAGACGAAGTCGCGGGCAGAAGCTAGTAGTTTATAAATATCTTCAGCGCCAGTTACTGCTAACTTACATTTAAATACTTTTTCTTAAAAATGCTATGAAATGTCGCCTTTACATAAGCAAAAAGGAGCCAGAAGGTTGAAAATCCTGGATAACTAGAGTCATTTTGAGTTTGGAATCAAAAAGTGTCCAGTAAAGTGCTATGAAAATCCATAACAAACCATTATATTTGAATTTGGAAGTACCCGTCTTTATTAGGGTCTATTAACGAAAGAGGTTATGCGGACGTGTGCAGGTTTCAAAATAAGTAGATATAATTATTTTCAACACTATTTTACTTAAACTACATATTTGCAAGGCCAAAAAATTTCTAAAATAGACAATTTTATCAGTTTGGTATTTATATATAATAGTCAAATTTTAATTGAAGAGCAAATATTATTTTTTTAAGTTTGGCATAATATAACCAAAATTCAAGCCTTATGGAAAAAAAAGCGGGAAACTTAATTGCAGTAGTACCTAACAATATACAATTGCCATGACATGAAGAACGTCACGGTCAACATTTCCTTTTTTTTTAATATAGGTACTTTTTATTTTACTAAATCTTCTCGTTTCATTTAAAAAATATATATTATACTTGCTTCGACCGTAATAGACATGAGGCTTATTGTCTAACTCGCTCGCAATCGCCTACGTGTTTATTTTGACAATTCTTGTATGAATGTGACAGTTTGCTGATTCCGATGCGAATTGTCAACCCATACATGAACACGATGGCGATTGCGAGCGAGTTAGATAATAAGCCTACTGGACTCGTACTTGTCCAGGATGGCTTACTTACTGGTCTCTGCAGTAATGTACTATTACCGGTTTGTTTCAATTTCTGGTTATTTAGATTCGAAGTAAGTCAATAATTATAAACTAATAGGTGTACTAGGGTGTTCATAATATAAAAAAGGTTGCTTCAGATAAATGTATTAAAAAACAAAATGTTGCTAACATACTCTGATCAGACTAAATAAATAAATAAATAAGAAACACAAGGTTAACATTTTCGTTATGATAATTTAAACTATGCAAAAAATATCACATCAAGTATTCATTAAAATGCATTTTTAAGTAGCTTTACTGAAATATTTGAACACAATTATCAACTATCAAACAAAACAAGCAGAAAAGGTCCGGGAAATGAAAAAGATGCAGCTTATAATGAAAATCCTTTACACGTTGAAAGGATAAACCCTGCCGGTGTTGACACGGTAGATGCCCTCCCTGAAAAAACAACAACGAGTACAAATTAAGTAATATATCTCAGAATACCATATATACTTAGATCAAATAAAAAATAGGTGCAGTTTCTGGCCCGTCACACAAAAGAAAATATTTTTCTAATACTTTAATTTGGCATAAGAGATCATTATTTTCTTGTAAAGAAAAATAAAAGATTTTAGATAGGCCAAAATTGAATACAACCTATTTCATCGTTCTTCTTTATGCATTTGTATTATACAAGATTACACTCACCCATCTTTATTCAGTGCATTTGTGCCCAGCATGACAGCAGGAAAGCCAGTGCAAAGATTCCTGGTCATGTCCGCAAGGGTTTCACACCGAAGACCAACCAAGTGGCCACCCGAGTCAAGGTTAGCAGCAAACACATTCCAAGCGCGGTCGTGGTTGCATTGGTTATTGGCGCAGCCTGGTTGGGCAGTACCGGTGTTAAGGTAGATGTCAACAGTGCCAATTGGATCGGCAATGCCCAGAGCCCTGACGCCTAGGTAGTCTGAGTGAATGACCTCCACATAATCAGCATCGGTAGCTCTTAGACGGCGGGAGTTCGCGTCCCATTTTTCACCAGCCGGGGATATACCTGCAAATACAAACGCAGATAATTGAATTATCTCATAAATATCTACATAGATACACATACACAAATCACGTCTTTATTCCTTATGGGGTAGACAGAACCTAAGGTAACAGGTACCTACAGGCCACATTTAGCAAGATTGTGGGCGTATAGGTGGAAAATGGAATCAAAATAGTGATGGGTTGCTAGTCTCAATCAACTGGTATATTCTATGTTTTTTCTTTGCTCCCAGACCAGCATGGAAGAAAAAACATCTATTTGTCATTATTCTCGTTGTAATTTAAAAAGTTAGTCCCAGAATTTATAGATGAGTTGTCAATTTGCGCAAAACGCTCACCAGTAATTTTCTTCACTTTAGCTCGTGCATCCCTGCTAACCATACCAGCAATGTGAGCACCGACATCAAATCCTACAAGATGTATCAAGTCACTCTTCAGCTTAACCTCTACTATCATTCGGCTTACGAAAGATATAATGTCGTCAGTAACGAACGGCAAGGCGTTGTATGATGTAGTGTACTCCATGTCAGCTACGAAAGACCAGTCGACCACAATCACCGCCATGGATTTGTCATTACGGATGAAGGCTGCAAAAAATGACAATGATTAAAATGAGGTACTTGCTGTTTTGACAATGCATCAATATTTGACTTCAAAGAAGTAAAGCTATCAACAGTAATTTTAGATGATTGGCGTTTGTTTTTCATATCATTTTTGGGATAAAAATCTTGTGAGCCTTACATTCCACCAGGGTATTTGCGAAGTCACCGAAAGACGCGTCATTGCGGCCGTGGATTACTATGGCCACAGACTGCGAACCATCAATCAGGGTTATACCATTGATAGCGGTTTGGGAGTTGTCCAAATGTAAATAGCGAGTCCCATTTGCCGCCACGTCCCTGTAAATGAAAGTTAATTAATACTTTAGAGCAATTTTCATGTATACCATCTCAAAAAATATTCTTGACTCGCCTTTTGTCTTTAATAAAAGGATGTGAATGAAAAAATAATGGATTGTTAAGGTTACGAAATTGGCGCTGTAAGAGCTACCGAGCGGTTGTTTTTCTTTGAATAACATTTGAATAACATGAATGGATTTTGAATTCAAACACACACTCCTCTCATTATAAGGAGGCTAGATCATAAAACTCGATTTTCTCGGAAGTAAATTCAGACCTTATTTTTCGTTTTTCTTTAACACCCAACTCTTAAATCACTTACTTTCGTAGACATAGTTTTAGGAATGCAGACTAACTAAAACATATTGTAATTTTTGAGGAACTCACCAATAGTGCATGTAGTATCTATTAAGACTTCCAAAGAAGCGGGGCTGCACAGTTTGTCCGTTGACTTGTACGTCCTGGCTTTGACATATTTGAACTGAAAACAAATGTTTTGAATTTTTCACCCGCTTGATTCCTGCCTGTGGGTTGGTATGTCTTCTAACTGACTTGTGAGCATCATATTTTTATGGTGACATAATTTGGTGGTAGGTATTTCTCATCTAGTTCCAAAGAACCATAAGAGGCGAGGCTATAATTAGGTTGTTCAAAAATTCTAAAATATATTTTCTTAAACAGAGTGCAGGCTTTACGAGGAACCTACGAGGAAATGTGGTCAAACATCTTTTTTTATGAGATACGATGGATAACGAGCCAGTCAGTCAGCTGATGGTTGGTTGTATTGCCAGCGTAGGTCTAAGGCGGAATACCTCATTTGCCAGCATTTTTACCAGTTGTTTTACTCTGAATGTTGGAACAAAGTAGCGCAAGCTCTGCTTGGCGGCAAAATGAGGGAGTAAGATAGTAGTAGCGATCCGGCCAGACCTTTCATAAGATCCTACCGTTCGAAAAAAGTGGCATGGTCTAAGTTTAACATATACCCTACAAGAATGTATCTATATAACATTTGTTAACGACCAGAACACATCGAGAAATCGAAAAGTAAAGCTATGGCCACGAATCGAAAACGGATCCTCATCATTCTGTGACGCGTGCTCACCACACCACCATAGCAGGTGAGTAAGCCTTCAAATTTTCTATCTGTACCAGCTATCACGTGACTTTTTTTACTAAGCGAATTTTCGTTGCTTAGCGCCATCCGTTTGAATGATGTGACCATACGACACGATTACAAAGTCCCGTGGAACATCTACTGCTCACCAGGGAGCTGTTTTTCAAGTGAAAGGTACTATCAAATGAATCAAGAATGTTTCGTCTTGATTTTTTTATATTTGTTTTTACGGTTTTACGGAGCGGGGCTTGGGGTTATGTATAAATACACTATTACACTGTTTGAATTTATATAGTTTTTAATATGTGCTTAAGTAGCACTTGATGGTCCCATCGGAAGACCAGCGCTGGCTGCAAGGCCAGCATTATGCTGAGATGGGACCATTTCGTGATATATGTCCTTATGTTTTTACCTCTTTTTCTTGTATTTGTAACTTATCTATGTCACGAATAAATGTTTTCTTTCTTTTTTTTTTTTTTAAATATATAAATACAAAATAATACACGTACCAAAAAAGGCGACCGCCACCACGGTGCTCACAAAGCTGGTTCGCAACATGTTCTCTCCTATTACTGCCTTTAGCTGTAATGAGGCATACATTGCAAAGTGAAGCTTTTATACTTAACCCATGAACAGATAACTTTTGGTTATCTACCTAATGAAATTGTAATTGATATAGATCACGATCTTTGATTTGATTTTTATCGGTGCAGGGGATTCACCGGCGAATTTGTTGTTTTACTATTTAATAGTATTTTTATTTAATTCACAATCTTGCTAAATGTGGCCTGTAGGTTCCTGTTAGGTACCTTAGGCTCTGTCTACCTCGTAAGCGATAAAGACGTGATTTGTGTATGTGTATGTATGTATGTTTATTTAGTTGTTGAGTTGTGGTGTTTTGTTTTTCTATTGTGGCTTTCGCTGTAATGAACATTTTAAACTCACTCTTTATCAGTCTCTCGCTTAATGCTAGGGATAAGTTCGCCTTTGTGCATATATTTAATGTATTTTTTTGTGATTTGTCTCTGTTTCTTTATATTTGTACAATAAAGCATTTACTTACTTACTTACTTTGTTATTGTTGTTGCTATAACACCAACACCGCGTCATTTTTAACTGAACGTGTTTTAGATACCTAATGTAGAGCTGCCTTGATGAGGCACTTATAATATCTGTACGGGGAAATCGGTTTTAAAGTGTTCCTATTCAAACTGATATAGCGTAAGGCCTAAACTATTAAGAGTTAAAACGCAAACATATTTAAAGATACTTTTGACTTTATTTCAGCTTCAATAATTTATTACAAAGTCTTATATAATTCAGCCCTACAAGGCCTTCGGTCCAAGCTGATCTGAGAGCCGTCCGAAGTTCCAAATATTTTAAAATATCGAACGAGTGTTCGATATTCGGAACTTGAACTGACTCAATGCAGCCAGCAACAGAAACCTGCCAGCATAAAACTAGCAGAACCCATTCCTACAGTACCTCAAAAGGGAAAAGAGAACCCTTTGCTTTACGGAACACGTTGGCCGTCCGTCCGTCCGTCTGTCAAGACCATTTTTCTTAAGGACGTGTAAAGTTATAAAATTCTAATTAATACCGAATACTTAGGTCTGCAGTCCCTTGGAGAACTAAAATCAATCGATTTCGAAATTATTCAACCGTCTTATTAACTCCATGAAAAGATAGTCATTAGAAAAGGTGTTTCCATACAAATTGCCGTGCTCCCAAATAATAGCGGGTATGAAATGACCATATAAAATTAATCTAAAAATATATTTCATGTTTGTCTCTCTATGTAATTAACCAATATAAAATGACCTTAAACTGCCTACATTTTGCTTTGGCGCAGGGCTCTGCTATCGCTAGATTTTATATCCACCTGCCAAATTTGTATGGAACCCTCGATGCGCGAGTCCGTCTCGCACTTGACCGGTTTTTTTAGTATTATCACTTTTTGCCGCTGTGAACCGGTTGTAAAAAAAATGTATAGAAAATTTAAATTAAACGATCAATCACGCTAAACGAGGAATTTAGGGCTTGTTATTCGGGGCCGTCTACTCCGTCAGGGATACGGACGTGTATAATTGTATCATAATGTATGTATTTCAATTGTACCATTTTAATGTCACTAAAACCAGATGAAGGGTTCATTTAAGTTCCTATGCCACTGGATGTTAAGTAAGCACCAACCAACTCATAGACTGGCCTCCTATAACACCAATAGCGAAAGCCCTGCTCTTAAGCGAAATATAGGCAATGTCAGGTCGTTTTATATTGGTTAAGTGGACAGACTGGGACAGAGATAAAAAAAAACTATTTTTAGACTTATTTCATTTAAATTTCTAAACGACACTGTAAATTAGAACACAGAAAAATCCGAAAAGTAAAGCTATGGCCGGGAATCGAACCCGGATCCTCATCGTTCCGTAACGCGTGCTATACACCTACACAACCCATAGCAGACAGGCATTTCATTTGTTGTGCTATAAGAGCTACCTTCATATTATTATCAAATTTCTAGGACAACTGGAAATATAAGTTTTGCCAGCTCAGCAATTTGTATAGAAACATCTTTTCTAAGGCTGTATCTTTAGATTAAGTTGACTCAGAGACTTCATTTTTTCACAGCCTCAAGGGACCGCAGACTTCAGTATTTGATATCAATTTTCATTTTATATCTCTACGCGTTCCTGAGAAAAAGGGTGTTGACCGACAGACAGACGGACAACGAAGTTCCTTAAGTAAGTAAGTAAGTAAGTAAGTAAATGCTTTATTGTACAAATATAAAGATACAATTTACAAAAAAAATAAAAATAACATTAATACATGCACAAAGGCGAACTTATCCCTATAAGGGATCTCTACCAGTTAACCTTTGAGTAGATGAGAGGAGCATTAAACGAGGGACCGACAAAATGAGAGTTTAAAATTCCAGATAGTGAAAGCCACAATAGAGCGTACATATCTAAGTACAATAAACAAAACATAAAATACTACTAAATATCATTACACACATGCATACATACAAAATACAATAAGAGTACACACACAATATCTAAGAAGATGGTGTGAGCCACATCTTCCTCAAGCCTTCCTTGAACGACGCCACGGAGGCAGACTGCCTAATGGAGGTCGGTAACCGATTCCACAGCCTAGCAGAGTCAACTGTGAAGGATTTGGAGTTCCTTAAGTTAGGGAAGTAAGGGTTCCTTTTTATTAGGTACGGAACTCTTAAAAGAAAAAATACGCGTCCAATCCTTTTGTGATAATAATTTATATGATAAACGAAGAAAATAAAATTAGTCATCATCCTTTTTGCAAAGGTTTATTGCGTCCATTAAACATACATTTGCTTCTTACAAAATCAATAAATTAAATAGCAACTAGTAGATAAATTTCAAACTAATAAACACTATCACATTTATTTAACCTTACATTGCATTTTATTACTTCTAATAAAATTTGATAATATTAGTGAATCCCCGATCAAAAAAAAACCACTTCCTTTTTATGATAATAATCTAAAGCAGAAGATTGCTATCG
Organism: Pandemis corylana; assembly: GCA_949127965.1. NCBI lineage: Eukaryota > Metazoa > Arthropoda > Insecta > Lepidoptera > Tortricidae > Pandemis > Pandemis corylana. Next base: position 12,063,868 of record OX421855.1, on the reverse strand, counting down.
CTTAGATAATGATAAAAATACAAACCTAATCTTATTGTTTGCAAGCATTAAATTTTTCCGCCACTATAATGTCAATGTTACTACGTTCACGCGATTGCATTGTCTCCATTATCCAGACGAAGTTTGTAAATGGTATAATTTTTTCCCTCAGTAACTCAAACAGGTGGGTTTTGCTCCTTAGGGACGGTGAGCAAAATTCGATTTTGCATCGTGCATGCGACAAAGTAACTTTTTTGCGTTCGCGATCAATAGCATGTACCAGTTGCTTCTCTTCCCGCGCAAATGGTTAAAGTCCATCGAGGGAATGGATTACTATTTTGATTCCCCTTTCCACCTATAAAATAGATTTTAGAATGGCAGTAGGTAAGCTTACTAATAAAAACATTGAATCTCTTCTATCTAGTAATGACCCTAATTATGTGACCGAGCGGTTGATCTGCAGTCTGCAGCAGTCTCTGGAGGAGAGTACTATTATAAAACCTATTCCAAAGAGTAAACGTAATATTAAACCCTGGATGACTCCCGGTATTCTGCGATGCATTAGGAACAGGAACAAAATGCAACTGGAGGTACGCTCTGAGCCGCAAAATGAGGTCCTGAAGGTCACATATAGGACATACCGCAACTTTTGCAACAAACTAATAAAGAAATTAAGCCGGAAATATGATAGGGAACAATAAAATTAGAAACAACAGCTAAAAATCCCAAAGCGCTGTGGAAAACCATCAAAAATATAACCAACTATAAGACCGTCAAAACTCATAACCTTTCCCTTCTTAACATAAAGGATACTCCTACTGAGTCTATTAATTATGTTAACGACTTTTTTGGTAACATTGGGAGAACACTGGCAGAGAATATACTCGCCAATAGCACTCCAAACTCGTTCTCTCAAGCCATCAACACTAAAAACTCAGTGACATCCTCATTTGTTTTATTTGATACAGAGCCACGGGAGGTGTATGACATTATTATGGAACTTAAACTGGATAGCACCCCTGGCTTTGATAATATTCCAACCCTCTTTCTCAGGATGGCCAGGTCTATAGTTGCCCCTGTCGTGAGTCACTTGGCGAATCTTTGCTTTGCGACTGGAGCTTTTCCTGCCCTGCTCAAACAATCATTGGTAACGCCTGTGCACAAGAGTGGCGACAGTGACGTTGTAAATAATTTTAGGCCGATCTCAGTGCTTCCTGCCATGTCTAAAATAATTGAAAAATTAATCAATAACAGGCTTACAAATTACTTAAATAAATTTAATATTCTTCTGACTCACAATTTGGCTTTAGACATGGTAGGTCCACTGAAGATGCAACTATGGCGGTCACTGATTTAATAATTAATAAGATATACAAATCAAAAAAATGTTTGGCAGTGTTCTTGGATTTACAGAAGGCGTTTGACACCGTTTCTCTCCCCATTCTTGTGCGTAAGCTGGAACAGATTGGAATCAGGGGTGTGGCATTAGAGTTGTTGAGGGACTATCTACATGGTCGAACTCAAAGAGTAAAAATAGGTGATGAGGTGAGCCGTGAAACAGCTATTACTTTCGGTGTCCCGCAGGGAAGCGTGCTCGGCCCCACCCTATTTCTTATATATATAAATGATCTGACTAGCCTTAAACTTGAGAATTGTAGCGTTTTCTCCTATGCTGACGATACTGTTTTAATTTTTGATGGTAAAACGTGGGAGTGCACGTTTGAATCCGCTGAACTAGGACTTGGGGTTGTGTCGTCTTGGCTCGGGGATAATCTCCTTACCCTTAACATAAGTAAAACCAACTACATATGCTTCTCTAAGTATTTAAGTTCACATCCCTGTGGTAGTCTTAAGTTAAAGATACACAACTGTAACCTGTCATATACCTCTCAATGCAGCTGTACGGAAATTGAGAGGGTAGCTTCCACTAGATACCTTGGCCTAATGCTGGACTCGCGACTATCTTGGCACGCGCATGTTGGACACGTTAATGGACGAATCAGGAAGCTTGTCTGGTTATTTAAAAAACTAAGGCATGTAAGTACTAAAGTGCTACTTAATCAACTGTACACTGCCCTTGCACAGTCTATTATGACATACTGTATATGTGTCTGGGGTGGCGCAGCCAAAACCAAGCTCCTGGAAGTAGAAAGAGGACAGCGCTGCATTTTGAAGGTCATGTATTTTAAGCCCTTTAGGTTCCCTACTGGTGAATTGTATCGCTTCAGTGGCCTCTTATCGATAAGAAAGCTATACATATTATCCGCAGTTTTGAAGCTACATAAGACCCTAGTATTTAACCCAGCCCTCTTAAATCGTAGACGAATTGATTCTGTTGCCCCATCATCGAATTGCAAATCCGTCTTCGCCAGGAGACAATTCGCATCTCAATCTGCGCACGTGTACAACAGAATTAATAAAAAAGTTAATATATACCCCTTAAACGGCTATGACTGCAAAAAAACTTTAGTTAAATGGTTGAGTGACCTAAGCTATGATGACACAGAAGCACTACTTCATCGTGTAGCTTAATATCATATGGCTTATTATCATAGTTGCCATACCTAAGAGATGTTAGTCGTATGAAGTTTTAATGCACTCGGATCTAGGGATGTTTTAAGTTAAAGCAATGTAAACTAACTAGCTTGCGTGCTTACACACACACACACACACACACACACACACACTACACTTACTAATTGTGGTTTAAAATTATATAATAATTAAATTATACTTAAGTTCAAATTATTATTCAATTGTAAAATTAGTTTATTATTATTATGATTATGGTTATTGCTACTGTCTTAATAACTGCATTATTATTTTTTAGAGGAGCAGGATCTCCTGTCACAGGTATATTCATATACCTACTAGGAGGTCTCTAACACTCTTATTATGACTTGTTGGATATTGCAATAAATATATTTTTCATTTTTTCATTTTTTTCATTTCACCTATACGCCCACAATAATGCTAAACGTGGCCTTTAGGTCTTCTTACCTTAGGCTCTGTCTACCCCGTAAGGGATCGCGACCAGACAGACAGACGCGGTGGGGGATTTTTATTTTGTAGTGCCCAGCAGTGCTTTCACTTTTGTGAGATAGAATGGCTCAAGGTATTTCAAGTAGATTAGTAACACTGTTTTGATTCCCCTTTCCATCCATACGCCCACAATCATGCTAAACGTGGTCTTTAGGTTTTGTCACCTTAGGCTCTGTTTACCCCGTAAGGGATAAAGACGTGATTTATGTATCTATGTATGGTAACACATTTCCAAAGGTTTCTGATGGTTACGGGTGACCCACGTATTGGTTTTCCTTGTTGCATGACCAAACAGACTGTTATATTCAGACAATAAATAAATTATTTGTTTGTAGCAGTACGCTTGCTTAACGAAAACACAGCGATAAGGAGTCAGCGATATGTGGTAGGACTCCTAGCACGTATACCTCTCGTCCGACACTCGGTTTTTCGGTTATCTTAAATGGTCTTTATATTTTTCTAGTGTCCAATTGCTGGGCAAAGGCATCCTATCTCAGTAGTACCTATTCAGAGCTATTCCAGCCATTCGGTCAGTTCTGGGCCATGTCGTCTCGCTATCCGCCTCGGCCTACCTTGCCGCCAGTAACCATTGGGTGGTACTCAATATTACGGCTGAGTGTGCTTCTTTGTGAATGCATCCGAAATGCCAGGCCCAATCCCATTCAAGCCGTGGTCACTTTCCCAACATTGGCTATACGAGTTTTGAACCATAATTACGAGTAGGTCCCCATGGTGTTCCTCATTCGATGCCCTAGTATCCTGCACTCTATTGCTCGTTGACAAACTTTGAGCTGAAATTTGTGATTATTAGCCAAAGACCATGATTGGACACTACAAATCAGGAAAGAGTATGTGTATCCTAATCTACATCTACACTAATATTATAAAGAGGAAAAATTTGATTGTTTGTTTGTTTGTTTGCATTGAATAGGCTCCGAAACTACTGGACCGATTTTAAAAATTCTTTTGCCGTTAGAAAACTACATTATCACTGAGTGACATAGGCTACTTTATACCGCGGGAAAATACCTATTCCTACGGGAAAATCAATTTATCGCAGGCGAAGCTGCGGACGGAAGGCTAGTAGGTACACAATAAATGTTGACGATTTTTGTGAGTTTGTCAATAAATAAATAATATTTCGAAAAAAAATTGTATCCTGCGTTAATCTATTACTAAGGTACCAGGAAGACATCGCTCTGCGGCGATAAGGCTGCCTATTGTTTATCTATAATTTTTCTCTCTGTACCTGTATTCTATGTGGTTTATTATGTTTATTTTATTTTATTTTTTTATTATTTATTTATATTTATTCATAAACAATACAATTATTGTGTTTGAATTACAATACATTAATAATTATTATATTATTAGAACCATTAAAATTAAAGAATTTCAAAAACAATCCAAATAGCAAAAAATACCATAAAACGCAAGAGACAGAACGACATGAATCAATTACTAAACAATGTCAAAAACAATAAATCATTGAAATATATTATCTACTTTTTAATTGTACCCTGGAAATATTTCATTAACGCTGTAGAAACACTTCTTCAGCAAGAAGACCTTTAACTTATTTTTAAAAATATTGTGTGCAGTAATGCTCTTAAGATCTATCGGCAATCGATTGAAGGCCTTAATTGATTGGTAGCGACTACATTGATGTGAAATTTTAAGTTTTGGCACAATCAATAATTTAAGGTTTTTCGTTCTTGAAGCTAAGCGGATTCGTTTTTCTTCCATTGTTTCATATTTTCCCAGGTTTTCTACCAGATTTGAAACCAGTACCAGTATGAGTTAATTGGAATCTAAAACTAATTGACAGCGGGTAAATGCTGGCAGCTTTTTTGGTTTTATGTCTCCGGGGAGCTCTTTTTTAGATCAATTTTACTTATGGCTGTTTTCCCGCGTTTGTGTGCTGCATTGGGTAGGTCTCTACTCAATTGGTATTGGTGGTGGGTATTGGATATTAGGCTGAAATTATGTTTAAGTACTTAATAAGAAACTTCTCGATAAAGATTAATCATACAACATTATATTCTCATTATTCCATTTTATTAGTAAAATAGATTTTATTAATGAAGTAAGTACATTTTTCAAAAAAGGAAAATGTTATCCTTCTTAGGCTGCGTAGGGCCATGTTCTTCCCGTGTTCATGCGGTACATGCCTTGGCTGGAAAGAAAGAAGGTCAGATTAGTTTCTTGTTACCATAACAGGTGTCAGTATCTTATTTACCACGAGTCGTAGATCTTAAACAAAAATAGTTGCTACTTATATTATACTTTTATAATAGTTATATATCAAATAACAAAATTTACTTCAGAATTTAATGTTCCTTTTGTGATCATTCAATTCAATCTAAGTGAACATGTATTCTTATAAACAAATATATAAAAATGTAACTTACGCTGGCTTAATTAATTCATTGGTCCCCATGATAGCAATCAGAGCGTTGTTTGTGCAGCGGTTGTTCAACGCTTGCGTCAAAGTGTCGCATCTGATGCCAGTGAGGTGGCCGCCCGTCTGAACTGTGGCCGCAAACAGTTGCCAGGCGCGGTTGTGGTGGCATGAGTTGTCACTGTTTGTGCAGCCAGGCTGTCTGGTAGCGCCGTTAGGGAAGAAGTCGAGGGTTCCCACACGTTCGGTAACAACCATACCGAACGCTCTGTTGCCCACTGCGTCGGTATGGATGACCTCGACGTATTGCGCATCGGTACTCAAGAGACGCTGAGAGAAGAAGTCCCAACCTTCGCCAGCAGGAGATAAAGCTAAAAAGGTAAAAATGAGTTAGTTTATTTATTAACTTACTAAGCATGTTCAATTACTCTTGTATCTTAAAATGTTACCGTGCTTGGAAATGTATTCACAATTAAGAATGCAAACAAGAGCGAATTCTTCAAACTTATAAAAGTTATTTGTCACTTATGTGTGTTTTCTAATGTCAAATGTCTAAAATGATTCAAAGTGAGTCTATAGTATTATTAGATAGGCAAATGCCATTGACTTCGAAACAACTCGCCTGTAATTTTTCTGGCACGTGTAGTCGCATTCCGGCTGGCAATGCCCACGACGTGGGCTCCTAAATCGAAGCCGATGAGATGAAGCCGATCTCTGTCCAGCCTCTGGCCAGCCTCCAGCGCCGCGATGAAGCTACTTAAGTCTTGAGCAACTTGAGGAACTTGGCTCTTAGCCTGCTCGTAAGAGCCAGATGCAACAGCAGACCAGTCTACCACGATCACGGCGCTTGTTTGATCTTTCTGAGCAAGCACTGTAATAGCAATGAGATCAATTTAGTTGTGAATCAGATCATTATTTGTTGGTAAAAAGAAATTACTAAATATGTAATTAAAGAAGACAATTTTGCACTTTTCTAATGAATTTTATGATATTCTGCTTGCGCAATCGACATTTAGAGAATCGTTTTCCAAGTCAAACTGGTGTCTCCACTTTAAAGATCGTACAATATTATGTGTGTTCTTTGACTGTAGAATATTAACTTACTTTGCCTGAGAGTGTATGCGAATTCACTGTGAGCGGAACTTTCTCGTCCGTGCACCACGACTGCCACGGTCTGAGTGCCATCAAGATAGTCCAATGCTGCTACTCCATCTACACTGTTCTCTACTGATGCGTGGTCTGTTCCTGCTGCTATAAGATCCCTGCAATTATGGTAAGAGGCATTTCAACTATCATTTGTATTCCTATTATTACTTAAAACATTGGAAGCTAAACCTATACTTTTCAACGATCCCTGCACCTTGTCCGCGATTTTTAAATTTCGGAAGCTACCATTTACTTTCGAAGACTAGAGTGGCTATTGATTTAATTGAAATGGGCCGTTTAACATGCATTTTAAAATTGAAAGCATAGGTATATGCGGCCTATTTCTTAAAATAATCAAAGGATTTCAGTGAGATCGTATTTATTTTACCAGAACGTTATGGTGATGGAATATTCGGATGTTTAACACTATAAACAAAAAGTGCTTACCATGTTGTGATGTAATAGGAGTTCGAGACTGCCGCATTACGCTGACTCATGAAAGCCGCCACATCTGGCACTGGATCGCTGTGGCATCCTGCAACTGAAACGAATAACAATATGTTTTTAAAAACTACGCCACAACTTTTGTGAATTAGAATAATAGTCTTGGTTCATTTGACTGCTGTGTGACAGTAAGACGATACCACCGCACTATCTTTCCAAGGAAGTCATCAAGAGGGTCACGACAGCTTCAATAAAATGCAAAGGATCAAGACTATAGTTTCCACTGGCGATCCAATCCGTAAACAGTGTTTTAAGCTTCGCCACACTGACGTGTAAAATACGTTGACGGTGCGTTTACGCAACAAAATGTGTGAAAAAATGGTGGACGAACGTGACGCCTACGACACGTCACTGCGTATACGTATATTCTTTCTGTACTCATTGCTATGACAAAAAGTGACATGTCTGAATCTACGTGTCACTCCAACTTCACTTCAATGAAACGAACTTCACAGATACCGCCTATGCCTTCACGACCTCGATTAGTCACTTAGGTATAGCTAAAAACACTTACTGAAGCACAAAGCTGCAACAAACACCAGACTAGCTCGCACCATTTTTTTCGTGTTCTTGCCAAATACTGAATACACTATATTCGTGTACAAATAAGCTTATATATGCGAATCATTGAACAGATAAAGTTTGATTATCCGCTAATCAAATTGCTCATTAATTATTTAAAACAATAGCGGTATATTTCTTTTGATTTTTTTATCGGAGCAGGGGATTTACCTGTGATCATTTTCGTATTATTACTTAATAAATAAATTAAATAATTAGTATTGGCATCGTCGTAGGTCATCTTTCTTCCTTCTTTTAGACAACGCAAATGACATTACATATTTTAATTTTAGGTGAAATAATATTTATTAAATTTACACTGGTTTTATTTTCTTAATGTCCCTTGGCAATCGTCCGTTTTCATATGACTGTTTTCTGAACAGAACAAACACGATATTTAATCTCAAGATATTTTTTGAGAGATATTTAGGAACTAGAAGCACTGTACAATAAATTATAGGTACAACACAGTAAGTACAAAATGTTAAGATTTTCCATCAGTAAATATTAGTTATAGTTATTTTCATTTTAGTGCAGTCTTTTTAAATTCCTAATCAATTTGAATAAGTTAGTAACATTAAACATAGATACCTACATAGGTACATTGTCTTTGGTACAAAAGCATGTTTTCGTAATAAAATAATTTCATACTTTTTTTATTGTATTTTTAAACTAGCAACATAGATCGAATCCCAATCACTGACCGCTTCAATATTGTCAATTTCATCATCATCATCATCAGCCTGAAGATCCACTGTTGAACAAGGCCCCCCCTTAGCACAACATAATGAACGTTAACTCGCCACCACCGGTTTCCCGCAACTTTCAGGATGTCGTCGATCCACCTAGTGGGAGCTGGCCTGCCATTGTTAGTTTACACTTGTAAAATTGTAACTTGGAGCTTCGAGAAACCACCCACTGGGATATAATTCTCTTAAAGATAGTACTCGCCCGCGAAGTTATCGCTGCCCTTACCCTGCAAAAGTAACTAAACCTTTCTCTGCCAGGCATTGTACGGAGTCAGGGGTCTTAAGTTGTTGGTTGTCACTGACCAACCTGACCAGACACGTGATTTTTTATAAATACATACGAGAGAATAGGTCAAGCTTCTTTTGGCGGGTTTTTTAGAGAATTACACCCCTAGAAAAGCTATCTTTCATTAAAATCTTAAACATCATGCTACAACCGTACAAACAATATACGTCAATATGTTTTATCTGCATACGGCAAAGCCGATTTTCAAAGTAATAGATAAAGACATACGGACGGAAGCTTAACAAATGTTAATGAATAAACAGATTCTTTTTTGGGGTAGAATTTCGTTTAAAGAATCATTTATTGATTAGCATTAAAATTCCCGCTGTAAAGTTTGGGAAATAAAACAAATTTAATAGATTTTTTTGTTTATCAATCCTGTTACTATTTTTATCACAATAATAATTTTAAATTGCGACTATTGCGAGCATGATTAATATAACCTTGTAAAATAATAAACACAAAAACAAAAAAAGATCAATATCAGTTTGATAACCAATTTATTACATTTTATAACCCAAAAGTAGAAAAGTAAATCCCCTTTTGAACAAAATATAATTTTGAATATCAATCAGATACGGATGATTATCATCTAGATAATTATTTTACGTTCATAAAGTCTGGTTTACACATGCAATAAAAATCGTGTAAACATTGTTACATTACGCCTGATCGATCAATGAACCTAGTTCTTAACTAAGCAAACCTTGTATCTCAATGATTGTCTAGTGGAGATCACTTTTAAGCTGTAAGACCGTCTATTGTCTGTTTTGGCGTTTTATATTTATATAATCCTCGTTCTAACTGGGTGTTCCTTGATTACAATCATTTGTATGTTTCATACATAATTATCCACCTTGGCCGAGGATCGAACCGGGGACCTCAATTTTTTTTCCTATAAGGTCACGAACTAGTAACTATCCAGACGCAGAGGGCCACTTTTCTCACTAACTCTACTCAACATCGTCATATCAGCCATATGACGTCCATTGTTGGATATAGGCCTCCCACAGACCTCCAGTTGCCTCGGTTGAAAGCGGCTTGCATCCACCGTGAACCCGCGATTTTAACCAGTAGGCTTATTATGTAACTCGCTCGCAAACGCCATCGTGTTCATTTTGACAGTTCTTGTATGAATATGACAGCTAGCTGATTCTGATGCTAATTGTCAGCCCATACGTGAACTGTCAAAATGAACACGATGGCGATTGCTGGGAGTTAGACAATAAGCCTACTGATCACCCGTCCACCTCGTCCAACAACTCGACTACGCGCAGTCAATATGAAGCCAACCGGCGTAGATTATTGTCAAGTTTGTAACATTAACAGAAATGTCACTTGTCACCGACAATGTTGCGTTGGTGAAATAGCCTTGTTGTCTAAAACAATTAGCACGATTCTTCTTACATGTGTAAACTGAGCTTAATGTTTATCTTGTGGTGGCGAGCCACTCACTGCCGTTAGGTTTTCACATCACTAGTGCGTGTTCATAGTGCCTGCTTAGACTACTACTTGACTATTTTGAAATTATAAACCAGTTGTGGTAATAGTAACACAGTAGACACCGCTCTACTTTTAATAAAGCCGAGTTAAGTATGTTAGATAATTTAAAAGCATCTGTTACTTATTTGGTAAAAGGATGTTTCGGTAGAATGATAGATCATAAAATAATTATTTTCAATAGTTTCATTATAGACCTCACGAGTCTGTCTTTGCATTGCATAAAAAGACATATATTTTTTAATTTTTTCAATATCCACTGCTCTGTAGAAAATAACTTAACTGTCATCAAAAATCCGTGTATTTATTGAACCTGTTCACAAACTTTTACGAAAATCTGTTGAAAATTGAGACCTGTTGAACATACAGTCGGACATACCAAAGCATTCTTGCCCAAACTGAAACAGAGACACTTCGCTCTCGCTCGATCGAAGTTTAATATTGAAAACAAGCTTTTACCCGCAACTGTCGGCAATTAAATCCAATATCATAATCTGTTCTGTTATAAATGGTTGCAGAACTTGGTTTATTTCCCAGCGTATTACTGACAGAATCCAATCGTTTGTTAACAGGGTTTTCGGAAATATCTTGGATATTTTCTGGCCGGATATCATTGAAAATTAACACGTCATGTTTCCACAGAAATCCTTTAGAAGAAATGACGGTGGATTGGTCACACATTTCATTGCGACAGGAGGATTCTCTCTCACAAAACAGGCTCTGTTTACTAAAACCTTCGATAGATAAATAGTGTCTGTTACCAAGGCCGTGGTTTAGCTGTCCCTTGTGCAGTATAAGGTCTAACAATCAATTTCAGAGCCACAAACCTTGAGGAAGCCGGCTTCGACCAACGCTGTGTAGAGTTTGTCCGTAGTCTTTTTGCCACTGCCGCCGCTTAATAAATACACACCCGAAGACTGGTCCGTGGTATTATGTCCACTAATTACACTTTTACCAAAATGTTACACACACTAACTAATATTTACAGTAATTTAAATACAAATCCGCATAAACGACCGACCGTGCCCCGACAATTTAAGAAAAAAAACCAAGTGCCAGCCGCCTTATTGTTTTTTTTCAGTTCCGCGGCGCGTGGCAATGGACTAGCGCCAGCCAGCCACCAACAGCCAAAAAGGTTGAAACCCTAAAAATTGATTATTATTCAAAATACTTGCACAGGCTCTTTATTATCATCCCATCGGAAAGAGAAAAAGAAGTCAGTCATAGTCTGCTTGGCAGAGGACCGTGACATTAGAGGCCACTTCTATATGGGAAGAGTTGGCTGAGGAATTACGTGGTCGCCGCAGATCGGAAGCAGATGAGAACTGGTTAAAACACTCAAGAAGAGAAGAAGAAGAACAGCTAACTGTGCGATAATTTTCCGGTAGGTGTAAAAAGTATCCAAAATAGATAAGTGTTACTCTGTGATCCTCAAGGTATAAGTCTATTCACATTGAACGTCTCGGTTTCCTGTCCCGTTTTTTACCCTGTAGGAAGTTCGAGAACTCCCTTCTAAGTGAATCGGGTGGTAGGGCCTTGTGCAAGGTCCGTCCGGATCGCTACCACCATTTTACTTGCTAATCCTGCCGCTAAGTAGCAGTGCTTGCACTGCGGTGTTCCTTTGTGGAGAGTAAGACAGCCGGGGAAATTACGGGCACAAGAGGCATTTCATCTTAGTCCTCTAGGTTGGCAACGCATCTGCAATCCCTCCGGGGTTGCGGGTGTCTATGGGCAGTGGTGATCACTTACCATCAGGTGACCCACTTGCTCGTTTGCCTTCCTATTCACATTAAAAAAAAAAAGTGAACGTTTATGATCGTCGAGAAGTAATGTCTGTTAAATATTTCGTATCCAGTACGTTTATTGCTTATCGCGTGGGAAAGTCTAATTTATCTTTATTGGTAAATCATTGTAATAACCCTTGATTCCTAATCCCCCATGAATTTTAAAATTCTGTAATTGTTTTACTATCCAATTACATCTGAAATTTGATAACTCTAGAAATAACAATTACCTTGAAGCGAATTCATAAATCTTTCTTATTCCCTATGCCGAGGGAATTTTCAAGAAATCCAGGCTTAACGATTTAATTAATAAACTTATGTCATGACAGTGCAGGGCATCCTAAAAATGTCATGAATAAAATCTAAGTCCGTGACGGTATTTTTGTAAAAAAAACGTAACGCGAAAGCTTTTTAATAAATTTTCATTTTATGTCTCAAATATCTAAAATAAAATAAAAGTCCCGACTTGCTTATCCTTGTACCTAGAAAACTCCTTTGACACTGTAGAAAAAGATAGAGACGGAAATCGCGAAAATTCCTACAAAATGAGTAGGAAGTTTTGCAACGGGGCGAAACCAAACGGCTACTTAATTATGAATCAACGTTTGTGGAAAAGGATTATATATTAAACCTTCAAAGATAGGTAACGACTCCATACCCAACTGTATTATTGTTAACTAATATAACAATATAGAAAACATACACGCGGGTTTTGCGGGTGGTAGGGCCTTGTGCAAGGTCCGTCCAGATCGCTACCACCATCTTACTCGCTAATCCTGCCGCTAAGTAGCAGTGCTTGCACTGCTGTGTTCCGGTGTGGAGAGTAAGACAGCCGGGGAAATTACGGGCACAAGAGGCATTGCATCTTAGTCCTCTAGGTTGGCAACGCATCTGCAATCCCTCCGGGGTTGCGGTTGTCTATGGGCAGTGGTGATCACTTACCATCAGGTGACCCACTTGCTCGTTTGCCTTCCTATTCATATAAAAAAAAAATACACGGTAGTGCCTCCGTCAAACTCAACTACTCATTGTTCACTTTTGGAAACACTTCGTCATATTTTCATGACTCTAGCAGCAAGTCTTAAAAGGCAAAATTGCTGTTTATTTAATTAAATTTAAAGGCAAAGATGAAATCATACGACGTTAGTTATATTTTCATTAGTCCTTTTTATTTATAAAATAGAATTCGTTTTTTAAATAAATACTATATCCTTTTCCTTTTTAAGCAGCGTAGGGCCACGATCTTCCTGTGTTCAGGCGGTACATGCCTTGGCTGGAAAGAAAAGAGGGCCCAATTAGCTTCTAGTTGTTATTTGCCACTATCTTATTTTTTTAAGTTATTTAATAGTTTTGACCACAACTAAACCAATTGTAAACCTTTTTTATGTACAATAAGGAAGGCAAATAAGCAAAAGGGTAGATGGTAACTTGTTAAAGTTTTTTTTATCTCATTTTCGTAAGATACCTACTTTGTTTGTTCTAAATCTGAAGACACCTTTTTTCTACACTTGAAATAACATGTGGCTTCATAAAAATATACTAGTCATCATCATCACCAGCTTATATAGTTCCCACGCGGGCCCAGTGCGGATTGGGAACTTCACACACACTATTGAATTGCTTGCCAGCGTGTGCAGGTTTCCTCACGATGTTTTCCTTCGCCGAAAAGGTAATGGTAAATTTCAAATGTAATTTCGGACATAAATTCCGTAAAACTCAGAGGTGCGTGCACGGAATTCGAAACCACGACCTCCTGCTTGAGAGGCCACAGGTCAAACCACTAGGCTACCACGGCTTTTTTTATATAAAATATACTATTTACCCTTAATTAAAATTGTAAAAAAAGTATCTTACGCTGGTTTAATTAATTCATTGGTCCCCATGATTGCAGTAATTGCGTTGTTTGTGCAGCGGTTGTTCAACGCTTGCGTCAAAGTGTCGCATCTGATGCCAGTGAGGTGGCCGCCCGTCTGAACGGTGGCCGCAAACAGTTGCCAGGCGCGGTTGTGGTGGCATGAGTTGTCATTGTTTGCGCAGCCAGGCTGTCTGGTAGCGCCGTTAGGGAAGAAGTCGAGGGTACCCATACGGTCGTTTGCTGGCATACCAAACGCTCTATTGCCCACAGCGTCAGTATGGATGACCTCGACGTATTGCGCATCGGTACTCAAGAGACGCTGTGAAAAGAAATCCCAACTTTCGCCTGCAGGGGATAGGGCTAAAAAGACAAAAATTTGATTATTTATTTATGCAAGTTCGTTTGTTCTTGGATCTTGAAATCTAACCAACCATGGAAATCTACTCACAATTAAAAATCCCGACCATCATCAACCTCATAATGTCTTTAGCAATTGCTGAAGACAGATTCCCACAGGTTCAAAGTGATAAAGTCAGTTATTAGATGTGCCAATGCGCATTCCCAAGCAAAAAAATGTTTTTTATGCGAAATAATTTGCATGCGAGTGATCACAATCATGCCTGATGGTAAACATAAATGTGATCACTTGCCTAGTCAACTTGTACTGTGAAACAACTCACCTGTGATTTTTCTGGCACGCGTAGTCGCATTTCGGCTCGCGATGCCCACGACATGGGCTCCTAAATCGAAGCCGATAAGATGAAGCAGATCCCTGTCCAGCTTTTCACCAGCCTCCATCAGTGAAATGAATCTACTCAAATCTTGAGCAACCTGAGGAACTGAGGTGCGAGCCTGGTTGTAAGTGCCGGATGCAACTGCAGACCAGTCTACCACGATCACGGCGCTGATTCGATCCCGCTGGGCAAGCACTGTGATGTAATTAAAAACAATTCAGTGGTGAAATACATAATTGGTTGCTGGTAAAAAAAACCGGTCAAGTGCGAGTCGGACTCGCGCACCGAGGGTTCCGTATCATTATCTATAAATATCTTTAAACCAGTGTAAGCAGAGCCCTGCTCCAAAGCAAAATGTACGCAGTGTGGGGTTACTTTATATTGGTCACTGCTATATACAGACATACATACACATTTACGGTTTTCGCAATTATTCTTTAATCTGTGCTATAAGACCTACCTTCATACCAAATTTCAAGATTCTGCGTTCACGGGAAGTACCTTGTAGGTTTTGATTCCCTTGAGAGTTGAAAATTTGCGGAAATTTGCGGCATAAACGGCTGTATCTTTTGATTGCGTTGGCTTAGAAGTTTGATTTTTTCACAGCTTCAAGGGACAGTAGACCTGAGTAATTGATATAAATTTCAGCTTCATACCTCCACGCGTTCCTGAGAAAAAGGGTCTTGACAGACGGACAGACGGACAACAAAGTGATCCTATAAGGGTTCCGTTTTTTCCTTTTGAGGTACGGAACCCTAAAAATGATAAGCGAATACTTATTTTGTGATTGAGATACCTTAGAATGTGTGACAAAATTTTATGAAAGTCATTCAAAAGCCAAATTGGGCGCTTCGCTTAAAAATTTAACAAAGATTTAATGTACTGCCGGGAAAATGTTTGCATACTTTGTCTGAGAGTGTATGCGAATTCACTGTCAGCAGAACTTTGTCGTCCGTGCACCACGATTGCCACGGTCTGAGTGCCATCAAGATAGTCCAATGCTGCTACTCCATCTACACTGTTCTCTACTACTACATGGTCTGCACCGTCCTCTATAAGATCCCTGCAATTATAATGAAAAATATTTTTACTTTCGTTTGTGAGATAGGTACGGTCTAGTGCAAAAATAAGTATCGATAGGAACTTCTCAAAAATATGTCCCACGACCTTATTACGCTGGCGTAAGAGCGTATGATACTTATTTTTGAAACTTTGTCTAGATACATATTATTACACTTGACTGTACAAAAGAAAAAGATAGAGAGAAAATCGTAACACAACCATTATAACTATCATATATCATAATTATCACTGTTAGTTAAGAGGGTTTAATCCACAGAAATACGAAATTTTCGGGCTCGGTTTTCGTTGTTACTTTAATGCGTAAGAAAAAATATATGTATGTAACTAATTTAATAAACTACTCTTTGACTAATATTTCATTGCTACGTTTGAAACGTACGTCCTTCCACGCTGGTCTGGGAGCAAAGGAAAAACATAGACTGTACCAGTTGCTTCTCGTCCCGCGCAGATTGTAAAAGCCCATCAAGGGAATGGGCGAAATTCTTAGAAATCATGTTATAGGCGATGCGGCTAGCAACCCATCACTAATTTGATTCCCCTTTTCACCTTTACGCCTACAACAATGCTAAAAGGCCTTTAGGTCTAGTTACCTCAGGCTCTGTCTACCACGTAAGAGATACAGACATGATTATTATGTGTATGTATGTACGTTTGAAAATGCTCGCGCGTTGTGTATTAGGAGCAGTTTAGATTTAAGATAAATTTGTATTCTTTCTATGTCTGTTTCATTTTTACAAATTGCTTACTCTTATTAAGGTACTTTTGATCATCGTTTTCGCAAGCAAAATAATTAGATAAGTAAAAATTACAATTAAAGTTAGCGAAAAATACAAAATTTAGTATTCTTCAGCCAGTTTTGTTACACAAAAAATAAAAGTAAGAAGAAATCGTCAATAATAAGTGTATTAACCTTGTTACGTAGGTAGTTTCCAAAATCAAACTTATATGTTAAAACCTTCACACAGTTTATAATAAAGTTGTATTAAAAAATAAAATGACATCGACAAGTAAGACAAAGGGTCGTAGGTAAATTAACTAGAAAACTTTATAAATCGCAGATTTAGTACTTCTCTGGAATAAATTTCTTCCATCAACTGCATTTTTTCGAAATTTTAAATTTACTCGTGAATTTTTAAGTAAATGTTTAAAAAACGTGTATTTTAAATTTAAAGTACCTATTTCTGGGTACGCTCGAGGATTTCAGCTCGATTGCATTTAAATTTCATCAGGAGATTGTGATGGAATCTTTGGATCTTTTATAAAATATTGTATCGGGAAAAGTTTTTATTAAATTAAAATCAGTAACACTATGAACAAAAGCCCTTACCATGTTGTTATATAATATGTGTTGGAGACTCCCACATTGCGCTCACTCATCAGTTCCACATCTGGCACTGGATCGCCGAGGCATGCTGCAACTGAAACGAATAAAAACGTACTATTTTTGAAAACAACGACGCGAATATTGTGTGTGTACTTTACTGCGGCGTAATGTAAACATAAACCGTGGGGAAACACCACAAGAAAGTTATCATAAAGGTTTTACTCTACTATTTCTGCCGTCCACAAAACAGCCCTCTCAATCAAGTTATGTTTCTTATCATCACGATCGTAGCTATGTCAAAAACTTCAAGACAGCGCCAGGATATGTGCGAGTCGGGTTACCTCCGCGTGTGGTCAAGAGCTGCGGTTCTTTTTCCATCCGATCCATCCGAGGGGAAGAGCAGTGCTGGATCCGGTGCACCCTGGGCATCGGTTAATGATTTCCTGGCAGATCATTACCATCCGTTGGCTAAGAGCCCGACAGGGGGGGAGGGCTCTTTGGTCTACCGTACAACGTTGCCGACATTTTTGTCACAAGATTATTGAATACTGTATTTATTACTTTGACATTGGCGAAATCATCGGATCGATTGATGGGGCCATATTAGAAAAAGAAGAAGAAGAAATACCATACCATATACCATATTAGTATCACATTAAGCCAATAAGATTCAACTACTGACTGTCGTGCGTCTTAACCCCCTTTCATAAACGCTCTATAGGCTGCTGCTAACTTAGCAATCGTTTGTCCTTATCTGTCACTTTGACTTGTACCTTTCACAGATAAGGACAAACGATTGCTAAGTTAGCAGAAGCCTATAGAGCGTTTATGAATAAGAGGGTTAGAGTCTAGAAAAATGTGGCCCTCATTTGTATGCAACCGCGGTAATTTTGTATGGAGACTAGGCCAAATTTTATGCCGCTAAGTGTATAAGGAACACAGTCGCATAAACACGGTTAAATAACACAGGGAAGTAGATTGGGTTACTTTGACTGGACACTTCGGTAAATGTTTTTTCATTAGTCGATAAAGGGGTGAAAAACCTTCACAAAATAAATGTTTCATTTGTATAGGATACGTAAATGGTGAGACGTCGCCATGGCGTCCCGGTGAGGCAGAGATGATTTCAAAGAATACAGATCATGATCTGATTGTGATATCACAGAAAGCGACCATGTCATTAATTCAGTTTCAGTCTTCAAAGTTATTTTAATTAGGATACAACTAATTAAGGTATCAAAAATACTTACTCAAGCACACAGCTGCTACAAACACCAGAGTAACTTGAACCATTTTTCTTGTTTCCCTGCTAACTACTGAATACACGATACGTGCACAGAAATATGTTTATATATGCGAATCATAGAACAGATAAAATATTATCTGCTAATCTAATTGGTTGTTAATAATTTAAAACAAAGGAAACGCGTTTCTTTTAATTTTTTGGGATCCGTAGCTAAAATAGCAAAGCCAGAATCCTTATAGTTTCATCCTATCCGTCTGTTTATTAAAATTTGTCCGGATATCACAGGCTTTTTATTCGGACAGTATATGAGCTGTGTAGATGAAATTTTGATGGTACTAGGTGTATTTTGATGTCCACTACACGAAAAAAATAGGTACACGTATGATAGGTACGTCATTGAACAAAAAACATTACCGTGCTACTTAGCTACTCACGTGCAAGACAGCCAAGCCTGTGCGAGCATTTAGGCACGTGAATAGCGGAGCAGCAAGGTAAATGTTTTTTGTTCATTGAAATGACCTCTGCAAACGCCCAATTTAATAAATTAGGTACGTCACTAATATACAAGAATAATTTCGAATAAAATAAAATTTTCGAATTTAGATTTCCATCTGTTACGTGATTTGTTTACTTAGGGGCCAAGGGGGCCGTCTATTAATTGTGTGATGTTTTTTTAGCACTTTAACCGCCCCTCCCCTCCCCCTTGGTGATACGCGGTGAGGTTTAAAACTAACCCCCCCCCCCCCTTCCTCATCCAAAATCACGTGTATTTTTAGTACCTACAAAGAATTCTAAAATTTTTAGAATATTGTCTTTAAATACAGGTATAAAAATATATTCTAGAAAATTAAGGAACATGATAAAAATGTCTAGACATAAAGGTTACTGGTTGTTTTTGACTGGCATGGTTTAAAAATCGCGCGTTTGACGAATAAATAAATACATGTGATATCTTACCACAAAACTCTTGTGATATTTTGTGATTTTTGCCGAACCCCTCCCCCCCTTTCGGAGCCTCACGTGATTAATGGACGACCCCTTAGCGATATTGTCGCTATGGGTGGTGTACGGGTAAAAGCACCCATCACGGATTGATAAGGATCCGGTTTCGAGTCCTTGGCATAGCTTTACTTTTCGGATTTATTAGATTATCTACTATACTTATTACACGACATGTTTTACTATCGCCAAACCGACAGACAATAACATATATCGCACAGCCTTGATAACATCCTGGAAAGGATATCTTTCAATCAGATCACGTAAAGCCAGTGTTATTATAAAAGAAAATTTTCTAAACAATAGATAAAGTTAAACGGATGTGCAGATAACGGAAGTATAGCAAGGGCTTATTCATAAAGAGATTATACTTGAAACATGTTGTTAGAGTTCCGTAACCAAAATGGCATAAACGGAAACCTTGTAAATTCTGTCATGTCCGTATTGTCCGTCTGTTTTTCTGTGTAACTATAATTATGTATATATCTATGGCATTGGATTTTACACGGAAACTATAAGGGTTTAACTTGGTTCAGGTTTTATTACACACACACAAATCACGTCTTTATCCCTTACGGGGTAGACAGAGCCTAAGGTAACAGATACCTACAGGCCACATTTAGCAAGATTGTGGGCGTATAGGTGAAAAAAAAATGAAATCAAAATAGTGATGGGTTGCCAGCCTTATCGCCTATAACATGATTCCTATGATTTTTGCCCGTTCCCTCGATGGGCTTTTGCCATCTGCGCGGGTAGGGAAGCAACTGGTATATTCTATGTTTTTTCTTTGCTCCCGGACCAGCATGGATTATTCAAGTTTTATTATTGGGTTGAAATTAAGACACAATACAATGCTCGGCACTATTCCTTAGTATATTGTATTTCTCCTTGTTTCATGTCTACGTGTATCGAAAGTGTGTAAATAAAATGTTTCTCTTTCTTTCTTTCTTTCTTTCTTTCAATGCCATAATTATGATTAAGTTTGTAGCTAACCGCCCACGTTATTGTGCTTTTGTCAAACCTCTCTATAGTCCCTTAAAAATAAACCCGGAACATTTTAGCTGGTGGTTGGGTTAGTGGATAAACTCCAATGTCTTAGACTTCTATATAAGCGTTGCCAGATTATGGAATTGTTTCCCATTTAGTGTATATCCACAATTTTCAAAATTCCCCCAATTTCGAATTTACCCCAACGCACTATACATAAATCACGTTTTTATCCCTTATGGGGTTAACATAGCTCAAGGTAACAAGACCTAAAGACCACGTTTAGCATGTGCGCGTATGGATAGAAAGGAGAATCAAAATAGTGATGGGTTGCTAGCCACGTCGCCTATAACATGATTCCTAAGATTTTCGGGCATTCCCTCGATGGGCGTTTACCATCTGCGCGGGAAGAGTAGCAACTGGTACATCTATGTTTTTTCTTTGCTCCCAAACCAGCATGGAAATACCTTACGGTAGGTAATTAAAACTCGGCTTTATGACAGACAGGCTAACAGACGGACCGACAGACAGCAGAAGCTTAGTAATGGGGTCCCGTTGGGCATCCCTTGTGTACAGAACCCTAAAAAGAGGTACATACCTAATTTCATGTTCTTTAGTTTAAGGAAAAACACTCACTATTTTTAAGAACTTTTAATTAGCCGCAGTACCTATCTTTATTAGATTGTTGTTCTTTGTAATCTATAAATATTAATAATTTAGAGAGATATAGACCTATATCTGTTTTTATTTGATAATTCCTTGTGGGAAAATAACATTTTTTACGAGTTACCATTACCTCGGATATTATGAAGCCCCACCGGCGACCTTCCGCCTTCATGTTTGGTAAGTCCCAAGACTTGTTTTGGAAAAGTCTAGTACCAGTCGAATTTATACAAAGTTGAAACGTTTACACGCATCTTGTCAGGAACCCAAAATGCCAGATAGATAAAAAGCCAGAAACGTAGAAGGCCAAAAAACAATATATAGGTACATAGCAATAAAACCTCAATAGAGATAATAAAATTGGGTTAGGTTCGTTAGGTATCTTCAAATGCCCGAAGGAAACCGAATAGAAATAGGAACCTTATGGTGAGTGTAATTCGTAATTTTTTATAACAGTGGGACCACGGGTAAAAGTCGAAGAATTCAGGCAAAGAAAACAAAAGAAACATTTCTGGCCTTCTGCGGTTCCGGCATTTTGCGTTCCTGGCTTTTGCGTTCCTGGTATTATGCGTTTCTGGTCTTCTGCGTTTCGGGCTTTTTGTCTAATTGGCATTTTGGATTCTTGCCAAAATGCGTATAAACGAGTTGATGCGGGTGTTGAGCTAAAACCCGAACCTATTACATACTAAGCGTGAGTTATACTAGACTACTTTAAAAATAACAATAACCAGAACCAACTATTTTGGACAGAAAACCTATGAAATATTAGGTATGTCAAAATCGACTGTTATCGTTAAAGTAACTTGGTGCAAGTCACGCAAAGCCTTTCTCTAGCCTTTCTCTTTGTCCGTCGTTTAGTTCGTCAAATAATCATGCTATGTCTTGTTACCTCCGGCTCTGTTTACCCCATAAGGAATAAAGACGTGATTTATGTATGTATGTATGTGTTAGTTTTTCAGTCCTACTGCCAGGTTTTGTCAAGGATACGCATAAATATCCACTTTTTCAGACCAATAACAATGTGAATCATAAGCAAATCAATACGACACGGATTATCTTCTCTTTTTCGGTCGGTTCGAAAACATAACTATTCAATTCATTAAACTTTTTAACATTATATTTAAAAAGATAAAAAGATAAAAGATGATTTTATTGCCACTAACAACAATTACAAAAAAAAACAGTTATATACAACTTTAACCTTATTTTTACTACATAAAATATAATATATATTACATATATATTATATATTATATATACATTACTACATATATATTTTTATTTATTGTATTACATATATATTATTATTATATATTATACATTTTACATTCCGACATTAATTTTTTTACATTTTGATGACCACCACAAAAATCCAAGGTCAATCTGTGCGGGAACTTTACAGTTGTGTCTGTTGTAAATTATTTTAGTTGGATAGGTCACGTGAATCGTAGGCTTTTTTTTTCTCGAAGTATATGGCTTCTGTCCAATGGGACAACTTTGCCAGTGTCAAGGTTGAGAGCTACAAGTGATCGCTGTCAAAATTGCGTTACTCAGCTGTCAGGCATAGTTCCTTCAATTGGCCGGTAGGGTTAGGCAGGGGATACCCTACAACAAAAACAACAAGACCATTCTACCTACACTATACAGTAAAAAAAAAACAAACAAGACAGTAGGAGGAAGGAACAATTTTAGAAAGCGGGGTTACAACTTAATGTTAAAATGGAAATAAATTTAATTAAGACATCCATAAAAGTAGGGTTATTAACAAAGGTGAGAATAAATCTAAAATTTGCTGGGCGAGAAATGACTTCAGAAAGGTGGTCATACAAAGACACAGGGATATTAGGGCAATTAAAGAATATTATGGTCCGGTGTACCCTCATCAAGGCCGCACTCGCACAATGAGTGATCTCGTAATCGTAGGCTTATTGTCTAACTCGCTCGCAATCGCCATCGTGTTCATTTTGACAGTTCATGTAAGGGCTGACCCATTGGTATTGGAATCAGCTAGCTGTCACATTCATACAAGAACTGTCATTTCAATCCGATGCCGAGTGTCAAAATAGTTACACAATTAGGTCCTGCCGTTCTTTTACTCCACATACTATTCTAACAATCAATAAAGAAAATTGTAAGGGTATACCCAAATAAAAAATCTTTCTTTTCACCATACTAATTTAATAATACTTGAATTTATTCTCATAAAAAATACACAGGTTAGTAAAAAAGATGTTGCTGTACAGTGAAATTTAACAACACATTTCTAATGTACCCAGGTAGCCAGGTAATTGAATAAGTTTTCAGACCTGCGTATTACTCGTAAATTAAAGAATAATCTAGCTTGAAAACCCCTCACAAGTTGAAAGGATAAGTTCTGCCGGTGTTGACTCGGTAGGTTCCGGTCCTGAGGAAAAATCTTTAATTAGTTGAAGTCATTTTTAATCTCCGTCGAAGCGGCGACAGTCCCCATTATGAGAAGAGAGGTCTTCAGTGACCTAATAAACCACAGTTGACGCAATTTAACGCCGACATTCAATTGTATAAAAGTTATAAAACACTGAAGTGTGGTTGAAGAAACCTCCGTTTATTGTTTGCGAATTTTTGTGACGCCTGAAATGAAGGAATACTTTTGAGGGCACAAGGAGTTCGGGTTTTGGTTGGATGAAATGTTAAGGAATAACGATTTAGGTAATTTTAAACACCACCTGCGATATTTTAAATTTCCAGAGTCGTTATGTGTGTGTAATAAGTATAATGTATGTTGAGACGATTGCAAATATCAAAATATGTGCTACATATTGCGATGATACAAGACATATTCCGTCGAGTAAACATCAAAAATACACAAATTATGGGGCTCTCAATGTCGATGACATACGTCAAGTTTAATGAATTTGCAGTTTTATCCTAATCGTTTTCTGTCATTGCAGGTGAAAAAAAGAAAATGCTTACGAAAAGAAAAAACTCACCCGGTTTTCACCAAAGCATTGGTGCCCAACACAACAGCTGGAATGCCGATGCACCGGTTTCTCGACATATCAGTCATGTTTTCACATCGAAGACCAACCAAGTGGCCGCCCGTGTCCAAAGTAGCCACGAACAGATGCCAAGCGCGGTCGTGGTTGCATTGGTTGTTCGAGCAACCTGGTTGGCTGGTGCCACCGTTGACGAACAAGTCCACTGTTCCGATTGGCTCGCCGATGCCCAGGGCCCTGCTGCCTGAGTAATCGGTGTGAATGACCTCCACGAATACGGCATCGGTGGCTCGAAGGCGGCGAGAAAACACATCCCAGTTTTGGCCAGCGGGGGACAAACCTGCGGTACATTATAGAAGACTTAATAAATTGCTCAAAATAATAAATAGATATAGATAAGCTTCTAAGCAGAAACCGTATCTAATGCTTGCGAGTACATTGCATACATTCTTGCCAAATTTTTTATAAGTGAATCGTTAAAATTTTAATTTTTGATGCAATTTTTTTTGCTAACTGTACTTTTTGAAGACTGTACTTGCATTACCACTCATCCTACATAATTCTACTAAATTTCAAGGAAATCTGAATACTAAAAGGGAATCAAATTAGATTTGCAAGATTTTACCCAAAAAACAATATGTTTGCTTGTATCAACCAATATCTGATACAGCCCGTATATAATCTTAATTTAAATAATATCCAAGTAACAAAAGCAAGATATTAATCGACAAATGATGCCTCTAAAGATCGGATAACACTGATAGACGAATGAAGAGCACTCACCAGTTATCTTCTGCACTCTAGTGCGTGGGTCCCTGCTCACAATACCAGCAATGTGCGCACCAACATCGAATCCCACCATATGCACCAAATTCCTAGCTATTTTCCCCAAGGTCTCCATTCGAACCAACAGAGCTATAAGGTCGTCCGCTACGAACGGCACGGCGCCCAAAGCCGTCGCGTAGTCCATGTTGGCTATTACGGACCAGTCCACCACGATTACTACTGTCTCTCGGTCGTTTATGAAAGCTGGAAATGAAAAGAATAAAGCTTAGTAGCCATACCTCTAGATTACTGGACAGCAAATGTGTAAGAAAAATTTTAAATTCAGTTTTCAATCTAACACGTATTTTGAAAAACGGAATTCGATTTCACCGCATCTCTTGGCGGTAAGGATTGTGCCTAAAATAGATTTAATGTAAGAAAAGGCATCAGAGCTCCTATTTCAAACTTTAGACTCCAGACTTCAGGACTACGGTGAAGGAGGCAAGGGGAAACTGCCATAATATTTTCCCAAGAAAATCGTCATTAAGATTCAAAGGACTTACGATTCTAAATTGTGTCAGACATTGAACATTTTATTTGAGCAGTAGTTTTGAAGCAAAGTATCTCATTCCATTGGATTTTAACTCTGTTAATGGTGTGCAACTAAAAAGAGATGATAATAATCACACTTAATATTATAAAGGAGAAAGTTTGTGAGTGTGTGTACGTTTGTTACTTCTTCACGCGCAAACAGCTAAACGGATTTGGATAAAATTTGGAACGGAGATAGCTGCTATCTTAGATTGACTCATAGGCTAATTTTTATCCCGGAAAATTGCATAGTTTCCGCGGGATAGCGATAAACATGTCAAAAGTCGTAGCTGCCTGGACTCGCAACGCAAATAATTATTACAGAATATAACTATCAATATCAGATATAAATCTAATTCTACGTGGACAAAGTTGCGGGCAAAAGCTATTCAAATAATAATTTGTAGTCATCTTACATGATTGTAGTGAGTAAGCAAACTCGCCGAAGGCTGAGCCACCCCGGCCGTGCAGTAAGATGGCGACTCGCTGGGTCCCATCAAGAAGAGTTAATGCGTTGACCGCGTCGTCTGTGTTCTCTAAATGCACGTAATCTATTCCATTGGAAACGGCGGCCCTGTGGGTCAATATTTTGGAATAATTATATCAACAGTTGCTTGGGTTGTAAATATTTTTAATCGTACATTTTGATTCAAGATGTCAATGAAGTCGTCCATGTAACGCACGACAAATTTAAGAAAATATTTTGTGAACCGTGGTTTAAAAACCCTAAAAACATTTACAAGGGTGTTCAGTCAAAGTAATCCAATCACCTATTCAAGTATATCGGATTACTTTTAAGACTCAGCATGTTCGTATACTTATGTAATAATAAATCCTGCCGAAGAAAATATCGCCAAATATTATGTTAAATAATCTTTGTATAAGTAGAAGAGGGGCATAAGGCAACGCATGGTGTCAGATCGTACACAATACAATTTAATTAGACCATTAAAAATCACGTTAAATTATCACTTGTCTTTTTAACAGAAAGTCTAAGGGTCAAAATGTTCAGTTTCTTCTCCCGTATTTCAAATTCAACACACTATTTTTTACTTTCGAGTGGTATTTTCACGGATATGGTTTAAAAACCGCTTCCCAGGAGTAGGAACAGAATCAAAAACTAAACATAGATTCACTTATTTATCACGTGAAAAAACTTACCAAGAATAAACGTAATATCTGTTAAGGGTGCCTAAGAATCGTGCTTGCGTCCTCTGATCGTCGGCTTGCACCTCCTGGCTTTGACATAGTTGAACTAGAAATATAAATTTTACATTAGAACCCCATGATTTCCAACGGGTGACCGCGGACTTCTGGTGGCTAGAGAGCTATTCGGTAATGGTCCGCGTTTAGGTTTAAGTTTACCACGTAAAAAGATGGATAAATATTGATTTTCTGTAACAATGTTATGTGTCCTTCCTCGCTAATAACAAAAGGACCTACTGTGGTCCTTGGTTGGCAAACGAATCGGAACCATCGAAAGAAACAGGAACACGGATGGGGATCATTTTCAAATCAAGTTAAGTTACTCGTAGAGCGAACACCGTCTCAGGAATTATGACATGGCTATCTAGCCAGATTTTTTTGTTACTTTAACTTGCTATGGTAAAAATATCAACTATTTTTCACAACTTACTTGCCAAAGCGAGCACAACAAAGATAATTTTCGAAGTCGACATCGCGAACCCTCGAAGAGACTTAAGAATATCTAGTCGCTTGGACTAAACGAGATGCTTTTATACATTCAGAGTGAAATATAGGATAATCTGATAATCGCTAATCAGTCTATTACTTCCAATTCATTTTTACATACCTTACAGATAAACTTCTTTATAATCTAACGTTTAAAAGGAGGCGGTGAATATCAAACGAAATCTCTGTTAGTCATGGAATTGTAAATGAGTAATAATGCTTGTACCTGTCATGATTTCTGGTGATTTTATTATGACACTGATGACAGTGATTAATTTCTATGTAATTGATAATTGGCATCAGATTGGCGGAAAGTTTTACGATTTATTTTAAATGGGTTACATTAAGCTAAGTAGTCCTTTCACTGCGTGACCCGTTTAGGGGAGAAATCGGGTCTCGGCAACCACCACGAAAAAACCAACTTTGCAATTTCTTTTAAGGATTAGAAAGATATGGTAAATGCGATCGATTGCGTTAGTCAAAGAGTTCATGGATTAAATTACGTAAACACGATGTTTCTCCGTTAAGATGTGACAAAATCCTACACGCAGTTATATTTATCCATCGCGTTAACAATAAAAATACGCCTTTTGAAAAATCTTACGTGAGACTAGGGGTCGGGCTAAATCTCATAAAATCACACCCAGGGAGGGCAAAATCTCGCCGAAGTCACTTCACGTTTTTCACGCAGGATTTGAGTCAGTAAGTAACTGAACATTCTTTTAAATTACTATTTGAATTGGAAGTTAACTGTACCTAGGTAACATTTTATAACAATGTAAATCTGAGTTTTTCAATTGTATTTTTTAGAAAAATAGATATTTCAATTTAAAAGTACAGCTAGGTACTTAGTTGTTTACGTTTACTTAAATGAAAAAGTAACGAAAATTTATCATTAAATATGTGACCACGGGCCCTGAAACAAATTTAATTTATGAATTTCACAAAACCTCTCTCTATCGGGCCATTAAAAGTTGGTACCAATTTACGAAACAAAGTTTGTAATCGTTAACTCGTTAGTAGTTTTCAATGGACGACTTTCATTAAATTACTTTATAATCATTTGACTTTTAGAGGTATAATTTTGTAAAGTTTCAGTAGGTACCAAATACTCTTGAGGACTGTAAAACGTCGGGATCACTGTAGGTACGTATGAAATAAGCCCAGCTAAATTCTTAGCCGACTCAATGGCCCTCGAAACATCGGTTGTTTTTCGATTCTTTGATCTCGAAAAGAGTGAATTCCGCACCTCTTCAAGTTAATTATGGGTTTGAAAAAGGTCAAGTTAAGCCCTCTCAGCCCGACACTCGGTGCTCGGGGTCTTGTGTTTGAGTCTAACCTCGACGACTAAGTAGGTATTTTATGTGTCGCCCCCTCAATGGGCGTTTCTCAAAGGTTATTGAGAAGTCAAAGTTATGAAAATGTTTGTCATTGTATTTATTTGCAAAGGCGATTGTTGTTTTTTCGTTTGGTATTGTAGCATTTAAGCTTCATTTTTCTGAAACTTTGGTAACTCCATTGATTGTTAATAATAAAAGAAAAGAAAGTATTACATTTATTGCCTGAAATTCGACATGAAATGAAAATAATAGTTATATAAAAGTCAAATGACGTCACTGATATGTTGCCTACGGAAACAATGTGGCGTGCTTTTACCACCAGCACCTTTAGTGATACCACTGTTAGCAACAACACCATTACCGACAACTAGCAGCCCCTGATGGCTAGAACGCAGGTAACTAGAACCTTATGATGGAAAATGGTCCCAAAAAATATGACAAATAATCGGACATTGAAAATAGCACAGCACTTGTAGGACCGGAACTTCCAAACTTTAATTGAGAGCTCTTAGAGTCTTACAAAGGAACAAAGATTTCAACCTCGGAAAATCAGGATTTGTACTGTGGATGTGTATCTCGCCCCCCACATAAAGTGGCTGAAAAAAGATAAACTAATGGTCACTACTTTCAAAAAAAAGTGCTGCGCACATGCAGGTCAGAGAAGGGTTTTAATATCATACATAATCACGCCTGATATGCTGCTATTCGTTCATCCTGTAGCACAGTGGTTTTCAAACTTTTTCACAATACGACCCCCTAGTATGAAAAATATGTTTCGCGACCCCCCCCCCCCCCCCCCCCACCCTTTCTTCTTCTTCGTGTAGGTATTTTATTTATGTTACAAATATTCAATTAATAATAATAATAATCATTTATTTCGGACAAAATCCATAGATGTTAGTTACACACAAGAAATAGTGTTAGTAAGTAGGACAATTAATACGACACCTTTATGCATTTGCATAGTAAGCAACTTTTTTTTTGATGAGGTAGTTTCCGCGACCTCTCGCGACCCCCTCGTTGAAGCTTTGCGACCCCCCAGGGGGTCGCGACCCACAGTTTGAAAAACACTGCTGTAGCAGAATGATTCTCAAAAATCATTGCATTGCTTGCTCACGTTGTTGTTGTGTACCGACAGTAAATGATTCATTGATTAGAAATGTTTATTCATTAAGTAGATACATCGTCTGCTTTGCAACAGCAGATTGCTGTACGTAAGATCTGATAAAACCTGTTAAATAATTAAAATAGGTAAATCTTCATTGAGGAAATATTATATTACGAATGTCTGTCAAAATCATAATAAACGGTAACTAGGATACTAAGTCAAGTATATGACACGCCTCCGCCGTGATTCCATGGATAAGCGGAGCAGGAAGCAGCTGGTCCAGGTGTCGGATCCACCGAAGTCCGCCGTCTGTTCTGACTTCATAATGTAACTGTCCCAGACGACGGGTCACAGTGCCAAACTCCCACTTCGTCCTTGATACAGAGTAATTTCTAGCTTGTACCCTGGCTCCGGGAGCAAACTCTCTGACTGGTCTCTCTGTGTGGTGCCGCGGCTGTTGGTGAAGTGTCTTAGGAGGTGCTCTTATTTTAGCAGCCAGTCTCGTCCGTATTTCTCTCCCGAACATGAGCATATACGGGGAGTCTCCCGAGATAACAGGTGTAGAACGAAGCGTACGTTTGACTAAGTGGATTTTATGCAAGATACTACCACTCTCCCCCTCTAATTTATGCAATGAACGCTTGGTTGTCTGCACGAAGCGTTCCGCTTGCCCGTTTGTAGCCGGGTGATAAGGAGCAATAGTTTTATGTACGATACCACACGTAGATAGGAAATTTTTGAATTCTTGGGAGACAAATTGTCTGGCATTATCTGAGACAACCGTATATGGTAGTCCGAAAGTATCGAATAATTCATCTAATTTTTGAATACAGAACGAACTTGTAGTCGTTTTTGTTGGAATTATTTCTACCCATTTGGAAAAGGCGTCTACTACAATCAATAGTTGATAGCCAGATATAGGACCTGCGAAATCTATATGGATTCTTTGCCAAGGTCCCGTCGGGTCTTCCCAGTGATGTAATGGGGCTTTAGGTGGTTCATTCTGTTGCAACCGACAAGTTCGACATGATTTCACTTTATTATCGATATCCTTATCGATATTTTTCCAGTAAACAAAACTGCGTGCAAGGAGTTTCATTTTTAAGATTCCAATATGACCAGTGTGTAGTTCTTCTAGAATTTGTTGTTGTAATTTTCGAGGGATAATCACTCTCGTGCCTTTAAGAATGCAGTCATTTTGAAGTGTTAATTCATTGTCACTGTATCCTGATTCTCTTAATGGATGTCCAGATTGAAGTGTCGTAAGCAAATTTCGTAATTCGGGATCTTCTTTTGTTTCTTTTGAAATTATTTCCGGTGAAATGTTCAACGAGTTTATCTGTTTCAGTTGGAATATGCAATGTTGGTCCATTTTATTGTCATTGACTTGTTCAATAGGGAATCGTGAAAGGTAGTCTGCATTAGAATGCTTTGAAGAACTTCTGTATTCAATATTGTAATCAAATCCA
The DNA here is from genome assembly GCA_949127965.1 of Pandemis corylana. Classification (NCBI taxonomy): domain Eukaryota; kingdom Metazoa; phylum Arthropoda; class Insecta; order Lepidoptera; family Tortricidae; genus Pandemis; species Pandemis corylana. The sequence goes on along the minus strand of OX421855.1, from coordinate 12,033,085 downwards.
GAGAGAAAATGTGCGTAATGGAATAACCTCATAGTGCTCAATGTTGGTAGGGTTTGATGTGGATGAAAGATTGACGTCAGTGGCTTGTGATCGGTGACGAGGGTAAATTTTCGACCATAACAGTAGTGAAAGAATTTCTTTAATCCCCAAAAGATGGCCGTCGCTTCTTTGTCAATTTGACTGTACTTCTTTTCGCTACTACTAAGAGACCTAGAAGCAAATGCTATCGGTCGGTCCGAGCCATCTTGTAATCTGTGACTGAGTACTGCGCCCAGTCCCGTTGGAGAAGCGTCTGTTGCTAGAATTAATGGTTTATTCTGGTCGAAGTGTAGTAGGACTCTTTCACTAAGTATTTCTCTTTTGATATTCTTAAAACTTTCTTCGCATTTCTGAGTCCAATTGAATTTAGTTCCTTTCTTCAGGAGCGCGTTTAACGAATTTGTTATAGATGCGAGATTAGGTATAAATTTATTGTAATAATTTGCCATGCCCAAGAAGGTTCGTAGTTCGTTAACATTTGTTGGGCGTTGAGCGTTCGAAATGGCTTTGATTTTATCTTGATTTTTATGTAATCCATCTTTGTCAATCGTGTGTCCCAGGTAATTAATACTTCTTTTCATAAAGTGACATTTTTCTTTATTGACTCGAAGGTTACTTTCTTTGAGTTTCTGCAAGACTTGTCTAAGTCTGAAAAGCAATTGTTCTTCTGTAGAACCTTGTATTATAATATCGTCGAAAAAGCACTTTACGCCGTCCAGGCCCAGTAACAATTGGTCCATAAACTTTTGCCAAAGGCTCGGAGCCACTTTAACTCCGAACATGAGCCGGTTTACCTTGAAAGTACCCTTATGTGTGCTTAAGGTTTGTAGGAGTGCACTTTCTTCATCCATCACCATATTCAAGTATGCCTGCGTGATGTCTAAGGTGCAGAATAGTTGACCGCCATTCATTTCTGCTAGAATGTCTTCAATTATGGGAATTGGGTACTGTTCGTCTTTAATAACTTTGTTTAAGGTAATCTTGTAGTCGGCACAAAGTCTGATGCTTCCGTTAGGTTTCACTATTGGTACGACAGGTGTCCCCCAATCTGAGTGCTCGATCTTTGTGATAATGCCTAGTTTTTCAAGTCGATCTATTTCATCATCTACTTTCGTTCGCAAGGCGTAAGGAATTCTGCGGGGTTTGATAAATATAGGTTGTGAATTTTCTATAAGAGTAAGGTGGCCTCGAACTTTTGGAATTTTCCCCAAATTTGAGTTGAAGACAGTGGAATCATATTCTTCAAGTAATTTTTCAAGTTTCGGTATTTTTTTACAGGCTTGGACAATTCGCATATCGGCAAGTGTGATGTTGAATTCTTTCATCCAGCTTCTACCGAGAATTGGGTCAACGTTCTTGTCTATTATGTATAGTTTTCCATAAAAAGTCTGAGTTCTGTAGCTGCATTTGATGTAAACCACGCCAGTGGGTTTGAATACTTCTCCAGTGTACGTTCTTAATTTCATGTTGGTCGGGAAAATTTTCTTGTCAATGTTAAGCTGTTTATAATCTTTTAGTGAAATTGTAGAAAGTGTTGCACCCGTGTCAAATTCCATACTGACGCGTTTGCCTTCGATTTCCACCGTTATTGTGTATTTGTCAGAAATTTCACTCTTTATGAGGTTGATCTCAGCCGTGCTGTCGGCGCTGAGGCTGCTTGATGAGTTGTCCAATAAGTTCGTGTTATTCAATCTACGTGTTTGTAGGCAGACTCGAGCCAGGTGCCCTTCCTTCTGGCATTTGCGACACGTGCTCTTCGCAGCGCCACATTCATTTGCTTTATGATCATCTCCACCGCATCGGTAACATTTGCCCCTCAGATCTTTGATGGAGATTTGCGGTGTTTTTGAACTGTATCTCGGTGAGTATTTCGGTTTATCAGGCAATTTCGATACTTTATTCATATTGTCACTCGATGTATTACGAATTGATGTTGACATGGTTGAATTTTCACTTTTTCCTTTTTCCATTAAAGTAGCTGTTTGTATTAATTCGGAAAATAGTGTTGTCTCTTTTTCTTGTAATATTCTTGTACGTATTTCTCCGTCTTTTAATCCACGTATGAATTGTAATGATAGGAACGACTCAAAAGTAGGTTTCTTGCAGTGTAAACATTTGAACTCACAATTTAGAGATAACTTTTTCAGTTCCGATGCGTAAATAGCGACTGTTTCATCTGCTTGTTGTAAACGTGATATAAATGTATGTTGAGATGCCCATATACTGGGCTTAGGGTCGATAAACTTATCCAAAATGTCTGTAAGTTCTTCAAAACTCTTATCGATCGTTTCGTCTGGAGAACACAACTCATGTAGTCTTTCATGTATATCTGGGGGCAAAGTAGTCAGCAATGTATAAACTTTTGTTTTAGGGTCGGTTATATTGTTGAGCATAAGGTATACAGTCAGCCGTTTTATGAAATTTTTGAATGATTCTTTCTCTTGAAACGGCTGAAAGTGTATTCTCGGTTGCGCTCCGCGCTGGGTACTCGGGCCGGAAGATGTTTGGGTCACGGGAGGTACGTTGTTTGACGATTCAGTTTTTTTGTATATATTTATGAGTCGTAAAATTTTTGTTCGTAAATTGGTATAAATTTCTTCAACTTCATACCTGTAAGCGGCTTCTACCTCAAGATCATCGTCGTCCGTCTCCTCCTCTATTTTGGTTTGTATGTTCTGTAGTAAATCGTAACTATTTTGTAGCGTTAGAAGTCGTGTTTCCAATTCTTCGTAAGAGTGTAAATGTAGTTCATCTTGAAACGCGTTGTTCGTTTTAGTGAGCACACCGCGCAGGGTGGCTCGTGCACGTTTGCCTTTTCGTAAATCAAACGACATCGTCGCCAATTTGTTAAATAATTAAAATAGGCAAATCTTCATTGAGGAAATATTATATTACGAATGTCTGTCAAAATCATAATAAACGGTAACTAGGATACTAAGTCAAGTATATGACAAAACCTTTATCATATATGAAATGAAATTTTACTCAAAGCGATATTTTTTGTAACTTATTTCTCCTACTAGCTTCTGCCCGCGGCTTCGCACCCGTGAACCATGAGCATCCCCGCTTCCCGTTTTCCCGTTCCCGTAAGAACTGAATATATAAATCCCGTTTTTTTTCCTTATCCCGTGGGAATTTCCAAAAATCCTTCCTTAGTGGATGCCTACATTGTATAAGGTATCTATGTGCAAAATTTCAAGTCTCTAAGTCCAGTGGTTTGGGCTGTGCTATCCCGCGGGAACTATGCGATTTTCCGGGATAAAAACTATCCTATGTCCTTTCCCGGGACTCAAACTATCTGTATACCAAATTTCAACTAAATCGGCCCAGCGGTTTAAGCGTGAAAAGGTAACAGACAGACAGACAGACAGAGTTACTTTCGCATTTATAATATTAGTAAGGATAGTCAGTGATCGGGCGTTAACCAGTAGGCCAGACACATGACTCGATGTATTACCTACGAGAGAACAGGTCGACGTATGGTTGCATGTCAAGCGCAGGCAATCACGTCGCGAGCGAGTTTCTTTTAGATAATCATTCCTCAGCAGTGGCCGTAGACAACTGCCAGACTCGGTTTTGGTGGCAAGAAAAAGTTAATAGCGATACCAGGCTGCCTGGTAAGCTCCCTTGGGAAAGAAGTGATAAGTACCCCATACCCAATGCTCTATTTCCTACAATCTCAGTGTGGGTGGGTGGCATCGAGTCTAAAACCAGCGGCCTGGCAACAAAACTGAAGAAATCAAAATGTGTAGTTGTAGTAAAAACGAAATAGATAATTATGTGATGTTTTAGATTTATATCACAAGAAACGCGTATTTTGTTATCAAAGTTGTTTTCCTGATCGGTAAATAATTTACAGTCCAATTTTTCAAACAAAGATTAGATTCTATTGGAATTCAAATAGCCTATACTCTTAGACAATTTTTGCTTAATTTTGACACCTACTATTAAACGAGAAAACGTTCTACTAACGTAAATATTTTAAGTAATTGTTAAATAAAAGATTTCTAAGACCTCGAAAACTCCTCTAAGAATTTTATTGAAATTTACTGGGACATTTTCGGGGTGGAAATTCGATCTAGCCAGGAGCCCGATTTTTTAAAGCACATCACTCGAAAGTACCACACGAAAGTGGTATAAATCAGCATATATCTCTAAAACTACAGCTCTAATCAAGGTTTTGACTAGTTCACAAGATTAATGAGAGCTGTGATTGTCTTCTATGGTACTCGTATTTCAAATTCAGCAGAATTTTTCACCACTTTCGAGTGGTATTTTCACACATGTGCTTTCAAAAATCGGGCCCTGTAACAAAACATCCCCCCCCCCTACTCTAAATTTTCTTATATATTAAAAATATGTATTTTAAAAAACTGACATTTAAATTTATTTCGAATAAATTCTAATAACGCCTAATAACGCGCCTAACGTACCTAAGCTACACATAGCTCAATTCTACGAGTACTTAATATAGGAGGTAAATAAAGCCGCTTACTAATAAAATATATATGTCGTGAAAGCCTAACAAACCTATACTGGTCGTGATACGTGATATATTGAAGATATGGCCATGTGATCGTCTAGTGTGTGAATCGTCTAGTACTTAAATTAAATACCCTTCGTTGTGTCCGCATCCTACGTAACCCTGGGAACGTTTAGTGACGAGTAAAGATTGATCTACCTATAAAGTAAAACTAACATGTATACGCGACGGCTAGCAACACATTACTTAAAGAATTTTAGTTTACGGTGACTAAAGAAAATAACGATTAAGTTATCTGAATGGAAGGAAGTTTATGCCGAGTTAATGATGTATAGAGTATTGTAGTGTTTGTATAAAGCGGGTAGTTTGTAACCAGCCATTATACACGTTGCACTTGGTCTTACGGTGTTTTATTCCGTTTTACCTGTAAACACCCCAGTGGCGACGAGATAATACCTAATACGCGTTAATTTAGTGATTAGTTACATCACCGAAAATAATAAAAGTGTGCAACATGAATATGGTGTTAGGTAACATGAACAGTTTGGTGTTCGACCACCGCTCGCAGGAGTGGGCGATATTTAAAAGTCGTTTTGGCCAGTTTTGTTTGGTGAACGACATCACAGAAGAGACCGACAAAGCAGGGGCTAAACGACGAGGAATTCTACTTTCTGCACTGGTGGAGGACACCTACCGGGTCGCGCGCGATCTGGCGTTACCAGCCGCTTTAGAAGCGACCCCTTATACGAGCCTCTTAAGAAAATTGGATGAACATTTCGAGTCCAAGAGAAGTGGTTTTGTGGAGCGTTATCATTTTTATAAAGCTGAGCAGCGTCCCGGCGAAGAGCTGAGTGAGTGGGCAGCGCGAGTGCGTAGACTTGCGCAGTTTTGCAGTTTCACAAGCGAACTCGAAACTGCACTAAGGGATCGTTTCGTGCTTGGTCTTGAAAATCCGAGAGAAAAGGAAAAGCTATTTGCGGAAAACATAAGCACATTAACTTTTAGTGAGGCGTTGAAGATAGCACAAAGCGTGCGCTGTGCACGCCTTGCAGTCCAGAGCAGCGGCGGCAGCGGCGCCGACGCCCGCGCCGCCTCGGAGGTGTTCGCGTTAAGCCCGGCCGCCCCCGGAAACAAAAAAGTGAAGTGCAGTGTTTGCGGCTATTTTAATCATTCTAAGCAACAGTGCAAGTTCGTCGATTATTCATGCAAAAAATGCGGTAAAAAGGGACACTTAAACCGCGTATGCAGATCTAAATCTAAATCTACTAATTTTTTAGCTGGAGACACTGACGACATTTGCGAAGGTATTTATGATTTTTTCTCAATTCGATCTATCAATGGCAAGGCGATGCAGCAGACGGTGCGCATTGATAACGAACCGGTTTTGTGTGAGCTCGATAGCGGCAGCGCTGTGTCGGTGCTGCCAGCTGATGTTTACAATAAATTGTTCAAGCAAACGCATGCGCTGCGCAAGTGTGATGTAAGGCTCAATTGTTACGATGGCAGTAAAATCATCCCGCTGGGTTTTGTAGCGTTACCGGTTCATTTCGAAAATTGCACTGAGCTATTAAGATTGTTTGTTATTTCGACCGTCGGAAGCCAGTTACCTCTGCTAGGAAGGGATTTTATCAGTAAATTTAATCTACATTTATGTCGTTACAATTGTCATAACATTAGCAAAGATACTGAGATGTTGCAAATGTTGCATAATAAATATTCCGAAGTGTTTTTAAATGAGCTTGGTACTTTTAAGCATTATAAAATACATTTAAAAATTAAACAGGACGCCGATTTAAAATTTTTCAAGCCTCGCACAGTTCCGTTAGCACTGAAGCCAAAAGTAGAAGAGGAACTGGATAGGTTGTTAAGTTTAGGTATTTTAGAAAAAATCGAATATTCGGATATTGCAACGCCTATTGTTCCTGTCCTTCGTTCAGACGGCAATGTAAGAATTTGCGGCGATTACTCCGTTACATTAAATAAAATTCTTTTCATCGATAACTATCCTTTGCCTCGAATAGAGGATCTATTTTCAAAATTACATGGAGGGGTTGAATTTTCGAAATTAGATTTGTCAAGAGCCTACAATCAATTTCTGCTCGATGAACCTTCACGAAATTTAACGTGCATAAATACCCATAAAGGCTTGTTTCGTTATACAAGACTAGTTTTTGGTTTATCAAACGCTCCGTGTATTTTCCAACAAAGTATGGATAAATTATTAGTCGGAATCGAAGGTACTTGTATATTTTTGGACGATTTGTTGATTACTGCGCCGGATCGGAAGACTCATTTGGAGCGCCTAGAGCAAGTCTTAAGTAGATTACAAGAGGCAGGGTTACGTGTAAAGCAAGAGAAATGCGAGTTTTTTAAACAATCCGTGGAATATTTAGGCTTTATTATTGACAAAACCGGCTTACACAAGTCAATAAAGAAGGTCGATTCCATTTTGAAATGTTCTCCGCCAAAGAATGTTTCCGAGCTAAAATCATTTTTAGGTATGTTGAATTATTACAGAGCATTCATACCAGGCGCATCGAGTATTTTAAGTCCATTACACCTTTTATTAAAAAAAGAGTGCAAGTGGAGATGGGGAAGCGCAGAAAACGATGCGTTCGAATTAATTAAAAAAGAATTAACGTCCGACAGAGTGTTGGCCCATTACCACCCTGACTTGCCCACCATCCTCACAGTTGACGCGGGCCCCAGCGGGCTCGGCGCCGTGCTGGCGCAGGCGCAGCCGGACGGCGGCGAGCGCGCTGTCGCTTATGCCTCCCGATCGTTGTCTTCAAGCGAAATCAATTACGCCCAAATTCAGAAGGAGGCGACCGCTATTGTATTCGGTATTAAAAAATTCCACCACTATTTGTACGGCCGATCGGAACCTTTTATACTGAGGACAGATCATAAGCCACTAATTTCCATATTTGGAAGTAAAAAAGGAGTGCCTGAATTAGCAGCGAATAGATTACAGCGGTACGCATTGTTTTTGTCGGCGTATAATTTCAAAATTGAATACGTCAAGAGTGGGGATAACGTAGCCGATTTTCTTTCCCGTGCTATCGAGGTTTCGCGAGTTTCATCAGAATGCGATAATGCTCTTGGAGATGAAGCATTATTCATTAATTTTATATATAAGGATATAAGTCCTATTACTGTCGATGATATAAAACGTGAAACCATTAACGATCCAATATTAAAAATAGTGTCAGAGTGCATATTACAGGGCTGGCCTCGAAAAGTATTAGACCCGGATCTTAAGCGATATTTTAGCTGTCGTTTACAATTATCGATTGAAAAAGGTTGCATCATGCGAGGTCATAAAATCATTATTCCGCGAGTATTTCAAGAGCGCTTATTAAATGAATTACATGATTCACATTTCGGGGTGGTTAAGACAAAAAGTGTCGCTCGAAAGTATATGTGGTGGCCCGATATCGACCTACACATCGAACAAAAAATAGGCTCATGTAGTATATGTACGGCGATCCGGTGTGCGCCGGCGCGCGCGGCCCTGACGCCGTGGCCGCGGCCGCGCGCCGCCTGGCAGCGCCTGCACCTGGACATGGCGGAGCTGGCCGGCCGTCGGCTGCTCGTGGCCGTGGACGCGCACTCCAAGTGGGTCGAGTGCTATCTCATGACGACCACTGACTCTGCTAGTATAATAGCCAAGTTGTGTGATATGTTCGCCAGGTTTGGCCTAGTCCGAACTATTGTGACCGATAACGCAACAAATTTTACTTCGACTTTGTTTAAAGATTTTTGTATAACAAACGGTATAGACCATGTAACGATTGCGCCTTACCATCCAGCTTCAAATGGACAAGCGGAAAATAGTGTCCGCACAGTTAAAAAAGGTTTAAAAACTATTTTAATACAAAAATTATCACAAGCAGAAATTTTGAATCAGATTAATATATTTTTATTCAATTACCGCAACACGGTTCACTGCACAACAGGTTTTTCTCCCGCGCACATGATGCTAGGTCGTTCTTTGCGCTGCCGTTTTGATCTTTTAAAACCAAGTACGGTTAAAATCCCTGAAGGTCCGTCAGTGTCTACAGCTAATGATAATGTTCGTTTAAAACAGATCTCACAATGTAAACATTACGGTGGCAAGAGACAAATTAAATTTAAGATCGGCGACATAGTGCTAGTTAAATCGTTTTATAACAACGGGAATAAACACTCATGGATAAAAGGGACAATACAAAGCGCAATAGGAGCATCAATGTTCAACGTTCTCATCCCGCATTTACGTGTGACTGTAAGAAAGCACATCGACCAGTTGCTGTTGTACAAGGGCGGGCAAAGTTCGCAGGACACCGGCTATGATGGCGATGTGCCTATTTTACGAGAGAGAGATATGGGGGAGGAAGGATCACCAATAAATAATGAATCGCCGAGGATCGACCAGAACGAGGAAGATTTGTCCGACAATTCTTTCGCGAGTTTTGATTCTCCGACAGCTTCTCCTCAGACCTCCGTTTCAACAGCCGCGGCAGCAGCGGCGACGCCGCCTTCGCCGGTGAACAATACAGTGCGTGACGCGCCTGTTGAGAATGATGAAACACCATCACAGCTAATTGAGCGGCCCCGTCGATTCCCTTTAAGAGACACACGAAATCCAAACCCTGATTATTAATGTTCCCGAGAGTTGTTGTATTGTGTATGTTATGTTAGGATTACTTTAACTATTGGTGGAGGGAATGTAGTGTTTGTATAAAGCGGGTAGTTTGTAACCAGCCATTATACACGTTGCACTTGGTCTTACGGTGTTTTATTCCGTTTTACCTGTAAACACCCCAAGTATATAGTTAGGTGATCATTTGGGCAAGTATGAAAATAAGTCGAACATTAATTAATAAATTATGAAGCTCGTCATAATAGTATTATACGGTAAAGTAAGTAAGTCGATGGCTAATAGCGTAGCAAGGAAACACGTTATGATTAAAGTTTCATGGGGAACTATGGAATGTAAACACAAAATACTTTACTACACACGCGCTTACAATTATGATAATTATACTTTAAAATAGAATGTGTTTTCATGGCTCTAACAGAATGTAGATAACCTGTAAATTAGTCTATTAGACGTTATGCAGAGATACTAATCAACTTATGATCAACTTAAGGAAATCCGCTGTTAGGAAGTAAGTATGTACACAAAATCAGATTGTCAGTGGAAAATAGAAGTGCACGCTATAAACACAGTTATAAAAGATATGTGATATATTATTTATTTCCCCCCCTTATCCCCGACCGTCACAGTAGACCTTCATAGGCATGAGTTTGGGTTCCCTTCAATAGAGAACAGCAAGTCTGAGTTTGATTTCGAGTAGTATTCTTTCACTACTGTATGACTTCATACTGTACTTCGATATAGGCAACTAGCCAAACCAATGCGCTACCGGATGAGGTATGGTCTCCCCGTCCATGATTCAATAGTGATATGAAATTACTCACTTTAATAAAGACTTCAATTTACAAGTCTAATAAATAACATGTACACTGTTATTGTAGTAACTTTGCGATCGCAAAGAATAGTTTCACAAGGTAAATCAATCATGTGATGATGATAGCAGATTCCATTTCCACTATTAATTGATCATAATTTAGAAGATGATGGTGGTGATGACTCTCAATGCATTTGTAGTGCTTCCCGATCTTGGTAAAACAACTACATCCGAGTCTTGACGACGTAAAATTAGTTTCAAATGAGGTTTTGATTAATCTACCCTCAAAACAATCCAGCCAAGGCAAATTCAACAATTAGTCAAAGTAAATGATTCAAAAGTAAGTAATTCATATGACCGCTGAATACAGACATAATGAATAAGTAACACTGCATAATATCAGCCTAAGCTCACATATCACAAACAAAGTAACACAAAACAAAAGAAATCACTCACTCAGTATTTCTTCTGTGACAGCTGCGTAGATCAGGAACTCTGAAAATATACACCCTAATAACCTATGAATCCTAACCATGTCTAATAAGAATCTATGCGACATTTGTATATCTCACAGCTAGAGGTGATGGTTACCTCACATTTACATTAATTGCGTGGTGTGTAATGTGACTAAGCTGAACTAACTAGGGGGATGAGGTGGCATCCTCGGTGTGTACCTAACCCTATTTCCTACGCCATGTGTAATAACCCCATCCGCTGGCCGAAACCAGGTTGCGAATGGAGTAGGGCGGAGAGATAGTTGTGCGAATAAATAAATATATAGATATAGAGACCAACGCCACCAGTCCTATGCACTGACCAGCAGATACACAGAGCCTGATAACGCTAGGGGGAAGTTTCCCGACTGCCATACGGCAGACGAGCGCCAGGTCGATCCCCAACGCCTGACTCCGTCCCGAAAGACGTTAAACCCCAAGCTTTGTTAACACCGCCAGGTTGCCTTGGGGCCGGGAACCTCGTCCCGTAAAGTCCCTACTTCAAGCGTGACACTATTTAGAACACACAATCAGAACTCATGGCCAATAATCATACGTCATGACAATGACGATGATGGAGGTAATTTCTCTGCCGATACCCCGGACTCAGGGCACCGATCATGATACTGACGGCTAAAGGTGTCCTGGCCGCAGAGAAATCGGATTAGGGAAGGATCAAGGATACTGGTGAGGTTGGTATGGTAATTGGTTCACGAACACTGATTGCGAAACACGATAAATAATTAAACAATTAAACTACGTTAAATAATTAAACAATTAAATTACGTTAAATAATTAAACTAAATAATTAAACTTTGTCAAAGTAAATAAACTGCGAACCGATATCGCTTACAACAGCAAGACCTCGCTTGAAGAAATTCCGAAAACAACTAATCCCGATCCCTGAAAAAACCGTTCCTTTTATACTCGTTAAGTCTGCATCATCTCAGACATCGGCTATTTCTGCAACATAAACGACATTGCGGTTTTTAGCGACATCTCAGACATCTCCGACATTTGAACCAAACCGATCGTTACGCGCTACACAATAGGGTCGAATTTCGCTATTTCCCGTGAGCCTCGGACCGTACACAAACAACTACATACACATCTGTTAGCGTGTGAACAAGATAGAATGCACCTCAGATACAAACAACATGAAACAACACGATCAATGAAAATTACGTCAATTCATTCGACAATTGAACCAAATCGATCGTTACGCTCTACCCAATAAGGTCGAATTTCGCTATTCCCCGTGAGCCTCGAACTGTACACATACACTTACATACACACCTGTTTTGTGGTTAGGCTAGCGTGTGAAAGAGATAGAATGCTCCTCAGATACAAACAACATGAAACAACACGATCAATGAAAATTACGTCAATTCATTCTAGTCGCGAGGAAGCACGTACGATGCTGTTTACGCAATTATCGAACATTTTGGTGTCATATACTACCTGTATAGTCTACTCAGCCTTTATGTAATATTTAGTACATTCCTACTCATCCAGTTATCACCCTCGTACAGAAATTCCAGATTAATTATTATTTAGTCTATACATCTTATAAAAAGGAAAAGGAAAGGCTTACATAATATATTAATTGTATAATTCTAATATTATTAATTGACTATGGGCAACGCCCAAACATATATTTGTGAAATTAACGGTAAAATACGCTATGTACCGTTACAACCACCCCCCAATGTTTGCGCAAGTGGAAAGCTGACAAGCTGATAAACTGAAGTAAACAGTTAAACTCTCTTGTATTCACAAATATATGAACCTTCAAAATTGATCACTCTTAATTTATTAGCATTTTTCCCATGAGTGTATTTGGAATGTGTGGTGTGTATTTAAACCGAAAGGTAGTAACTAAAGCAAAAATTGAACCCATCAAATTTACGACTAAATAATTATGAACGATTATCACCCTCACAAGGCAGTCTAGTCTTAGATAGGGAGACTGTTTTGTGAGAACAATCCACGGCTCTAGTAGCACGTATGACCAGTCCCGCCATACCAGTCTTGCTCCTGCATATCGACCGAATATGGAAATTCCGGAAAAATCCCTTCCAAAACCAGACTACGTTAATAGATATTGGGCCATAACCATCCGTTAATCAATAGTCTCACTCGAAAGGCCCCTTCAATACAGTAATCACTATTCCTTCGGTGAGTGTGTAGTGTGTGAAGATTTAAGCATTGCATCCTAGCTTCTGCTTGGTTGCACCACATGTAAAGTAATGATATTCTGGTGCCAGCCTCATAGCTGATGTCAATTTGACTTAACCTAACTCCATTCGCACTGGAAAATCATTTGTAGTGTGCTGTTCAGTGGTTGAATGCCAATAAACCGTCCTTATTAACCCCAAATTTGCTAAGTTGCTGCAGCCCCTCATACTATAGCATAACGTCATTTTGGTCTCGTCAAGAAGTCAACATAACATCAATACACAACATTGTTCTTCCTTCCCCATTCCAATCGCAGTTTCATACCTAGCTACAACAAATCAGCAACTTCATCAGGTAACTTAGACGTAAGTGGATTATATATGTAACAGACTGAATCAGTCGTTAATTTTCGAAGGTTCATACAAATGGACAAAAACAATTACATCACCACATCTCGCAACAAGTGCAAAACAACCTTGTCTGTGCAATATGCGCACTGACACGCAACTTGAAAATTGAAAATATAAAACACGCAGACAAAGCCGTCCAACACCCTATATTACGGAGTAGCAAGGCAACCGTTTTCATCCTAATTAAATCAAATTAACTTAATTTAATAATTTATCCATCCATCCTACTTATTTGTAAGAGCCAATCGCTTTCCACCGGCACAAGTCAAATCTACTAACTTTAAATTATTTTCCCGCACTTATACCTACTCTATCCTATAATTAGCATAACATAACCTTATAGTAAACTTAATGGATTAATTCTATGATCTTAAAGCTAAGACTTATAACTAGACTAAACCCGTGGTAGCTCAGTGTTCTAGCCTGCAACCCAACTCGTGGCAGGGTTCGCACCCCCCAGAGTCTTCCAGAATTCAAACAAGGTAACGTGAGAAAACCCGCGGAGCAAATTAATAGGTGAAGTCTCCAACCCACACAAAGCCCGCGCAGAACCTAGACGATGTCGTTGAACAATCGAATAGACTTAACTCTAAATAGGTACTAAGGAAAATATTTAATCCTGAAAACATTAATGTAAAATGTCCAGAAAAGATAATCGCTAAGATCAAGACATCCGTACTTACTTACATTTCCAGTAATAAGGTGTTTAATTCCAGGACAAACACATTTAAAATACTCTAAGTACAATGCCCAAATAACCACCAACTCAATCATAAACTCAGACAGACTATATGTAGTTAACGTATGAAACCGATAGGTAATGCGTGCATATGGTGTACGCACTTACGAATAAGATTAAGAACAGAAAAGAACAAGTGAGTGTAACATTTATGCCAATACCTCTTACGTCAAAATAATTACAGTTGACACAAATTCATGTATAATATTGTGATAATCAGTCAACGCAGCGATTTATCTAAAATATTCAAAATACCTTCTACTCTGGTTACCGCCAACCGAGTTTACACTATAATCAACTATGCGCACTAGAGGGCGTTATCAACAAAACTACAACAATTAACATTGATGCGTGTCGAACCTTTTCATAAGAATAACTTTCAAAATATGTAATTATTTTCCTTACCATGAAAAGTACGTTTAAAATAAACAACTATTTTAGTTTTGTTTAAAATTTGCCTACTGTAAATTATCAATCAAAAGTCATATAACGAAACGCAACAACAATTCAATAGTAATCATTTAAAATAAGGGTAGGTAGGCATGCGTTGTACTGCGCCGGTCTGACCAAACTACCCTTCCCTTTTTTTATGCGAGCGCACTGCCATGGTGTTGAGTCAATATTTGTTAGACAAAACTCGACCTTAAGTATTTGACATACTGGGTTACTAATTATGTTCGCTTTTTGTATTTGCGAATGATTACGCTATAGCAAAGGCCAACTTGATATACTGTTAATTTACTGACACAATGTCATCAAAGAGTAAATTTCCTCAAGAATTAAAAGATAAAGTGTGAATTGTAAAGTTGAATGAGAGTGGTAGACTCCTACTAAGTGTGCTCATCTTTTTTAGAGTTCCGTACTACCTGTACCTTAAAGGAAAACCTGAGTAATCGGTTGCTACGTCTGTTCGCATCTTATTTCTGTGAACGTATACGCTATAATAAGGCTTACTTGGTAAACTGTTAAACAAGAACTGCATTAGTAATTAATAAAATATTTAGAATTATTTCTGAAAGCAGAAAATAATTGCAAATGATACTTTCTACACGAAAAGAAAACAATGAAATTGTAAAGTTGACTCGAGTGTCGAGTTTTAAGAATTCTAAGTGTGTGTGTAAATCAGTTGGTCACACCATAATTACTCTATTTATTGATTACAGGAATTTCTATAAAAGTTTTAAAAATTTGCGTAGCTAAAATAATTTGTTAAAACATGTGCTCACGCACCGCGGCGCCACCTAGCGAACGTCACACGAACTATCAAACAAAACACCGAGCATAGCTCAAGAAAGCTTTAAGCGCCTCTTGAACCTGCGCCGGACCGTGCAGTACCAGTGCTGTCCCCTATCGATTACTTTTTAAGTTTTTGTACATAATTATATCGAGTCATAATCTCAGGACAAGCATTCGCTTACCACCTTAGTATCGTAACGGACACAATAAAATTATAGTTAAAAATATTAAATAATAATAATAACCAGTCATTCTGCCCTGCGTTGTACTAGACCCCAATTTAGGCAGGAATTGATAGAGACGGAGAAGGGAGAGCAAAATCTGAGGTTGACTGCAGTGACCTACCAGATCCCCAACACATGTGCTTACATGCCAATAACCAATATAAAATGAAACCACACTACGTACCATTTGCTTAAGGACAGGGCTCTTTTATCACTGGGCTATCATATATGCGACCGTTCATAGTGAACACTAGATACTAGCCTAACCATGTACCTGCATACCTATAAACTTGCATTAGGCCCGTTTTTATGACTATCTATCAGTCTTCGTAATCTACAAATAATGAACGTCCTCACACTATCTTCGTTTTACTTAGGCACCGGGCCCTAATAATACTGGATTGCTATATTCACTAGCCTATCTACATACATACATACCTACATACATATACACAATTGCAATGACATACTTACAATTATGAACCTATTTTTCATGAAATATATTCGGCTCTGAAAATGTTTAACATAATACGACAAATTCACAATAACAAAACAAAGCTTACCCGTACTAATTACAAAAGACAGGGATTTCTACATTCTATTGAAGTAAAGCTCAAAATTATTATCATCTTTCTGGGATTGTAGCAAGTGAAACAAAGCATATCGTAGTATCCTATCCTATCTACCCCTATGAGAAAGAGGCGTGATGATACGTACGTATTATTAAAGTCATGACGTAAACAAAACATTCATCGTTCATCTAAAACTTCGAAGTAGTAGCTGCTAAACCAATTTTAATGATAATATTTTGTTGTTCAAGTATAAGATTGTATGGAAAGTATAAGATTGTATGGAATCTGGAAAAGCCATAACAAAAGCGCACTAATGAGCTTAAAATTTAACTGATACATTATATGAAGCTCCTGCATACTAATGAATATACAAATACCATTGGAGCTACCTGTAAGTACACTACTAGATAAATAATTATACAAATTACTTTACCTACCTACAGTATGAATAATCGCTACATATTTAGAACCAAAGCGTGATCTACTATCAATCGTGCTTATGGAAAGGAGGTAGAAATCGGTGAATCATTAGTCAATTGATAAAATCACTTCAAAATGTTATCCTACCCTATCTTATTCTATTTTACTATCCTACTAATAAAAATATAAATCTTAACGTATGTGAGAATGTATGTGTGCATTGGTGGTATTGGTGTATGGTTGCTATAAATGTATGAGTGAAAGAATGCATGTTACTATTTCCACGTCAGAACGGCTGAATAAACCTGGATGAAATTTGGCAAAACAAACGATAAATTATAGACTGAAATAACGCGTGCCTTTTATCCCTAAACATACGTAATTCCTGCGGGTTAGCTACAAACTCTCTGCAGACAAAGTCGCAAGATGCAGCTAGTCTTTTCGGCAACTACCTACTTAAAATGTACAACACGGGAGACAAACTAATTAGTGGATTACTCGATAGTAAGCATCCATCACTGCTCATGGACATCAGTAACACCGGAGCATTTGCAGATGCGTTACCGGTTCAGTGAGTAAGGGTAAAATACCTGGTGTGTTGTGCCAGTAATTTCATCGACTATTCTACGGTTGAACACTGCAGCGCCAATACTGCTGCTGGCGGTAGGATTAACAAATAAGATGGTACATTTTTATAGAAGCTTACAGGATATAGGTACTTTACTTGGCTATAATTTGTGCAATCAATTCATTTACACACAAACATACATACATGTGAATTACAAGTACCTAAAGTAAACGGGCCTGGACCTACAGGACTCTAGCCAATAAACAAACATACAAACAACCAAACAAACAGACAAACAAAAAACGAAAATTGCAAGATTAAAAGCTTGCTCAATATGAACTTATATAAAAACGTAATAACATTCTCTAACATACCTACCTACCGTCATTATTTCTATCATCATCATCATTATCACTATCCAATATCATAAACATCATTATCTAACAACTAACGTCATCATAATCATCATCAGCCCACACACGTCCCACCGCTGGGCACAGAACCCCTGTCCGAATGAGAGGACGCCTACCAAGGCACCTGAACGGGCCTAACCACCATATTGTATACCTAATTTACTGATCTTACGAGTACCTATCAAATTCTTAGTAAAGTCAACCTTTGAAACAACCACAATACATACGAGCTTAGAGTTAGTGTATTTCTTAATGATACTGACAGCATAAAATAAGAAAGGAAAGCATCGATGATGGACAAGAAAGCATTTCAATATACCAACTATAACTTTGCTTAGGCCTGCCTTAGTCCAAATTTCTAGAATAAAATTTAACGTAGACTAAATAGTATTCCAGAGTAAACAATGACATGATTGTGTCCTATTAACCGACACCTCTTACAGAGAAACAATAACTGAACTATACTTATATACATACACTACAATTTTTAAGTCAAAATTTGAGAAAGACAATCCTATAACCAACGCTAGTCATCCTGCCTTCACATAGTGTAATACCTACTTACACTAAACAGAATCAATCCTTTATATAACTTTGTCACCAGTTGATACCCCTCCCTAATGATATCATAGATCTATCAATCATGGATATATCTACCTTGTGTTTTATTTTAAAGCTGAAGATGTTATAAGTTCTAGACAGCCTCAGTCTTTGTTGGGAGGCCTAAGAAAGACAAACTATAACTCACACTCAATACATACTTACAACTATTACGCAATGTAATAAAATAATGCACCCTAATTAACCCCATGACATGACTTTTATGTTTTGACTAAAATACCCCCATAAACATAACACACATAACTAACTATCGCCAAGTATACACAGGTACCTACACCTACAAAGCTCATACAACCGTAATGAAAAATCATAATGATTAAAAGTACATTCACTAATAAGGTAAATCAGTCTAAATGCTCCGAGATAGGTACAACTGTCACTAAACATAAAACTCGCAGCAGTTGCATACTGTAGCTGTAATTTCAACATCAATCACACACTCACACACATACACGTAATCATTTCTGCTTTGCTCATTTTGATTAGCTATTAGGACTAGGATATGTTTTCTTTTGTTGTAAATTTATACCATATCTGTTTTTATGGTCACATAAACGAATGCTCTAGTTTGTTATGTATCAACTGTGGTAACCTAAAATTCGCCATGTAACTTTTTAACTAAGTGTATAATTGTAACTTAATTAAGGCTGGTTGGTTCCCTGAATAAATAAATAAATAAATAAATAAATCAACGATTTTCGAACTCAATTTATATAACATTCCTATTTTTATTTTGTGAACACGACATACATAATATTATATTACTACCGTTCGAAACCTTAATCAGTTTGCTATAACTGAGCACACATACTTTATTTTTACAGTCTGTGTCTACCCTAAGTGCCTTAGCATTAGCACATGCGCCTACCTTAGTAGTAAAATTTCCTGACAAATATAACAAGGGTTCCTCAATATCAAACCCCGGCCACGAACTACTCTAAAGAGCCTATTAAAAATATCAATTTTCCCCACAAGAACACTACCCCCGTTCGCTAGCCTACCATTATCACTGTAATTAAAAACAAATGTATTTATTACACCCCCCCGACCTTGCAACCTTAAAAACCTTACTAGTATTCTTAGCCTAATGGGAATCATTCAAAGATAACTATGCACCCCCCCGACTTTACAATCTTATAAATCTAGCGTACATTATAAGCAATGTTACCTATAAAAGTATCAGAGTAATTAATATACCCTATCTGGTTATTCAAGACACTGTAATCATAAATCTACCTACAGTCAAATGAACATTCAATTTTAATTTAATAGTGCATCTAAAATAGTAATTCGTTTACTAACTAGTTAAATATTCTAACACGTTCTTAAGTCACGAAAATATTTTGTATCCACTCCGGGAACCCTAAATCAACTTTTATAAAGAAGGTAGGCATCACATAAACCAAACCGAAATCTACCCTAAACGAATCGATAATTCGAGAAGTCTACCTATATTTGACCGGCTTATATCTATCCTTCCAATTAAGGGGCAAATACACTAAGTCTATCGCCGCATATGACATGCAAAGTAAGAACATTACATACGCATACTGCAAATCGCGTCTATACCACTACGGGGTAAACAGAGCCTATGGCAACATTAGAGAAAGACATTAAATTACCATAATATGCTACGATAGTAAAAAAAAACCAATCTAAAAAAATCGAAAGCACCTATCTTAATAGTAATAAACCCAAAATAATTACACTAAGATCCACGAATGGGTCAAAGTGTATCCGTAGGACCCCTAGATTAAGAACAGATAAACCTAAAATAACGTAAGTGCAAAAATACAAGATTTTTGTTGGCTAAACTAGTTTGAGACAAGTTCGGCAACTCAATAAGGCGAACGCAACAGTGTAATTGTTCCTTAAAATATAATCCTACCAACGTAAAATGCTAACTATTGTTAGTTAGCTAGCAGTGTCCTACCTACAACGGACGTCGTTTAAAGTAAGAGTGCAAGTGGATAAATTAAATTTACAACAATAATGACCGAACGTAATATATAAGTGCTTACATTAACTACGAGTGGACTTAACAAGTCTAGTGAAAAAGAACAGAGTTTACAACGTGAAGTGCAAGAATGGTTGTTAGTTAGCTAGCTAGCGGTATCCTACCTACAACGGATATTGTTTATATTCTAAAGGTAAGGGTGCGAAGTGGATAAAAATTTGCAAAAATCTTCACGGGACGCAATGAATGAACGGAATCATGAACCAACGGAACTATGGAAAGAAGTGGACCAATGAAAGCTTACGACAATAGTGATAAGGTAATGTTAAGTGCAAAGTGAACAAAGAGAATGTGAAAACATCGAGACGAAAGTGACTATCAAATATCATAACAAAACTTTAACTATGAATGCTTATAATAAGTGTTGTGAAAATAAAATGCTACAGTAATAATTTAGAAAATTATGTAAAGATCAATATTACAATTCTATTCTAAAGGTGATTGTTTCATTGAACTATATCCAATTAATAATATATTTTAGTAAGCTATAAAAAATACCAATCCTTACTCTCACTTTTCCATTACACGGCAACACTGTGTCCAACAATTGCTTTTTATAAAAAAGCAACTGTTGGACAATTCCTAGGTAACCTACCTATGTTGAAAGTTTAAAAGACAAACAGACTTATAAAATACGAGCTAAAAGTATCATCCTATTATGATAAGGAATTATAACGAAATAATAGATCGAGCTAAGTATTATCAGCTAACGAGTATTGATATACGACCTAAATAAACCAGGACCTAAGATAATCCTAAATCCTGGTCACGGCACCACTGTAACAAAACATCCCCCCCCCCTACTCTAAATTTTCTTAAATATTAAAAATATGTATTTTAAAAAACTGACATTTAAATTTATTTCGAATAAATTCTAATAACGCCTAATAACGCGCCTAACGTACCTAAGCTACACATAGCTCAATTCTACGAGTACTTAATATAGGAGGTAAATAAAGCCGCTTACTAATAAAATATATATGTCGTGAAAGCCTAACAAACCTATACTGGTCGTGATACGTGATATATTGAAGATATGGCCATGTGATCGTCTAGTGTGTGAATCGTCTAGTACTTAAATTAAATACCCTTCGTTGTGTCCGCATCCTACGTAACCCTGGGAACGTTTAGTGACGAGTAAAGATTGATCTACCTATAAAGTAAAACTAACATGTATACGCGACGGCTAGCAACACATTACTTAAAGAATTTTAGTTTACGGTGACTAAAGAAAATAACGATTAAGTTATCTGAATGGAAGGAAGTTTATGCCGAGTTAATGATGTATAGAGTATATAGTTAGGTGATCATTTGGGCAAGTATGAAAATAAGTCGAACATTAATTAATAAATTATGAAGCTCGTCATAATAGTATTATACGGTAAAGTAAGTAAGTCGATGGCTAATAGCGTAGCAAGGAAACACGTTATGATTAAAGTTTCATGGGGAACTATGGAATGTAAACACAAAATACTTTACTACACACGCGCTTACAATTATGATAATTATACTTTAAAATAGAATGTGTTTTCATGGCTCTAACAGAATGTAGATAACCTGTAAATTAGTCTATTAGACGTTATGCAGAGATACTAATCAACTTATGATCAACTTAAGGAAATCCGCTGTTAGGAAGTAAGTATGTACACAAAATCAGATTGTCAGTGGAAAATAGAAGTGCACGCTATAAACACAGTTATAAAAGATATGTGATATATTATTTATTTCCCCCCCTTATCCCCGACCGTCACAGTAGACCTTCATAGGCATGAGTTTGGGTTCCCTTCAATAGAGAACAGCAAGTCTGAGTTTGATTTCGAGTAGTATTCTTTCACTACTGTATGACTTCATACTGTACTTCGATATAGGCAACTAGCCAAACCAATGCGCTACCGGATGAGGTATGGTCTCCCCGTCCATGATTCAATAGTGATATGAAATTACTCACTTTAATAAAGACTTCAATTTACAAGTCTAATAAATAACATGTACACTGTTATTGTAGTAACTTTGCGATCGCAAAGAATAGTTTCACAAGGTAAATCAATCATGTGATGATGATAGCAGATTCCATTTCCACTATTAATTGATCATAATTTAGAAGATGATGGTGGTGATGACTCTCAATGCATTTGTAGTGCTTCCCGATCTTGGTAAAACAACTACATCCGAGTCTTGACGACGTAAAATTAGTTTCAAATGAGGTTTTGATTAATCTACCCTCAAAACAATCCAGCCAAGGCAAATTCAACAATTAGTCAAAGTAAATGATTCAAAAGTAAGTAATTCATATGACCGCTGAATACAGACATAATGAATAAGTAACACTGCATAATATCAGCCTAAGCTCACATATCACAAACAAAGTAACACAAAACAAAAGAAATCACTCACTCAGTATTTCTTCTGTGACAGCTGCGTAGATCAGGAACTCTGAAAATATACACCCTAATAACCTATGAATCCTAACCATGTCTAATAAGAATCTATGCGACATTTGTATATCTCACAGCTAGAGGTGATGGTTACCTCACATTTACATTAATTGCGTGGTGTGTAATGTGACTAAGCTGAACTAACTAGGGGGATGAGGTGGCATCCTCGGTGTGTACCTAACCCTATTTCCTACGCCATGTGTAATAACCCCATCCGCTGGCCGAAACCAGGTTGCGAATGGAGTAGGGCGGAGAGATAGTTGTGCGAATAAATAAATATATAGATATAGAGACCAACGCCACCAGTCCTATGCACTGACCAGCAGATACACAGAGCCTGATAACGCTAGGGGGAAGTTTCCCGACTGCCATACGGCAGACGAGCGCCAGGTCGATCCCCAACGCCTGACTCCGTCCCGAAAGACGTTAAACCCCAAGCTTTGTTAACACCGCCAGGTTGCCTTGGGGCCGGGAACCTCGTCCCGTAAAGTCCCTACTTCAAGCGTGACACTATTTAGAACACACAATCAGAACTCATGGCCAATAATCATACGTCATGACAATGACGATGATGGAGGTAATTTCTCTGCCGATACCCCGGACTCAGGGCACCGATCATGATACTGACGGCTAAAGGTGTCCTGGCCGCAGAGAAATCGGATTAGGGAAGGATCAAGGATACTGGTGAGGTTGGTATGGTAATTGGTTCACGAACACTGATTGCGAAACACGATAAATAATTAAACAATTAAACTACGTTAAATAATTAAACAATTAAATTACGTTAAATAATTAAACTAAATAATTAAACTTTGTCAAAGTAAATAAACTGCGAACCGATATCGCTTACAACAGCAAGACCTCGCTTGAAGAAATTCCGAAAACAACTAATCCCGATCCCTGAAAAAACCGTTCCTTTTATACTCGTTAAGTCTGCATCATCTCAGACATCGGCTATTTCTGCAACATAAACGACATTGCGGTTTTTAGCGACATCTCAGACATCTCCGACATTTGAACCAAACCGATCGTTACGCGCTACACAATAGGGTCGAATTTCGCTATTTCCCGTGAGCCTCGGACCGTACACAAACAACTACATACACATCTGTTAGCGTGTGAACAAGATAGAATGCACCTCAGATACAAACAACATGAAACAACACGATCAATGAAAATTACGTCAATTCATTCGACAATTGAACCAAATCGATCGTTACGCTCTACCCAATAAGGTCGAATTTCGCTATTCCCCGTGAGCCTCGAACTGTACACATACACTTACATACACACCTGTTTTGTGGTTAGGCTAGCGTGTGAAAGAGATAGAATGCTCCTCAGATACAAACAACATGAAACAACACGATCAATGAAAATTACGTCAATTCATTCTAGTCGCGAGGAAGCACGTACGATGCTGTTTACGCAATTATCGAACATTTTGGTGTCATATACTACCTGTATAGTCTACTCAGCCTTTATGTAATATTTAGTACATTCCTACTCATCCAGTTATCACCCTCGTACAGAAATTCCAGATTAATTATTATTTAGTCTATACATCTTATAAAAAGGAAAAGGAAAGGCTTACATAATATATTAATTGTATAATTCTAATATTATTAATTGACTATGGGCAACGCCCAAACATATATTTGTGAAATTAACGGTAAAATACGCTATGTACCGTTACAGCCCCATGACTTATCTCTGGGTAAATATACATGCTATCTTATGCGCAAATTCCATGCGTAAGAAGTACTACCATACAAGTCCAACATCAGAAAAGAACCCTTTTGTATAAAATATATTTTGATCAATAATAAGATAGTCAGGCTGCAGCTCTGTTTCATCATCCTTTTATCAAATTAATTATATCTATTACAGAATCTCAGATCTAAGCTTGCAACCTTTGTTTTAATAACCAAGGAGCTTCCTTAGTCAGATAAATAGTATTATCCGTGTTTTCTTGTATTTAAAATGAGTATGATGTTACTCGATGATTATTTTAATTTTAGTTACAAAAAGTCCAATTCATTGTTATTAATCATTAATTAAATTACATAATAACGTGAAATAATTGCAAAGTAAATCTTGTTCGTTTGGTATATACATAACTAGCTGTTGCCCGCGACTTCGTCCGCGCAGAATTATAATAAATATAGCCTATGATGATGATACTCACAAATACTGTGGCTTTCTATTGGCAAAAGAATTTTCAAAATCAAAAGCGTCACTCGGAATCGAATATATAATTCCCGTTGTTTCCTTATCCCGTGGGAATTTCCAAAAATCCTTCCTTAGTGGATGCCTACATTGTATAAGGTATCTATGTGCAAAATTTCAAGTCTCTAAGTCCAGTGGTTTGGGCTGTGCTATCCCGCGGGAACTATGCAATTTTCCGGGATAAAAACTATCCTATGTCCTTTCCCGGGACTCAAACTATCTGTATACCAAATTTCAACTAAATCGGCCCAGCGGTTTAAGCGTGAAAAGGTAACAGACAGACAGACAGACAGAGTTACTTTCGCATTTATAATATTAGTAAGGATTAGTAAGGATATAATGTGGCCACATTTAGCATGATTGTGGGCGTATACCTATACTGTAGGGGAATCAATATGGTGATGTGTTGCCGCATCGCCTATAACATAATTCCTAATATTTATGCGCATTCCCTCGATGGGCTTTCACCATCTCAGCGGGAAGAGAAGCAACTGGTATATTCTATGTTTTTTCTTGACTCCCAGACCAGCAATAATTTAATTGTTTACTTAATATTGTAACTTAATTCCCGTATTATTCCCCGGGCCGTTTACGTTCTCGTAGACATAAATTATGATTGCTTTATTTACTGAGATAAAGGCAGATTACACACGGGACGCTCGGATCGCCTACCAATAACAAGTGCCTACAAATGAAAGCCTTTATGGGCCGTAAATAGAAATTATAGTCTCGGCCCGGACGGGTCATTGTCGCCGAACAACCACTATTATTATACACCTAGTAACAATACCTGTGCAGTAGCTATGTAATGTATTCTATTAGAATCGCACTGGATTTTCCTTTAGACATGAGGGATAGTAGCAGGCAAGACAGATGAATGGCTACCAATGTTTGCGGAACACGACTAACATGCAGGGTGAGGAACAGAATTTTAGCGCTCGCAGTGAAGGAAAGACATTGACTAGGCTGTGTAGTGTAGACTGCGTCGCAGCGATCGTGTTAATTTCGGTTGTCATTTATTTTAAACAGAATGAGCGACGTTTTATTTTGCTTTGTCGGTTCATCAGTTACTTAATAACAAGCTGTTTTTTTTTGCCAAATGAAAAAAAATAAAGACCTCGCTCGGCTTATGTTACAAAAAAATGTTTTGGAAGCATCTACTAAAATAATATTGCTCACTCTTGTAATGTAAAGGCCATTTTTGTCCCGTGTTCATAAGATCATGAAATTTTATAAGCGTTATCATAAGCACTCAGGCTATGGAAAGTTAGTACGTAGGGGACAGTAGAAGACAATCCACGGTCAATATGTGGTGGGGAATGGCGATAGAGGTAATAATGTAACCTGAATGACGGTAGTCGACAAAGTGTATTACGTGGATATCGTGCAATCATGGTGTAAGTATAGGCCAACATTGTACTTTCAGTTGCAGAAGTTTTATATTTTTTTAGGTACAAAAAATAGTCAAGTTTGATAGGTTTCGAAACGGCTGATTTAGCGGCTGGTAAGACCACGTGCAAGGTACGTCCGGATGGCTACTACCGTCTTACTTGCAAACCTTGCCGCTATGGAGCAGTCCTGTGGGCGTTGAGAGTAAGACAGCCGGTGAGGTTGCTGGTACGTGAGGTATTTTATCTTAGCCCTCTAAGCTGGCAACTTCTCTAGTGTTATATAAGCATAAAAGATGTCTATTAGGTAGGTACGTTTATTATGCGTGCCGGCGTTAAACGTCTAACTTTTTGGACTTTACTTCTGGAGTCTTACCATTACGTCGTAATGCGATTCAATTCCGAATCTGTTCAGGTTTTAACTGTCACTTTAGTATGGATCTGACAGCGAGCGAACCTAAACTGAATCGGAATTGAATCGCATTAAGACGTCACTGTAAAGTCCATATTCTGTTTACGCCTGCGTGTATTTGGCTGCAGCTTCGTAATATTTGAACAGTTGAACGAATCGTTTTTCATTGCGACTTTTAAGTTTCATTAATTATCTTACAACAGTTTGCTAAACTTTAATATTTGGTCTAAACATCTGATGTGAATTAGTCGTTATATATTCAACTATTCACTACTCCACAACCCAAAGTAAGGTATCCGTCCACTTTTACGCGAAAACTGATTCTATTCTCAAAGGCAAATAGCAATCTCCTCGCAAATGTATCCATTTTGATTTGCCTCCGGCCAAAGCCGATGGGACGAGGTCCTTTGTCCGTATTCTTTTCTTAATTTATACGTCTCGTCATTTAATATATCGGACATAAGTTTATTGAGGCAACAAGAGATCTGCGAAATATAATTTATTATTGACCGTCTTTATTTAATGTATGGGTATATACAGGGTGTCACAAAACCCTTTAACGATAATTCACGAGCTTGTTCGCTATATTAGTTCGAATACCCCTGCAAAGTATGAGACCCTAATTGCAACTAAAAAAAAAATTTATAAAAAATAATTTAATAGCTTTGCTCAGTGTGCCACAGGCTTAAGCTACTCACATTCCTACTCATAGTTCTACAAGTCAAACTATTGTTGGTGACTACTTCGGCATACGGAAGTTTCGTAAATCAGCCAATCAGCTATCAAGCTTTCGCAACATAAGCGACACACAATGTCCGGTAGCGTAACTAGTTTTATACCGGGAAAATTAAACTTTTGCTGTGAATATTTAGAAATACAAGCCAAAAACCTAAAGTTGTGAGCATTCGCATATTTTGTACTTCTTGCTAATCTTATGAAGTAGGTACCTTAGTACTTAGGCATTGATTACAGACCTTCAGTTATTGTGTCCGTTTTAGTCACTCACAATGTCAAATCACATTACCACTCAACGTGAAGTACCCCGTAATCACACACAGTACACACTCAAACATCATTTCGCTTTACTATTTTAATACAAATATTTAAAATAATTACAAAAAATAATAGACATTGCCACTCAATATCAACTGACGGCCGTCAGTTTTATTTGGTTTTATAATCTTCTCCACTAAGGAAAGGCGAAGGGATCAAAGCCCGGCAGCCATGTCTGATGTAATAGTGTTTTTGTCAAGTCCTGTCACAGTCCTGACACTACTAGTCGTATCCTAACAGCTCTTCATGCCTTCCCTAATTGTCAAATTCAACATTTTTCAAGTTATTTCAAACTATTTTTAATTTAATTGTCGACTGTGTAACAAGACTAACTATTTTCAATATGATAATTTTTCTAATTCAGCAGTATTCTCGCTTGTCTATAATCGATCGCCTGCTTGCACCCACTAAAAGGTAAACTGGTAGAGATCCTTTAACAGAGATAAGTTTGTCTTTGTAGATGTATCTTATCTTTCTTTGACAGTTGTTTTTGTTTCATTATTTTTGTACAATAAAGCATTTACTATTTACTACTACTACTACTACTACTAAACTCTGGACCATAAATCGACAGTAAAGGACATAGTGGACAGCGCGCATATTACATAGTGATAACGGTTCGCAACCGGCGAGCGACCCTTTGATGTAGACGCCCAAAACTGACTGGGTGTAAAGGACAACTATGCGATTCTCTAAACGAGACTCATGATTATGAGTGAACGGATAAATGAGCTTATTGGTACACAATAATGATTTGATTCTTTCGGGTGCCACACGCCTGATAACAAGCAAGACACATTGTCTGCCAAGCGCAGTGATGACTTCATGAATCAGAAATTGAGGCGTGAAAATGGGTATGAATAAATAAAGAAGAGACTCAAAAGCCATCCCACACTCACA
Source organism: Pandemis corylana (assembly GCA_949127965.1). Classification (NCBI taxonomy): domain Eukaryota; kingdom Metazoa; phylum Arthropoda; class Insecta; order Lepidoptera; family Tortricidae; genus Pandemis; species Pandemis corylana. The sequence goes on along the minus strand of OX421855.1, from coordinate 12,004,801 downwards.
TTCATGCTTAAGTGTTCACGTCCCACAAGTAGAGAGTGAAACTACCATAAACAAACAGCCACCAACCTCTTACAGAGGGCGCGGGCGATCACGCGGTATTCACTCAAATATGAACAGTCAAAAAACATTTGTCAAAACATCGTGTTTGTAATTTTCGACGTAGAATTCAATTTTAGTTTATTTTATGTAAAAAAGAGAAATAATCTAAATGAAACTGTGATTCTGTGCCGATATCCGCTCAACAATTAATGTGTGTGTGTGAGAGAGAATGTTTAATAATTGTGGCTTTAAGTGTATTACGTGATTTCGTATTGATACAGAATAATGTAAGTATAATCATAAGCCACAATTACAGATATCCATTTTATTCCATCTCCTAACACATAATCCTTTTAAAATCATCTCTAGGTACTTTTTTAAAGCATACAAAGAATTGTAATTAGATTACAATTATTTTCGCAATTCACTTCACACGCACGTTAACGTTTGCCAGGTCATATTGTGGATTTTCTGAAACGAATCTAGAATAATTTAAAATGATCATTTATCATTAAGGAAATCCGATCAAAGTTTTATGGTACCTAGTTAGTTTGAAAGTAAGTGCTAGTGAAGTCTTAGTTACAAACAATATTAAGGTTTCAAGTAGCGCTACTCACGTAACTTATGAATGAAAAGGTACACCTAGAGCATAGTCCTAAAATGCATCTTAAGATTCGTTAATTAAAGGGTCAATTAATTAACCACGAGCGTCAAACTTTGCCAGGGTGTTCAGATAGACTTACCTGACAATTCTGTAAAAGGACGTTAAAGGGTTTTCTGACACCCTGTATATCTACCTAATTGAACTCACTCAAAGTACCACCCATGCATAATATTAAAGCCATGCCGCTTTAATTACAAGCGGGCGTTATTCATGTAATTATTGGTGTAGTTAACTAACATTAAGTATACATACATATCTGAATCAGGAGCTTTGTGTAATAGCTTCAATTTACATAATGATTATATCACTATACTAGTGACGAGATCTATTACTGCTTGTGTTTCCAATAAGCATGTCGTTCGCCCGACAAAAAAAGTACACGTGACACCTAGTTACAAGTACAGTCATAAGTACTGGAACACTGTATGTGTTGACTTCTGGATTAGTCTTTCCTCTATTGTTCCATGTAGAGCTTGGTTAGGCCTTAAACGTTTGAGAACAGTGTTCTGGCTCGTCGTGTGCAACGTAAAAAACGCGGTGGGTGACAACGATCGCTACAGAATATATACGAAGACAACATATAGACGCCGCGGGCGAAGTTCGCGGGTCAGAAAGGAGTGGCGTAACTATAGCGTCTGGGGCCCGTGGCAAATTCGTCAGATGAGACTCTTTCCTCAATGTAAAGAAGTGCATCAGCGTCCCTTCTGTGTTCTAAACCAAGCCAGTTTGGGGCCCCATATAGCTGGGGGGCCGTGGCATTTTGCCACTCCTGCCACCCTGTAGTTACGCCACTGTCAGAAAGACCGAGGCCTAGCGTCAGTGTCACACCAATGATGTTCTAGTTAGTAGAAGGTATGTTGTCGCTTTTGTTAGGAAAGTATTACAATATTTACTTGGAGTTTTCATAAATTAGATTATTTAACTGTTACTGTCACAAGGAATGCTCAGCCTACGGCTATACGAACATGAGCAGGTAACGACAGAATAAGGTAAGAAGAAGAGTATCCAAACTTTATCCTTGTTTTGTTTACCGTGGGATCACTTTCCCGTTTCATATTACAACACATACTTTCCATATTACCATACAAACCTATAAGTTTCCCTTGTCTAATGTACTTTCGAGTATTCATCAAAGATTTTTCCGTTTCAAAACTACGGCAAAGCACATTTTTCGAGCCAATGGGCAAGAAAACATTAACCGTATGTGATTCTTATTCCAAGATGCAGTGGTATGTTTGTAAGGTAATATAAAGTTGTAATGACGTGTTTTTTGTGCACTTTCTTTGTGATGCAAGAGTTTAGGTAACATCATAAATATATCACCACAAAAAGTTTTTTTGTGTGCGTGATTCATAATCATAAGCAAATTCAGTACACATTAGTAAAGAAAAGTTATTTTTCTTCTTACACAGTCGACGGCCTTGCGCGTTCCAAAATTAACGATATAATCCCGAGTAGTTAGAGCTAACTGTTAAAATTAAGGTTAAGTACTGTCAAAATGTACGGAACTGGCAAGTCTAAGCTAGGTTTTTGTCTAAGTCTAGACTAATAATAGTATTCAGCTGCGTACAATATTAGGTTAATTTCAAATCGATGAGTTCTTTGAGCGAAATAATCAGCAGAGACGGATATAGATGCTTCTAAACTTCAACTGTCTTGACATGAAACATAGATAGGTAAAGAAACTTAATAGATAGATAGTAAGAATTGAAGGCAAATAAATACACAACCTGATTGAGCACTCCGCGGACTGGTAAACTAGGTTCATAAGTTTACGGCACTTATTTTTCCGAACCACTGACTCTCACACGAGGTTGTTAACGAAGGTTCATAGTATTGCACTTCTGTTAGCATACTTATATTACATTAGATTTCATCATTATAAACTCAAAAACTGTGACTCAAAGACGTTATATTGAAACAAACGCTGATAAGCTTCAATTACTTTGAGCAGCGTTATTCTTCACATTATACTCTTGGTGTGTCTGGATAAGACAAGAAACTCACGGAAAAAAAACACAATACAATACCTATGTTAGGTGATGGCGTTTTATAAAAAGCTAAGTTCTAAATAATACTTAGTTATGATTACAAATTACTGTCCTATTTTTTCAGTTCTACAAAATAAAGCTATGCTGCGGACAGTTTAAAAAGCATTTATCCTTTTGTCAGCGTATTAAGAAGATGTGCCCGAACAACAAACATTCTTCTCAATGTAAATAACGCAAAGTAAAATCCAGAACGCTCATATACTTTAGGATTAGCGACATAATTTTAGGGTATTGGCGCAGACTGATTGCATTTTAGCGAAGTCGGGCTCGCGAGCTCGCGTAATTGGTCGGGAGGTAAAACATATCCCATTAATGACGGCGACACCTTCACTCGCCCGGAGCCGTTAATGGAAATGACATTCAATATTCATGAGACATTCTTGGGATGAAAATTTCAAGCTTCATTTTAACACGTGGCTTGACAGTGCTCTGGAACCAATTAGCAGATACTTCGGAGATCCCTTCACGTTTGACGGCTCGGCGGTGCGGCGAATGTGAAATTTCCGCGAATAAACGCGTAATGTCAATTTTACATGTCTTTACCTGCGATGCGTCGGTGCGTACCGCTGCGTCCGGGGAGCTTGAACGGTTAAATCGTGAATCACCTTTGAAATGGAAGACGCTTCGAGCCTAATAGTTGTTGGAGGGTGTGTGTACAGTACACGTTTCGTTGTTTGTGAGTCACTTACGCCCCGGATCGGCCTGGACAGCGAGTATAATACATCACCACGTCTAACGGCTACACGGGGGAAGTGACGAGAGGCTCCGGAAATTACATTTTTAATCTCCTCTGTCTGCCACATATTACGAGCAACACGGCCCGCTGCGGATGTTAGCTGTTATATAAAAGAGCTGTGAAATAGGTACAATATTTGTAATTGGTTTATTAAATTTCGTGTCGCGCCAGGCTTCATATGAAAGCGGTGGGAAAGGCTTCGGTATTATATATAGGGTACGTGCCGGTCGCGTAGTAGCGTGTAGTTTGTGCCCAGTGTTTACATTTAGGAAGTCGACGAAGAGCACAAGAGACACTTTTATGGTTGACTAGTTTCTAACACTGTTCCGTTTTCGTGGAGTATTGGATTTGGCAGCTAAAATTGCGGCATTTCTCTGAATTCTCATGGGGGCCGATAAGAAATTCATGAGATTCCCAAAAATCTTATGGTGGTCTACATCGCTACATAGTATAAAACAAAGTCGCTTTCAGCTGTCTGTCTGTTTGTCACTACGTATGCTTATTGGATCTTTGAATACGCAACGGATTTTGATGTCGATTTTTTAATAGATAGAGTGATTCCAGGGGAAGGTTTAATATGTATATTCTACGCAAACGAAGTCGCGGGCAGAAGCTAGAGTATTGCATAAACAAAAATGCATACAAATAAATTTTACTCGCGTAATTGGAAATATCGGGATAAAAGTAAACTATGTGTTATTTGTTATCAACACACCAAGAATTTAATATCTCCACACCAAATTTTGTTTAGTTTTAGCGCGAAAGAGTAACAAGCACAAGTACCTACAGACAGATACATTCACAAACATTACTAGTTACTACGTTGCCTTTCTTTCGTCACATAAAAATAGCTGTAAGCAAGTACACTGGCGAGCAAAAATAAAGGGCCAATTTCCATACAAAGTTGTATGAAAAGCGACCCGTTATTTTTGCTTGTGAGTATATTTTAATACCTTTATTATATTTTTTATTTTCTTGCTAAATGTGGCCTGTAGGTACCTGTTACCTTAGGTTCTGTCTACCCCGTAAGGGATAAAGACGTGATTTGTGTGTGTGTTTTTATTATAATTAAAACGGTCGGAAAAAAATAAACGGAAAAACAACAAAGCAAAAACCTACAAGGGCACTTAGGTTGATAACACATTATCTTTTAGAATCACAGATAACCAGCGATCAAAATCGTGAATACAGAGATAACCTTTATTTCGCTGTAAAACTTTACGATCGACTTTTATCTTATTATTCAATGATTTAAAGATAAAGACACAAATGCGTTCATATAAATTCAAAGTAGGTCAATCAATAATGAGATATATTTGGATATCGAGGAGCCGATAGGCTTAGCCTTAGACTAGCCACCTGTGATTAGACAACGATGATGTCAGCATGAAATAATTAAATAATAATTTTATTTTTAATACAAGCTTTTTTGCAGACTGTGTGCAAGTATTTTGAACAGTAATCAATTTTTAGGGTTTCAACCTTTTTGGCTGTTGGTGGCTGGCTGGCACTAGTCTATTGCCACGCGCCGCGGCACGTAAGAAGAACAATAAGGCGGCTGTCACTTGTTTCTAAATTATCGGTGCACGGTCGGTCTTTCATGCGGATTTATGTTTAAACTAGCTTATGCCCGCGACTTCGTCCGCGTAGATAAATCCCGTTTTTTTCCATATCCTGAAATTAGTTTCTTAGTTTTGTAATCACCTACTTTTGTATCAAATTTGAAGAGTCTAGTTATTATAGTTACTGAGATAGCGTCACTCGGAATCGAATATATAATTCCCGTTTTTTCCTTATCCCGTGGGAATTTCCAAAAATCCTTCCTTAGTGGATGCTTACATTGTATAAGGTATCTATGTGTAAAATTTCAAGTCTCTAAGTCCAGTGGTTTGGGCTGTGCTATCCCGCGGGAACTATGCAATTTTCCGGGATAAAAACTATTCTATGTCCTTTCCCGGGACTCAAACTATCTGTATACCAAAATTCAACAAAATCGGCCCAGCGGTTTAAGCGTGAAAAGGTAACAGACAGACAGACAGACAGACAGACAGAGTTACTTTCGCATTTATAATATTAGTAAGGATAAGGACTAGTAAGGATATAAGGATTATTGTAAATATTAATTAATGTGTGTAATGTCTGGTGTAAAAGTGTAATTAGTGCATAACATCACGGATAGTCTTCGTGGGTCTATATTTACTAAGCGGCGGCAGTGACTAAATGACTCTACGGACGAACTCTACACATCGTTGGTCGAAGCCGGCTTCCTCAAGGTTTGTGGCTCTAAAATTGATTGTTAGACCTAATACTGCACAAGGGACAGCTAAACCACGGCCTTGGTAACAGTCACTATTTGTGTATCGAAGGATATATTAAACAGACTGTACTTGCATTGTCATCCGTCCTACATACGATGTGTAACAAATTCCAAGTCAATCGGAGCAACCATTGAAGAGACTCCTGCGGAGACGATCCTGGCTGGGTGGTCCGACCTTTTTTACCAGATTATTGTATTGTCATCTAACTTACTCAAGTATCCAAAATTTCAGCTAAATCGCTTGAAGATATCTGCTTCAATATTTAGTTGCTAGATTCCACCCGGACAAACCACACTTATATACATACATACATTGCAAGTTAAGTAAAATCTTGTAAAAAAAGACAGGCCGCCTTACAGCTAAAGTGATGAAACTGATGAAGAGAGTAAGTGTAGAATCACTGATGTTAAGTATAATTCACTCTAGCCTTATAAACGTCCAAAGTACAAGGCACGTGTAAGTAAAATTCTGTTTACGGTTTCTTTATCAGATAGATTTCAGATAGTTCTTAATTTTGTGAAGTACTTACTAATACATAGATAGACATAATGTAGTGCTTACTAACTATTTATAATTTATTTGTACAATTGATTATTTTAATAAATAATTTGAATTTGAATTTAAATTTGATTTTCGTGCTGGTGTGAAAGAAGATATAGTGACTAGAGAGGATTGATGAAAGTAGACTAACTAAACAGATCTATATGGGGAGCGTGAATGGTTGCGTTGGGAGGGCAGGGCTTAGACGGACGTTCCGGGACCAAATAGGAGATGTTTTAAAAAAGGGCATGCCAGGAGTACCCGAAACCGGCGAGCATGTATGGAGAGATTGATGAATGTGGATGAAGCGAAAAAGGATATCAGAATAGTAGCAAGTGGAAAGAAGAAACGAAGGAAAGAGGTGACTGTATGTATGTATGTATAGATTTACAAATGCAGTATGTTTAAGTATTCGTAAACATTACCTAGTGAAACTTTTACCGCAACCCACAACAAGACAACGTGCCGACTTCAAATCTAGGGTGAATACCATTTAGGTACAAAGCAAGCGTGCTCCTCCACACAACAGGCTCGACCGCATCTCCACTTACCATTCGTCGTGATCGTGGTCAAAGCTATGCATAGAAAACCGGCCAAGGGCGAATCGGATTCGTGCATCGAGTATTCCGTATTGTGTCAAACTATACGCGCTATGAATGGCCTAGACTAGTGCTAGCAGTCGTGCCAGCTAAGCAAAACGTACGCAGTCTTTGGTTACTGGCATAGAAAAGCAGTCGTAAAAAGTTAAGATACCTACTCAGTATTTTGTGATTGGTTACGATGTAAAAGCAAATTCAGTACCAAATTTCAAGTTTCCAGGACGACTATGAGTACCTTATAGGGTAGCTACCTTATAGGTTTTGATTGTATGGAAATGCCTTTTTAAGGACTATATCTTTAGAATGCGTTGATTTAGACTTGTAATTTTTCGACTGTTTTAAAAGATCGCAGACTGTTTGATATTAATTTCAGATTTATACTCCCACGTGTTCTTGAAAAAAAGGGCTCTGATAGGAGGAAAACAATGTAATGATCTTTAGGGTTTTGTATTTCCGTTTGAGTTTACCTTAACACGTTCACTGCGGAAAAAGGCACAAAAAGCCCCATCCGTGGCCGAAAGCCTGTGCGGCAGCGAAATTGGCGTACTTTCGTACGGTGCGGGAAGCTTATCTAAGGCAATCGTTGGAGTAGGACAGATACAAATATTGTTTTATGTATATCTATTAAATTTTGATAATTTGGCATACTTAATTTACGTGAGAGGCACATTGGACCCCTCGCGCACTGAATGACTTATTTTTCATTTCAGTGCGGGAAGGGGTCTAATAGGCCTTCGACCCCTCGCACGCCCCATCCGCACTGAGTGTCAACCAATATCAACAGGTAGTGATGTGCCGCACGCGAATAGCGATAACCGATTGTGCGAAATTGTGAAGTCTGAAAATGAGTGCACCATCAGAAGAAAGTTGGATTATTTATCCGTGAAGAAAACAATGATGAGTAACTGAAAATATAAATAACGAAAATGTGACCAGCGTGGACATAAATACATTTTTTGATTCGGATAGTGATGACAGTATTTTCAACTTAAAACGTCATAAGGCGAAAAAATATATATGGTTTTTATTTATCTGATGTCGTCCGGTGAGAATACGTTTGTGCCATGTCCATACAACCTTCTTCGGACACACGGCTTAATATCACCCAACAATATAGTAATCGTTTCCCATCCCTAATATTGCTTAAATCGGTCAATTCAGTGCGGCAAAAGGTCTAAAAGACCCCACAATTTTGCATTTTTTTTTTAAATAGTTCTAAAAGTCCGAGACCGGGGCGAAGCCAGAACCATGTTGCTGAACAGATGTAGATTGCTCAGGTATTAATCTATATGCAGTACAGTAAACCTCCACGGAAAAATATCCAGTTTTTTTTTTCTTGCGTGGTGGGGCACAATGGACCTAATGCCGCACTGAAGTTTAAGTAGGGTAGGGGCTCTTTGGACCTATCAACGCACCAAAATAACAAACATGAAAAACAGTCTCACAGCCAACGTGTTAAAGTGTGAAATTCTTGTGATTGTACACGTATACCGTATAATTACAAGAATTTCACACTAAGGAGTTGAAGCAAAACAAGTCTTTTGTTGAGTACCTATTTGTATTTGTTGTTCCGTGTTGTGCAGCCAACCTGGGGAACCGTGAAAGGAGAGTGCGAGATCAAACAATGGCGGCCGCATGCAGACAGAGCCGTGTGGGAGCAGTAGAGCAACTATGCACCCTGGCATATTGGCGCTAACGTATCTAACTGATGATTAGCCCTGATGGGGTACTACTTCGCTTAGTCAACCTCCGTTTTTGTCGCAAAAATATTAAGGTAAACTTTATTTATCGCTGCTAGTGCCGTTCACGTTTTTGTTGAAGTGTCAAAAACTATGGGACGAGTTTGTTGTCGCTATGGCGCTGCCAATTTTTCCATATTAATTGAGATATTCACGCGAACGCCATTAATTTTTTGAATCAAAAAGTGACACTAGAAGCTTAAGGCAAAAACTATTTAGATTATAACCAGCCAATACCTACCTACTACTAGTGAATAACGGTACACAAAATCCGCTTTTGAACTTAGTGTGCAAATTAAACAATAAAACAGTGATCGAAAATAACTGATTGATATTTCCATCGTGGCAAACTTGCGTCTTCACAAGCGCTCTAATTTCAAAATTGCGTTTTCGTTAGTATAGTTATAGTTTGTTTTTAGGACTTTTAAATTTTGCTGTATGTTTATTTGTGTCTAAATCGTTTCGTCTCGAGATTCAGACTTCTGCTACTTCGGTTATATTATAGGTTGGTTATCTTGTGTCTATACTGTTTATTCAGTGATTGTGTAACAAGCTACCGTCGCGCCCCAGGCGGCGGCGGCGGCCGTCGGAACTAATGGCTCATTCATACATAAATAAGGGATGCGAATCGAACAAAAGCCTGGCACTTTTTATGTGCCCCGTTCAAACGATTTACAAAAAAAGAAACGCGAATAGCGCCATATATTCCACTGTTCTCGACCCAGTTATAAAGATTTCTCAAACTGCTCTATTTTATAATATGAGAACCTTTGTTCTAAATTTCGTATTAGTACCTACAAATTTAGCTGAGCTCCGTACTTACAACTAGTCTTTGTTAAAATTCCAAGTGAAAAATGCTTGTTCATTTTTGTTTTGACCTAAAAAGACGTGGCCTCTTTACCTAAAACTTAAACAGAGTATATCATTATGATAGCCGGAGTTCCACCATTACTTCGCGTCCAAGGTCCAAGTGTGCCGAAGGGCGGGAGGTATAACTATATTTTGCGAACATTTTGCTAAGAAGGCCCCACTTGCCGTGAACAACAAACATAATGGGAAGCAGTAAGTGCCTCAAGCTGGGGAAGCGACGCAGATAGCGTCCGGACCACGTATACAACTTCAGCGTTATGAAAAGACAACATTTTTACATCACGCTTATTGTTAAAGTAAACAAAATTATTTCATTGAAAATAGTTTAAGGTATCCTAGTTATGTTAATTTGTAGCGCTTTTACTTTTTCATACGTCTGTATCTATACTACTAAACGAACAAGTATATCTATTGTCAAACGTGTCCTTGAAAATGAATGGAAGTGCGCTGATAAAGCTGTTTTGGTTGATTATAAAACAGGCTGATTAAGAAAAAAAAAGACTGGCTGAAAACATGCATGAGCGTCAAAAATTGTATTTGAATTTAGAACTAAAACAAAAGACGGTTCGCTAAGCAATAGCACCGGCTAAGATCGGGGAATAATCGAGAGATATTCAATATATTGTAGGTCCTATTCCTACTTATCCGCATAAGGTCGTTCTTGTCTGGGTTTCTTTATGTATTCAGGGACCTATTCCAAAGTTTCAATTTGGAGTCCCAGCTCTCTAGCAGTCTAACGGTTATCGTAAACATGAAGTGTTCGCGTCTTTTACATAAACATATGTAACACATGCGAACGTGAATGATAAAAAGTTGCGAGCTAAGGTTTCTAGTGATGCTGATGTAAGTATAACTGATATAGATAACTTTGTCGTAAGTAAATTAATAACTTTAACTTATGGTGCATTCAATAATGTAAGTGCAGACGTGAGTTAAGTACCTAAATGTTTAGTTTAAAATAACTGGCATGAAATTCAACTGTGACACCAAACCCAAATTGATGTTCATAATTTTATTCTAATTGGTTTAACAATTGATGTTATTTTGGGCTGTCTTTGTGGACAAAGCTAATTCATTATCTATCACGGCAGTTAGTGGTAACAGGGTAAAAACGGGACCCTATTACTAAGACTCCAGTGTCCATCTGTCTGTCTGTCCGTTTGTCTATCACCAACACCAAGCTGTATCTAATGAACCGTGATAGACATTTGAAATTATCACAGATGATGTATTTCTGGTGCCGTTATAACAACAAATAATGAAATCAGAATATTTTTATGTCCATCTGTCTATTCTATAGAAGTAACCAATATAAACTGACCTCACACTCCCTGCATTTTGCTTAGAAGCAGGGCTCTGCTAATATTGGATATATACTCTCTGGCCAAATTTGACTCCCACGTGGTCGGTTTTTATTTGTTAATTAATTCGGACATCTGCAAAGTAACGCCTATCAATAAATTTGTTAAACTCGCTTTAGAAGTTCCCAAACTTCTAAAGCGATGATTTCATTTTTCCTGCAACGTCTTGCAAGGTTGTTGCCTTGCAGTCATACAATATACGGAAGCAGGAAATTAAATCGGGTCTCTCGTGATAAGACATACATACATATACATACATAAATCACGTCTTTATCCTTTACGGGGCAGACAGAGCCAAAGGTAACAAAACCTAAAGACCACGTTTAGCATGATTGTGGGCGTATAGTTGGAAAGGGGAATCAAAATAGTGACGCGTTGCTATGCTAGCCGCGTCTCCTATTTTTTTTTTTTATATGAATAGGAAGGCAAACGAGCAAGTGGGTCACCTGATGGTAAGTGATCACCACTGCCCATAGACACCCGCAACCCCGGAGGGATTGCAGATGCGTTGCCAACCTAGAGGACTAAGATGCAATGCCTCTTGTGCCCGTAATTTCCCCGGCTGTCTTACTCTCCACACCGGAACACAGCAGTGCAAGCACTGCTACTTAGCGGCCTATAACATGACTCCTACGATTTTCGCCGATTCCATCAATGGGCTTTTACCATCTGCGCGGGAAGAGAAGCAACTGGTACGTTCTATGTTTTTTCTTTGCTCCCAGACCAGCATGGAAATCGTAATAAGAATAATAAATAAAGCAGGTTCAGCTTGTTTTAAGTAACCATTGTGTATTAAAAGAAGACAGTGTTTTACAATAAAAGCACCGAGAAATATTCTAAGCCCGGTCAAGGTTAATGCGGATAATAATATGAATGGTTATTGCATTTCTTTCTTCATATGCATGAAAGAGATGCCTTTATACGTTGCAGCGTAGAGGCGTCCCTTTTATTCCCCTGGGAGTGTAATCGTATTACACATCCTATGTAATTTGATTATACAAAACCTTTTGCTGCAATGCTAAGGCTGAATTAGAATTTTATACATTATACTCGTACTCGTATACGGTAATGTCGGTAACGATATTCCGGAATGTGGGTACGTGTTCGATACCAAGGATAGTTCTGTTTGCTCATTTTCTTAGTTCTGAGCAAGTACAGCCTTTGAAAAGGCTTACAAAAACTCAAAATTCGAAAATACTTAAGCAGTAACAATATCGCATCGCAAAAATAACGATGTGCCTTTTTTACGAACAAACAACGCGTTGGCTTCGCGATGAACTTTTGTTGGCTTTTGAACCCGGTTAAGACTTGCTAAAAAAACCTGATACTGTCTCTTTTTGCAAGCTCTATTATTATTAGGTACAAGCTTAATATTAACTTGAAATGAATAGATGGTAAAAGCACATCGAGGGAATGGGCGAAAATCATAGAAATCATGTTATAGGCGATGAGGCTAGCAACCCATCACTATTTTGATTCCATTTTCCACCAATACGCCCACAATTTTGCTAAATATGGCCTGTATGTACCTGTTACCTTAGGCTCTGTCTACCCCGTTAAGGATAAAGACGTGATTTGTGTATGTATGTGTATGTGCATGAATATATATGTATGTACTTATGTTTGCCGGATGGAACCTTGCGACTCAATTTTGAAGCAGATATTTTCATCCGATTGAGCTGAAATTTTGCATACTTGTGTAAGTCCGGTGACGATACAATAATCTAGTAGTAAAATTCTGGTGGTCCAGCCAGGACCGTCTCTGCAGGAGGGGACTCTTCAACAGTTGGTCCGATCGGCTTGAAATTTGGTTCACATGACGGATGACAATGCAAGTACAACAGTCAGCAAGAAAACTGGTATCTAAAATTAAATGTTTAGGTAATTTGATAGAATCCATAGCAACAAACTTTTTATCATGTTGACAAAACTCACTTGTTATGTGCACTAAGAAAATGTAAAACAATTATTATTAATTTGTTAATTTTGTAGCAATATATTTTTACCTCTATCGATTTACATTTTTGAGTGATGTGTTTTCAGAGATCGATCTCCAACACGACACGGCGTATACCTAGCCCTTCACGATAAGTGACACAAAACTACAAACACAAGTAAAAAGCAATTCTCTTCATAAGTGCTTCGTATTCCAGCTATTTCATTTGTTCTCGATGTATCCACTTAGCACATGTGTGTAGTGAATGACAAAATAAGTCTAATACGGGCTCAAAGAATGGTGGTGTCCGTATAATCAGGATTTCAAATGAAACGCCAGCCTTCATGTGGAATTTCAGAGTGATGTTTATTGAAGGAGGCTTTCAGAGGGCCGTCTGGCTCTCCGTCTGATTTGGCTGCCATTGAGATATTTCTTAGTAATTCAATTCATTGTTGCCATTTGAACATCTTGTGTAAGCTTTGACAGCAAATCGAATCTGTAAACGACTGAAAATTAGAACACAGAAAGATCTGAAAAGTAAAGCTATGGCCGGGAATCGAGCCTGGATCCTCGTCATTCCGTGACGCGTGCTATACCTCTACATCAGCTATAGCAGGTGGGTAAGCCTTCGAATTTTTCTATTTGTTACTAGCTGTCACGTGACCTTGTTACTATGCGAATTTTTGTCGCTTAGCGTCATCTGTTTGAATGATGTGTCTGTACGACACAATTACAAACACCCGTGGAACATCTAATGCTCAGGAGGGACGAGAGAAGGCGCTGTTTTTCAAATGATAGGTACTATCAAATGAATCAAGAATTTTTACTTCTTGATTTTTTATGTTTTACGGTTTTACAGTTAGATATTAAATGTCTAAACGACACTGAAAATTAGAACACGGAAAAATCCGAAAAGTAAAGCTATGGCCGGGAATCGAACCCGGATCCTCGTCATTTCGTGACGCGTGCTATACCCCTACACCACCCATAGCAGGTAGGCCTTAATAACAAATGGATCGAACACGTACGCGTCTCTCAATCTATTGGGCAAATTGGCAGCTTCACCAGCGGCACGTATAGGTGTTTAACTCATTGAACAAAAAACCTTTACCTGGCTACCCCGTTACTTGAAATGGACCTCCGCAAAGTAACGTCTGATTCAATAAAATGTTTAACTCATTGACATTTTAATGCGAACACGTTCGAGACGTCTGTTGCTCCGAAAAGAAAACAGCAAAGGCTCTGCTGATAATGTGCGAAATTCAAGCCGTCGCATTCTGAGAAAACGCCCGTGCCTAGTAGCGGAACGAATATATGTAATGGATCACCACCATCAGATTGTACCTACTGGTATTTTAATTTCAGTTGATAAGCTTCTCATAACCGTAAGGAATAAGTATGCACTGTATTTTTTTATACGACAAGGAAGACAAACGAGCAATTGAGTCACCTAATGGTCAGCGAGCACCACCATAGAATACCGCTTGTGTCAGTAATTTTACCGGCTGTCTCACTCTCCACGCTGAAACACAGCAGTGCAAGCACTGCTGCTTGGCGGCAGGATTAGCGAGTAAGACGGTGGCAGCGATCTAGATGGCTTGTACGAGGTCCTACCACCCGGTACACTGTCCACTATATACCCTGTATACTTTACAAAAGTTTCAAACGCCTGCTAGCTAAGAGCGCTGCCTCACTGGGATTCCTTGGCGATATCGCCAGCTACTGTAGTCAAAACATTTGATGTAGCAATGTATCGGCTGACGCTTTGGCAACGTCCAATTTGTATGGGATTAGTAGCCTGGCGACGACGTCATGGCATTCCAGTGAGTCATAACTTTAAGATTAGGTACACACACACACACACACACACACACAAATCACGTCTATATCCCTTACGGGGTAGACATAGCCTGAGGTAACAAGACCAAAAGGCCACGTTTACCATGATTGTAGGCTTACGCCTACAATCTGTCAACCTATACGGTGGAAAGGGGAATCAAAACAGTGATGGGTTGCTAGCCGCATCGCCAATAACATGATTCCTAAGACTCGCCCATTCCCTCGATGGGCTTTTACCATCTGCGCGGGACGAGAAGCAACTGGTACATTCTATGTTTTTCCTTTGCTCCCAGACCAGCATGGAAGTCACACCACTTATTAATTTCTAAAGAAATGCAGTTTCTGAATAACAACACTAACCGCGTAACTAAACGAGCCCTGAACGTTTAAAAATTTAACCTTTTTGGTTATACTTGCTTTTGCAGGCCTGCCTGATTTCTGAATCGTCATAAATTTCAGAACCAACAGCACGGAAAGGCTACTGAACATTGCTTACCAGAGAGCATTTCTTCGGTAAAGGAGCGTAACATAAGTCTGTTACCCGGGGGACCCTTTCATTTTCCGGAATACAAGTAGATCCATGCGTTATTCCCGGACTTACCTATCTTTAGGCGGGATATAACGCCGAAATTAAGGTGCTGGTTAAGGACCCGCATTGGGACATAATCGGAAGGGACATTTATACCTCTAATCTACATCTGCTCTAACGAAAGACATTGTAACGAGAAAGGTTTGTTTGGATTACCCGAACTCGAAATCTTTTCTATTTCAATCCTGATCAAATTGTCTACCTTCTTGCGAATTGTACTTTTGTGCTTACTGCTTTATTACTTTTCTTAGCCTTATTAGAGGTATTAACAAACTGTTACCAACGACTTCTTCTACAAAGAATTTGTTAACCTACCCCGTCGGATCGAAACTGTACAGAATTTCATTCAAATTAGTTTTCAAACTATGACGCTATTAAAACCACAGCTTTCCGCAGCCGTATTTTACCACCCATATTCGCAATCCTAAAGAAAATCTATCACAATTTCCACCGTCGATCTAAAAACCCTGTGATGCCACGTAACATGAAAGGCAGGCAACGCAAACCTTATACATGTTGATGCGAGCTCAGGTGGCGTTATTTACCGCGCTCACTTCCCGCAGTCGTAAAGACCTCGTTAAAACGTGCACGGACTAACTAATGACTTATGAGAACGTAGAGCCTCCAGCTATCTAAGTAAGCACGTCGAGGGGCCATCGTGTTGGTGTGTAATTATTGCTGCAGTGTGCGTGCTTCAGTCTGGAGTGGCGGGTTACGGAGATGTCGAATTTCTGACGTTGAACGTCCTTCCTAGTTATTAAGAGAATCGAATAGGTACGGAAAATTGAACACTTATATTTACAAAAAAACAACTGAATCCAGAAATTATGAGATGATCCTTGTAGCTCAATGGCGGCACAAGCTATCGTGCCTTCGACACCATCGACCCCTAAAAGCGTTTCAGGTAAGGTGTGCTTTGATGAATAAAAATCTATTTAAAAGCATTTTTATATTTTTATTGGCCCTGATCACTTCATTCAAATATAAAAACAATCAGCACGTTAATGGTTTATGAGCAGCACTTACCTGGTGGACGTCACAAAATTCTGCAAAGTTGGCAAAGATGCCACAAAAAAATACGCAATCATTCAAAGCGCAAAGTGCCCAGTAAAAAGACATACAAATCTAGTTCAGCTTTACGTCCGTATAAATAAACTGTCTACAATTTTATCACTAATATTAGGCATAAGTTGCGCTTTTTCCTTCCTGCACACTTAATTTTTATCAACACGCAACAAAACAATAGCATGTTTTTATTATTGTTACTCTGCTGGTCACAATCATATAAATATTGTTACAGTTGCCTCATTATGGTTGCGGTTGCTAACCTGAATTTAATCATAATAACGTAATAAATTCACTAACTTAAAACGAGGACCCGGCAGACGTTGACGGCAGTGTCGGGACGAGTTGGACTTGTTCTTCAAGGACTTGCACTCACCGCCGTAGTTTAATTACATACCAAATGTACCTATGATAATGATAAATGTTAATGTCTATATTAAACCCTGAAAACAAAAGCCTAACTAGATCTTCTGATTGCACGTGGTTCTTTTTTTTGTGTCTCATCGTAAACCTCTAGTCTAAGGCATTTTCAATAGTGCCATAATAATTTATAATGCCTATATTTCTGTTTATTTGCATTATTAAAAAAAATTACGTAAACGCATAAACTAAAGCAATTTATTCCATCAACCCGAACCCACAGTTACAGTCAATTTTAAAAACAAAAGCTAGCGATGTCCCGTGTATTGCGTTACAGAATAATTAGAGGCAACACGCCGGGGGCGCAGGACGGATAATAAAGGGCCTGCAAAAGTCGGGCTTTCATTATTCTAGTTAGGTTTTACTGCCCCAGGTCGCACCTCGGGTGACGATGCGCAAGGTCGTCGGGGGCACAAGATATTCCACAAATAAAGGTTCTTTTTTCGAGAGTCATATCGCACTCTTTTGAAATCGAACTATATTGTTTATTATAACGAAGCTACTCACTTTAATTTCGACAAGTCGCGAAGACACAAAAATGGAAATCTCAATTTGTCTTGTTCGCCTGTCGGAATTTTGTATTGTTACGAGTAAAGCTAGACTATAATTAACTACAAGCTACAGGAAAAACTAAAATAATTCCATAATGGCACCGTTATTTCTTGACAAAGTACCTATAATCTACAGCTACGGTAGTTACGGTAGTGGTTGGGCTGCGACGTCGAAAACCTTCTCGAGAGCTCTATCGTTACAGCTCCCTTCTAACAGAGGATCTTGGCCTCACGAGGAGAGAAGGGTAACGCTTAGGCTGGTGCACCCTGGGCAACAACGGTAAATTTATTTTTATTTAGTAAGTTAGTTGACCGTTGGATAATATCCGACTGAGGGGGAGGGTACCGCTCTGCTTTCAGAGTAGTACATTAGGGTGTGAGAGCTGACGTGAGGGTCGACGGGCAAAAGTCTGCCGTTGGAGCTGTGCGCCCCGTTAGGGAAGCGATCGTGGAGCGGCGTGGCTTCGGCCACTGTCGGTCAACACGTAGCCCCGGCCCGTAGGCGCCGGGAACGTGGGCTGCTGTCTTTTTCAAGACGGGGGCCACGAGGAGACAACCTCTTTAAAAAATCCAAGCGGCACCAGTGGGGGAGGACCGAAATTCCCAAAGCTGCATTACACGGTGCCGCGAAGAATCCCCATCCCGGGGTGGTCGTGGAGCGTCCTGGTGACACCGAGTGCTCCCGTTATGCTTCACATACGACTGAATAGGGAAATACCCCCGGTAACCCAGTACCGAGTGGATGCATAAGGCGAGTTTTCCACACCATAAAAAAAAGTACGGTCGTGGTTAAAAGTCACTGCTAGTAATTAGAGTAAGGGTATGAGTTAAGGTTGTATTTAACCGACATGCTTTACATATTGAACACGCCCTAATTTGGATTTTTGTTTTGACAAAATTTTGGTCGAGTTTGACTAAAAACCTATCAAGTCTATCACGTATGTTGCCACGCATCCGATGTAGGTACGTTTGACAGAATTGAAAATGAAAAATTGATTGCCGGATTAATTTACGATACATGTCAATAAAATGTATAATGTATTTTTCACATGTATTTTACCTGTATATAATTTTTCACATGTAGTTGCCCCAAAACAAATTCAGATTTAAATTATTTCAATGGCTTAAGAACAAAACATTTTATTAAATCAAAGCGTACTTAAAATAAATAACTGCAATACTAATAATTTAAAGTAATATTCATATTTTATTCTTTGTTTAATAAAATGAAAACTTTGTAAATTGCGCTAATTCAAAATACCAAAAACCACTTTAGAAAATAAGTTAATGTTTGCATACCAATATCGCCGGACATCAACACTAAATACTAGATCACTTTTTTACCATGTCTAAAGCAAAATAAATTATTTCATTTCATTACTTCCATGCTGGTCTGTGATGCAACCAAAAATTTAAACGCTCGGTTCTCATACTTTTGTCCGTACTTGGCAATCCACTTCAATACAGGTCCTGGGTAGGTACAGACTCGCGCATACGTGCTGTGGCTGTGAAATTAAACTTTCAGGTATAATAAACCTGGTAAATGTAATCAGAACTTTACTAGATATCTGGTAAATCGCGGCTGTAGCCAGCCTTCGTAAAGTCCGTAATCACCCGCATGTAAAGCACCCTTTGAACCCGACGACGCAAAGTTTTCAGACTGTTTACCTGAACGGCCGACAACGCAATTGATTATGTATAAACGTACATAGCATTATAGACTGGCAATAGTGCTTGACCCGGTTACGGAAAAAGTTGCACTTTATTTTCGGTTTCGGCCAAGTACATGACAAGAAACCATTTTTTCATTTTCATCCTCAGTCTGATTTATATGTACATACATACATACAGTCACGCCTCTTTCTCACAGGGTAGCAAAAACTATGTCCCACTTGCTACGATCCTGACATACCTCTTTCACTTGATCCCTGCATCCCTTTCTAAAACCCGCTTGTACATCCCATATTTTCTCATCGTTCTCTTTCACAACTTTTTCAATCAGTACCTACGAGTATGTACAGTCAAGGTATGCCCATATGTACAGTCAAGACGTCAAAACTCTCGACTGTTTACAATATCCAATTACAAAATAATAGAAAATAATAATAAAATGGTAATGAATGACAATTTCAAAACCGACTCAGACTGAAATTCGAATCAGACTTAATTTTAATGAGGCCTTTTTAAATCCACTTCAATCCAGGTTAACATTAATTAAAACTAAAATCAGAAACGATTTGTCGTATAATTGCCGGTTTCGTCTATTTTATTCCGTCACTAGTTATACTCTGTAATAGGACGGATACAGGGGAGATAGGCCTTCTTAACATTCTGCATTCCACATAGATGTAGAAATTATACTGCGCATAATAGACGACTGAGCGTGAAGTGCGAGGGTGAGATATCCAGTGGAAACATCTAGAGTAAGAAAAACAAAGCTACATTGATGATTATATTTTGTGAGAGAAAAAAATTAACTAAAGCGTTTCATTATATGCTTGATCAATGTCACCAATTAAAGGAGCGACTACACCGCCGCGTAAACGCAGTGACGTGTCGTAGGCGTCACGTTTTCTCACCATTTTTTCATACATTTTGTTGCCTAAACGCACCGTCAATGTCTTTTACGCACCGGTGTGGTCGCACCTTAAATTCGTTAATGCTCCTCTCATCTACTGAAAGGTTAACTGGTAGAGATCCCTTATCTTAATGTTATTTTTATTTTTTTGTGAATTGTATTTGTTTCTTTATATTTGTATAATAAAGCATTTACTTACTTACTTTTCGATCATCTTCCTGCCTATGTAAAATGCATTTGCAAAATATATGTAGGAATTTGTGACAAAAACCTAATACAGCAAAATGTACATGACGATTGCCCGACGGGATAATTCGCATCACATTGATCCACATTATTCCTAGTATGTAGTAACTCTTGACTGCACATAAACAAGAGAAAATAAATACAATAACGACAGAGAGTAGGACGGCGAACTTCGTCCAGTTAACCTGATTTAAGAGAGGAAAACATAACAAAGATAATTAAAATAAATAGTCGCCTAGGATCTAAAATACTTAACAGGTCGAGTAAAATAATAAACAAATTCAATTCAAAGTTGCTACTTAAATAAAATGCCATTTTTAAAATTAAATTAACATTAAATGACACTAAGTTCTCCCATGCTGGTCTGGGAGTAAAGAAAAAACATAGAATGAGCAACCCATAATTATTTAGATTCCACTTTCCACCTATACGCCCACAGTCTTGATAAACGTGGCCCTTAAGTCTTGTTAACTTGGGCTCTGTCTACCCCGTAAGGGATAAAGACGTGATTTATGTATGTAAGTCCTCGAGATTGGTGTTGCTCGGAGACGCGATGAGGATTTCAAAACAAATTAATGTTTAAAACGATATGTTTACCAAGCACGGGCGAAATTTTAATTACACCGAGAGTTAAGCAATGAATACTTGGGAATATAGAGCTGGAGATAGGCAGAATGAGGTGAGAGAAATTAAATAATAAAATGCCGTAACAGATGGATTTGACAAAAATCGTAAAAATGTAAAATAAATTATAATGCGTAATGTAAACGTATTGTATTATTTGTAATTTTTAAAATCGCTCGTCCGTCCCAAATATAGATAATACTCCTCTCATCCACTCAAAGGTTGACTGGAAGAGATCCCTTAAGGAGATAAGTCCGCCTTTGTGCACGTTTTTCACGGCCCGACACAGAATCACGTTACTTATATGAAGGAAACAACAGTGCACTCGGAGAGGAGATAACTACGAGCAATAAAAGAGCCGTACGGGAAAGAATAAGGTAGTCACTGAAGACAGCTGTGTACAATTTACTTAATACAACAGGCTGTAGTACAAAGTATCAAAAATCAAAAACGTTTATATTTAGCAATTAGGCCGCCAAAGGCTCTACATGACTTTTTTTAACTAGTTCGTGACACCCAAATCGGCCAAAAAGTTAGCAACACGACCTTATTTCAAAACAATGACGTGTTGAGAACTATTTGGCTAATTTGAGTGTCACGAACTATTTGAGGCTGACTGCACATTAGAATTGCGCCAAATTTTTGGTTGTTGTTGTTTTTAAAATTCATTCCGCAAGGGAATAGGCGAAGGTTTTGCACCATACAGCCAAGTCTTCATTATTATAATTTCTCTTCATACTTCACGTGACAATAACTGATACTCGTGCCATAGAGAAGATTTTTTTTGTTTTTTTTTTTCCTAATGTTTGTAGAGGTAATTTTCGGGACCGTGCAATGTTTTGCTTCGTAAAATACGATTTGTACGAGTAATCGGCTACAAAATTTGGCTTTAAAATCGTGAGGTCCTTTATTAGTCCGATCGGATTGAGGGTCTTTACTCTTTGCCGTTGCTTTGGTAGTCAGGGTTCGCGATCACGGGCAAGGTTATTAATTACATCCCTAAAACGGTACAAACATCGGGTGTTACCAGCCCTGAGCCTTCACCCGCGGTTATTTGTTCTCCATTACATTAATTAGTGTGCCGCTGGATAACGATTGATGAAGCTTTACCGGAATTCATTCCAAGTATTTGATTTGGGCGTAGGTATCTCCCGCCCGCTTTGAGCAAGATAAATAAAATTGTACCAACGTTGACTTAGCGGTACTTTACACTTTGCTGGATAAGATTATTTTGTACCAAGAAATTTTACGTCTTAGAGCGTAATTCTATTCCGTGGAATACGGTGATAGCGTTGTTTTGTTTTAAGGGCGTTTAACATTTTGAGCTTTATGCCGTAATAAAATATAAATAAATTAAACTTGAGACTGTCGGTGCCTCATTTAAAGTCCGCTGTAAATAATCACAACTTATTAAACGACACATATATCTGCTTTCAATTCAATTTATAGGATAATATGGCCCTATCGATCGCTCCGATGATTTCGCCAATGTCGAAGTATTAAAGAACGACCCTCCCCCCTGTCGGGCTCTTAGCCAACGGATCCCTCGGAGTCTGCCAGGAAATTATTAACAGATGCCCAGGGTGCATCGGACCAAGCACTGCTCTTCCCCCCGGACGGACCAAAAACGAACCGCAATTCTTGACCACACGCGGAGGTAACCCGACTCGCATAATCTGCTTGCAGTCGCATACTATCATAACTTTGTACATGGCATGCACCGCAACGTACAAACCGAGTGTATAAAATGCGTAATATTACACTGAGATAGATGAGACCATTTTCCGATATAATATGAAGCTTTATCAACCCAGAGACATTTTTAGACGAAGGAAATAATCCTTATTTTTCTTAGTAATTCGCCTAACATTTTGTTGGGCTCTCTTCAATTATTATTTCAAAGCCAATTGAATCTGAATTGTACTTAGTGTATTCTAAAAATACTGACAAGCAAAACTAATGCGTCACTTTTAATACAACTTGGAGTAGAAAAATATCTGTGTGTTTGTTATTGCATACATACATACATAAATCACGTCTTTGTCCCTTACGGGGTAGACAGAGCCTAAGGTGACAAGACCTAGAGGCCACGTTTACGATAATTCTGGGTGTATAGGTGGAAAGGGGAATCAAAATAGTGATTGGTTGCTAGCCGCATCGCCTATAACATGATTTCTAAGATTTTCGCGGGAATGATGGACTTTTACCATCTGCGCGGGAAGAAGCACCTGGTACATTCTATGTTTTTTCTGAACTCCAGACCAGCATGGAGGATTTATTACGTAAACGATGACTTTGATTATTATGATTGCTTACTTGTGTATTTAGTCTACGCGTTCCTTGTAACACGCAATCATTTTAAGAGGAAACAATTAATAATTAATACATTTCAAACTCCGAACAAATTTAGAACAGGCTTTGTAAGACTTTACGGAAACTTATTTGCATTGTTTTCGGTTCAGGCCCCGGTATTTAAGTTCTTTCTTGATTCATTACGTGATATTGTCCACGCCTTCGTGTAGGCACTTACTTCGATTCCCATCGCACATAAAAAAGGCACTTACTTCGATAACTCAAGTGCCACGCAAAGCGGGACTGTGTATCAAGTAGGTGTGAAGTGACATTTCGTATAACTTTTAGAATTGTGCAGACCTATACAAAATAGAAAGAAGGTATCGAGTTATAGTGCACCAACTTGAATTGTAAAAAATAATTGAGACTTCAAGTTTTTGTTGGTCAAACCGTTGCGGTTTTAAAAAAAATATAAGTGCGTCTCATTTTTTACTCGCGTAATATGTTAGTGGCTTATTTATATTATATTGTTTTTGAGTTGTATTGTTCTAGAGTAAAATTCTGCACATTGACTATAATAAATACTAAACACATGTTAAATAGTTGTAGGCATTTCAGTGAAACAGCTGAAACGATCTCATACATACATACATACATATATCACGTCTTTATCCCTTACGGGGTAGACAGAGACTAAGGTAACAAAACCTTAAGGCCACGTTTAGCATGATTAAGGGCGTATAGCTGTAACGATCTCATAATTTGTCAAAAATGCTATTCCGTTGCCAAGCGCCTATTTTAGACTGTAATTGCTTCGCGCCTTCATTTCTGTCACAGATTGAAAGCTCTTCAATGATCCGTCCTGCACTTACCCAAGTATTTAGCTTGTCTATACGTCTGATATGGGAGCGAACTAGTAATTAAGACGATATCGATATTAATACAGACTTGAGCGTCACCGGCAGCCCGGTATTCCGTTATTGCGATTCCCTATTGGTGATCGCTCAAGCATGGAATATTCCAGATAGCTCCGGCATCATTACTCTACTCTATTTTCTTTCTATGGACTTTTCCTCTAACGATGTGTCTTTGTTGCGTATAGCGGTTTCTATATTTAGATCTAGTTGGGTTCTTACAGTTCGTACAGAACAGTGAAAGCATGTGACTATCGGGACCAATGCGAAATAAGCTGTAATGTGTGTCATGAAGTTTGCTAACGAGATATTTTATTATGGATTTTATTGTTACAGTTGGAGATAGATGCAAAAATATTTAATAAAACAAAGAAACTTTTTGTTACATTTTATTAAATCAGTTCACAACGTCTTCAGCGTTCTTGCTACTCCGCGAACATCTCCGCAAAGTGACGCCTGATTTTGGTAGTATTACTTAACAATGACAACGATGTGACGGGAAGCAATGATTTGTGTAAGTGCAGGGGGGTTGCCACAATTGCTTTATGCGTGCCATGGTCTATTTAGCCTAAGGGACAAAGTTATGCAGCCATATTATTATCGCTCTGGCCCCTACGCTGAATAGAACTGCGTGCCGACGCATTAAGCGATTGTGATAACCCCCGTTAGATGTACGCCTCCGTCGTTAACACATTCTTCCAAAATAGACCAAAACGGTCGGATTCATTCCCAACTAGCAATAGCAAAGCCTTTAGCTCCTTTGGGTGCTCTTTCTATACGTCGATAATCATTCATTACTACATCGGCGCTATAAATATACGGATTACCGGCCCTAGTTGCACTCTCACCGGGAGCAGCTAGAGGTGACAACACTTTTAACTTAAACCACGCAGGGAATAATGTAGAGTCAGCAGGAAACGTAGACAAGCAACTGACTTTATAGCCAAGGTAATAGGAGAGTACGTTGATTTTAATTAGCTGTTCGACTGCTTGCCAAATTGTACTGATCAATGACAAATCTACACTTCTATCTAACGTTATCGCAGTAAATATTATCATTAGTAATTACTTGTTTTCTAAGTGCCATGATGAGATATAGGAGATACGAGGGTGCCAGCATATTATGCCTGCTTGTTTGTTTATCTCTCAAGTTTTTTTGTTTTTTTGGCTTTGGTGAAAGTCGGGCTCGCACTCAATGTTTCTTAGTTTATAACTTGATTTCTTTTTGTGTACCTATTTTGTGGAAATATCAAGGGTTTACCGATTGCCATTGTTAAGATCGAGCTAAATGTACAGAAAGAACACAATTGACATAATCCACGTATTACATTCAATTTATGTTTTGTTATTTGTTATGAGTAGGGATTTTGCCATTTGAGCTGTGATATTGGACCATAACATAATAGGTAAAACAACTAGGCTTTTTTAGTCAAACTATTATCACGGCTGCGATTCTATGAACATTATATTTTAGCGCTATGAACATGACTTTTAATGATAAAGGGACTACCGAGGCTTACGCGTCATGGCATAGTAAAATGGTGTTACTGAGTGGAAGGACTGTTTCCCGGGGTACACTGGGGCGTTGCTCCCCTGTGCGATTTTTCTCTCATCTTATTTATTAGGGTACAGCGGTCCTTAGCGGGCCGACTTGTCCGTCAATGTCGACTGATCGCACAGTCTTTATTACCACGTGATACCAAATGGCAAGGTTTCTATCGAATCCGAGAGGTTCTTTACCAGGGAAGTAAGTCTATGCTGGCGAGGAAAAGGAGTACCAGTTATAGGTTTTCGCATTATGAATGTTAGTAGGTGTTCTAAGATGAAATGTAACTGACATAACCTCGGTGAGATTGCCAAATCTGTTATGTGCATTTTTTTGATATATTGATTTTGGCAGACTTGGCTTTTAAATTGAATTCCCGTGTCTTCTTAACCAATTTTTTATTCTTAACCAATGTTTTTCTTGTTTTTTGACACTATTTTGATATAAAAATATAACATAATGATTTTGGCCAGTTATTTCATAAATCAGTTTTTTGTCTCTCCTGAAAAGTTGCTATAATGCACATGACAGAATTGACAATCTCACCGACGATAAGACCGAAGAATCCTTGCTTTGTTAGAGGGTGACTTCGATATCTTACCTATAAATAAAAGAGTTGTAATTGTGCCGTACAGACACATCATTCAAACAGATGACGCTTAGCGACAAAAAATTGCATAGTAACAAGGTCAAGAGACAGCTAGTAACAGATAAAAAAAATCGAAGGCTTACCCACCTGCTACGAGTGGTGTAGGGGTATAGCGCGCGTCACGGAATGACGAGAATCCGGGTTCGATTCCCGGCCATAGGTAGCTTTACATTTCGGCTTTTTCTGTGTTCTAATTTTAAGTGTCGTTTATAAATTTAAAAGAGTTATTGAATGACGATGATAAACCAATCATTGTCTTGATTCTTCTTTGTAGCCATCCGCTGACAATCATGCTAATTCTTTAGGTCTTAAGACTGGGTCGTGCCCTCTAGGCTGGTTATGGTTATGGGTGGTGGCCACTTACCATAAAGGTAACCAGCTTGTTTGCCACCCTATTTCATAAAAATATGCACAACCCAAGCCACGGAAATAAAATAAAATAAAATAAATGGTAACAAATAGGAAATTTTACGTAGAAATATCGTAAAGAGCAATGAGCAATGTGAATAAATACAAATGCACGTTTTTAAAACATTAACTTTCTTGAAAGCCCGTAATTACTTTGCACGAAGTTTTTTGAAGCACCAAAGTAATTATTCGTCTTTTTCCCAATTAATTCGCAGTACAGACACTTCGAAATTCGTAAACGCGGTGCGAATCACTAATTTGAGGAAGCTTAATGAATATTAAATAACACGGTATTGTTAACTGTGCCACGCATAGATGTACTGCGGAGAAAACCACGAGGGTTCTACCGCCATACTCACAATTTTATCAAGTTTGATGGATTCTGAACTGGTTGTACTTATAATTAATGTTTAAATAGATTATTGACCCAAATGCTTGGTCCAAGTCGGGCTACCCCACGTGTGGTCAATTGTGGTTCATTTTTGGATCCGTCCGGGAGGAAGAGCAGTTCTTGGTCCGGTGCACCCTGGACATCGGCTAATGATTTCCTGGCAGTTTCTGAGGGATATCATTGACCGTTGGCTTAGAGCCCGACAGGGGAGGGGGGTCTTTGACCATCACCGTGCAACGTTGCCGACATTTTGTCACAAGATTTTTGAATCCTATTTTTGTTACTTTGACATTGGCGATGTTGTTGTCGCTATAACGACTTGATACGCCACAAGAAGAAGAAGTAGAAGAATGCTTGATATATTTTTGAGTGCGTCAGCAAGCCCGGCTAGCACGAGAGCGCGCGAGATAGACTAACTGTCTTTTTCATACTGTTCGTTCTAGTAAGAGACAGACACAGCTTACCTACTTGATTACAATACTTACCACGTATGTAAACAAAACATCTGCAAAACATCTGTGAAGCGTAACACAAACAAATAACTCACGTATAAAAGTCGAGTGATGCTCGATATATTTCAAACTAGTGTTTTTATACGTCAGTTATCCGTTTGTCTATTTATGATTGAGTCTCACGGTAATTTCATGTTGAAAATCTGGGAAGCAATAACTTAAGCCCTCTCATTCTGAGAGAAGGTCTGTGCCCGGTCTTTTTGAAAGCACATGTGTGCAAATACAACACGAAAGTGGTGAAAAATTGTGCTGAATTTGAAATACGAGTAGCTTAGAAGATGCTTACGGCTCTCATTTATCTTGTGAACTAGTCAAAAATTTAATTAAAGCTGTAGTTTTGAAGATATAGACAGATTTATACCACTTTCGAGTGGTACTTTCGAGTGATGTGCTTTCAAAAATCGGGCCCTAGGAGTGGGCTGTATATAAACTGGAAATTACGACGAAATAACTAACGGGTCGGCGCCCAGTATAATTTTTTTGCTTTCGGTGTCGAGACTAGGTCCTTGGGGTAAGGGTGAGCTGGAGCTTCACAGAGAGCCAAGTAAAAGACTGAGAGAGGCAACAGGCGACCCTCACGCCGGCAGCCATCTCGCGCAAAGAATCGCAATCGCAGTTCAGCGCGGGAATGCTGCCTGCGTGATGGGCACCCTGCCAAGAGGCCCACCCCTCTTGTACAATTAATTTTAAAGTTTATTTAGTTATTTTAATTTAATAGTAGTTTTAGTTTTGTATTTACATTTTAACTATCTGTTTTTTCCTTTTGGTTGCTATTATTCTTGTTCCTATTCTTGTATGTATTTGTATATTTTTCACTAACGGGTGATATTTGACGGGAGGCTTGTAATATTTATTGACGAATCACCATGGCAAAATTATTGTGATCTCAGTGAAGTGACCTGTGACATCTTGGCAGTCTCTCCGATCTAATATTGATTAATTGCCAGCCAGCTCGTTACTAAATATTACCTCTTGCTTGATTATTATTAATTAATGACTATTAAACTTGATTGGCGCTACGCTTTATTGGGGCTGAATTGTACTAGAAGTACCTACCTAACCTCCTCATTTGTGATACCTTAACTCAAGTGAGAAACAAGGGTGACAACTTAAGTAAGAAACTATCTTATATGCTACTAATATTAGAAGTATAAAAGTTGGTGAGTGAGGATGTGAGCGAGTTAAAAACAAATTACTACACACACATATCAAGTCTTTATCCCTTACGGGGTAGACAGAGCCTAAGGTAACAGCCTAAGGTAGCAATACACAGTGGGCGTTTAGGTGAAAAGTGGAATCAAAATAGTGATGGGTTGCTAGCCGCATCGCCTATAACATGATTCATAATATTATGATTTTTGCCCATTCCCTCGATGGGTTTTTACCATCTGCGCATGTAACGCAAATGCGACTCAGTTTAGGTTTTAGCTGTCATTTTAGTATGGATCTGACAGCGAGCGAATCTAAACTAAGTCAGAATTGAATCGCATTAAGACGTCATGGTAACGCCCCTGCTATCAAAAGCAAAGGCAAAAGTGTATTATAGAGCTGAAGTTAAGACTCAAATGGTGACGTAGCTAAATTAAGAATGGAATTTTTGAAATTCCCATAGGATAAAGTAAATTCTTTATACTATCCCGCGGGCATAGCCGAGGACACAACCTTGTAAGACAATAAAGACAAACTCTTAAAAAATTAAAATTTATTTTTCATAAAATCTTAAATGTAAACCGTTAGTCTTAATCAACTGTCCGACATGTTGCAGTAAGCAGTGAACACCCAGTAGGCCATGGACATAACTGAGCCTGAGGTACGTTGTCATATTAACAGTGGCAATCCTTAGCAACGCGCTTGTAAACAAACAGGCAATCGTTTAACTATGAATACGTTCCATGTAAGTTCATACTCAATAATCAAACTTGTTTGCATGTCGCCTTCTCTCACGCTTTTACCGCCGATTTATTAAATGTAACAAAACACATACGTAAAAATTTAATTAAAGTTGAACTATATCGGACACCAGCCAACCATTCCTAGTTGTAGCATTGACAGGTAGAGTCGTTAATGCAGGAGCCATATTTGTAGCCGAGGGCGTGGCAGACAGCAGAACAGCCGGCCTGACTGCAGGACATGTAGTGAGCCATTGGGATGTAAAGCTTCTCCTCTTGCGTGGCTGCTTGCACCAGGTTGCCACCTATGGACAAAAAGGAGATAAGGAAATAGTCTACACCAAGCTGAAAGTGAAAATCTGCGGTGAAAAGATACGTGAATAGAAGAGTCGGGTACCTTTTGAGCATTACCATAATGAGTACCATTAAAAAAATACTTTCTCTGGTACAGGTATCTCGATGCCATAAGATTAAACATTTTCACATATGGGCGCAGAAAAATAAAAAATCAGGCTTGTAAAGACATCAATCGTGTCGTGTGCATGCAGGGGAGCTATTCCAAAAACCAGAATTGGAAGTTTGAATCTTATATTCTCTTTCACTCTCGTATTGAAGACTATTAGTGCAAGCAAAACGGCACGATACGAACTACGAAGACGATTTTCCGGTGTGACTAATTTAGTTATCTATTTGAAATCAATGCGCCAATAAAATAATGTAAAATGGTGTGAATGTGAACTATTGAATTCAATAACGGCGGGGCTTTTTATTAGTGTTACTTATTCAAGATGAGCTTCGATATTTTGTGAGTAACAATTTTTTCTTTTCTTTTACAACTTCAGAGCTTTCTCAAACACCAAACTAAGTTAGTCCCTACGAAGCTTGTTTGCAACAAGAAAAATCTATAATTGGAATTTATCAACTTATTCGATTTAGGCTTTATCTGTATAATGATATTAGAATCATACACAGACAATGACATAAGAACTACCTAAGCGCAATAAAGTAATAATAATAATTTTGTATTTACTTAAAATTAAATGCGAAAATGACAAATATCCTCGTAATAAATTGAAGCAGCTGGAAAGATTATAACAAATGTGAGCTCATCAATGTGTCAAAAATAACGGTAAAAAATATTTTTTCTCGTCACTTTATTTTTGTAACCTACCTACTTACCCATAATAATTAAGTAGGTATAATCTGTCCAGAAAAAATAATTAAATAAATAAGGAAAACGGAAGGACATATTATTATTAACAATGTAAAGAATAAATACTAAATCAAACACACGTCTTTGTAGTTTTATGTACCTATATATTGACGACCGGATAGCCTAGTGGTTAGTGACCCTGACTATGAAGCTAGAGGTCCCAGGTTGGAATCCTGGTAGGGACAGACATTTGTATAATGAATACAAATGTTTGTGCCCGAGTCATGAATGTTCTATGTATTTATCTACATAATATAAGTATCTTTATCCGTTTTCTGGTACCCATAGTAGAAGCTTTGCTTAGTTTGGGACTGGGTCGATTGGTGTAATTTGTCCCATGTTTTTTTTTAATTATTTATATTTTATCCAAATTCTAAAATTATCCACGGCAGGAACATCTGTGTGTGTCAATATATTCGCCGCATGTGAACTAATTTCAATGTTTCTTGTACGGTCATTATATAATTTGATTCGGGTTTCAAGGCGTTTATTTTTCTTTCTCTAGATAAAAAATAATTCAAATAATAAGTTCGGATTAACTTACCGATTTCGTTCTTTTCTAAAACTTCCGAAAGCTCGTACGGCGCCATCAGGAATTTGGCGTGAGCCACCGCCAACACGACGAAAACGACGAAAACAACGAATTTCATTTTGTAATCAAAAGTTCAATACTATACAGGGTTTACGCGAGAGGTCTTGTACCACCGAAGACTTTCCGGGAACTAACGCTTCGATGCCTGACCAGTATTTAATATATAATTTGCTTACAAGTGGGTCTAAAACTGAAGGGCCAATCAGCTTCAATCTGACGTAAGTGGTTCAGCAGATAAGGTTGCACCCACGTCCTTCGGAAACTCTTTGCTGACAAAGACATAATACAATCCGTTCACAGAAAACTTTAATTTTATGGTAATATGGTAAACATTACTGCTGGTCTTTGCGTAAGGTAAGAGCGGGCTCTATACCTAGGTACTCCAAAAATCGAATTTCAAAGTAGCCCCCCAGGTCGCTGTCACCATCTCACTTGCTAAGGGCGGATCTAGATTTTTTTTCTGGGGAGGCGAACGGGCACAAAATTTACAATAACTGTTAGAAATAAACTTGAAGTATGTACTATCCACAGTACACAAAAATACCGTCTAGGGGGGGGGGGGGGGGCACGAGCTCACGTGCCCCCACTAAATCCACCCCTGTCACTTGGTAATACGAAACGGAAAGTGCTTGCGCTGCTGTTGTATTCCAATGACGTGAAATTACTGTACTGGCCCGTGAGATACTCCATCTTAGCCTAAAAGGCTGGCAACACGTCTGAAATTTCTTTTGTTCCGGATGTCAATGGTTGCACATCGCGGCCTTCGCGGCTACAAGGAGCGTCGTCTCGCTCTAACTTACGTGACGCCAATGGGAGCGGATCAGAATACATAAAGTTTAAAATGTATAATGGGTTAAAATACATAATGGTTCAAAATATATAACGCAATTTTCTGTAAAACTATTAGCTAAATGAACTTTTTTGATATCGTAATCTATAGATTGGTTTAGGTTAGGCTAGGTTTGTTTTATAACAATCCTGTTAATTTGTAACTTTCTGAGAAAATCGCATTATATATTATAAACAATTATATATGTTAACCCATTATACATTTTAAACATTATTTATTTTAATACGTACCCACGCCAATTGCCTCTTTCCAAAGACCGAAGTGCAATCTTTATGGCCGGGTACTGTACCATCAGGGTGACCCACTCACTTGTTCGTTTTCCACTCTAACCATTTAAAAAAAAACACAAAGAGTCTTAAAATTATTCTTTAATATTTCAGCAGCTGGTTGAGTCTGTTTAACCCTGTTGTACCCTTTTTACCCGTTGATGTGTTCGTGCTTGGCATGGTAGGCTACTACAAATTGGAGGTACGGAGAGACGTAGCACTTGTTTGCTATGTGGTGAGAGTGTTGCGGGGAGAAGTGTGCATACATACACATACACGTACACAAATCACGCCTTTATCCCTTACGGGGTAGACAGAGCCTAAGGTGGCAAGACCTAGGCCACGATTAGCAAGATTGTGGCCGTATAGATGGCAAAAATGGAATTAAAATAGTGACGGTTTGCTTGCCGCATCGCCTATCACATGATTCCTATTTCGATTCGATGGGCTTTTACCATCTGCGCGGGAAGAGAAGCAACTGGTACATTCTGTTTTTTTTTTGCTCCCAGACCAGATGGAAGCCGTTCGGCCGCACCTACTTAATTCAAAACGCACTCCTCAGCCGTGCTATCCGCGCGCTGAATCTAGTTGCTGGTAGAAGAGATTTATTTTATGGTACCGTGACTGAATTGTTTAAAATAACTGTGCATGTATTATGTTACAGTATAAATACAAATTACGTAATTTTTGTTTGGATAAGTGTTATTATAGCATTAAAAATTATTTAAATCCAATAAACGAATAACCTTGCATTTAGACCTGTTAAAGCAATAATTAAATAACTAATATACTTTTGAATTTGACATAGTGTAATATTTTAATCTGATTTAATATGGTATTTAGAAATGTTATAATGATCTTGTAACCCTAGTTTATAAGTAATATTTGCATGCTTGTTTAAGTAAAATGTACGCGCTCAAAAACGCTTCTTCATCTGTATTCAATTCGACTTTTTCGCAAATAAATATTCTTATTCTTATATATCTTAGAATAAGTAAATTAACGAAATTTAAAATTAAAATTAAACGAAATGTAACTATTATTATTGTAATTAATGTAATATAAATTATGATCAATTAATGTTTTTTTTTACTTGAATTTGTAAAATTTCAAAGTGTTTCATCCTGATTTTTGATTATTTTTTATTCAAAATGAAGCCGCCCCTATAACGCTGTACACTTTTGAACGTCGACCAAGGACACACAGTATCTTTCGTGAAATCCCTTCACTCGTTGTGGCTTTTATATCTTTAAAGTACCTACGCGACAGAATAGGTAAATACTGCCCATATTATTTTCTGTAAAATTAATAATGGCATCATTACACATAACAGGAAAAGGCTCATAATACCTCCTTACTTTTAGATGTTTTTCCCCTAATCGACAACACTAACATAACATCCTGTTATGTACATGTAGGTACCGGCATTAATTCTAAAACCGTTCGCCTCACTAGCATTTAAATAAAAAAAAAATGTCTATGGAAACGGAAGAGGATTTACTTACTTCTACTACGTTTTAATTCTAGCAGATCACGTTTATATAGACTACTACAGGGGTTCCCAACCTATTACCCTATGCGCCTCCCTCAAGTTTATGCTAAAATACTACGCCCCCCTTGTCCCAACTCAACTACGATGGAAATGAAACAAAACGATCTACAACATACTATTCATGATTAGCGAGAACATTGTGCTTGCACTTTATTAATTTTATGAATTTTAATAAATACCTAAGCCGCTCGTCGCGCCCCCCGTTGGATTACCCTACGCCCCCCAAGTGGGGCGCGCCCCACTGGTTGGGAACTCCTGGACTACTAGCTACTGCCCGCGACTTCGTCTGCGTAGAATTATACATAAAAACCTTCTTCTTGAATCACTCTATCTATTAAAAAAAACCGCATCAAAAACCGTCCTGTAGTTTTAAAGATATAAGCGTACATATGGACATAGGGACAGAGAAAGCGACTTTGTTTTGTACTATGTAGTGATGAGGAATGGATTAAATTAAATCTCCAAAGTAAAAAGGAACAAACATAAGATAATTAATAAAGTACTTCCATGCTGGTCTGGGGTACAGAAAAAACATAGAATGTACCAGGGTGCTTCTCTTCCCGCGGATGGTAAAAATCCATCGAGGGAATAGGCGAAAATCTTAGGAATCATGTTATAGGCGATGTGGCTAGTAACCCATCACTATTTTGATTCCCCTTTCCATCCATACGCCTACAATCATGCTAAACGTGGTCTTTAGGTGTTGTTACCTTAGGCTCTGTCTACCCCGTAAAGGATAAAGATGTGATTTATGTATGTATGTAAGTAATAAAATTAACAGGTGTAGCCTTTATAAATCCTTTTATTACCTGCATAATGGCACGGGATAGGGAATTTTACAACAAAGGCAAAGCCGTGGTGGTGAGCTAGTAATATTATAATATAGCAAAGTCTACTTAGGAAGCAACGATAATGAATCTGACCTGATGAGTAATTCGGCAGGACTCTAACTTTTATAGAAAAACCTAAACACTTCGATTTTTATCATTGAAGGATGATACCCGCGTAGGTAGGTACAAATTAACTAGCTTTTATCTTAAAATTTTCCGGTTATAAATATTAACACAATATGATAGACCACTAAACAGAAGACCCAGTGTTGGCAGGTGGACCGACGACATCGTGGAAGAGCGACTTCGTTGTAAGGGTACATATTGCTATTATAATAAATAAGGCGTTGTAATAACCCGTTGTCTGTATTTAACCTCGCCTAGACCAACCCTTGAGCTAGTAGAATTTCACTCAGCCATGTTCGAACCCCGGCGGTGATATATGTTGACGGACCCCCGGGCCACCGTCACACTGGCGCCCAACGTATAAGAAAAAACCTACATATTAAGCTTCTTTTCGAGCTCGAAAACAAACACCCGTAACCGTAACGTCGCGACGACAATTACCAATACAGACTCGCAAAAAGAATCTAATAGCTCCATGTCAAGGGAGAGGTTATGACAGAATAAACATTAAATAAACCGTTTAGCTCAGAAGCGATCCACAGATAAAAATACCGCACCACCGTAAAAATATAAAGATAAAGAAACCGTATCACAAGGTTACCGATAAAAAAATCACCATGCTCACATCGTGGATTTACGAACTCAGGAAACCAGAACTAATCGCAGAATCAACAGAGAGAGACCTACGAACTGAAGGACTAACCGTCGAACAGTTAAAGAGAAACCTCGTAGAAGCAATCAGATCCCAAGAAGAATTCCACGACTCCATAAACGACAGAGACAAGATGACCGAAACAAAGAGCGAAAATAACTCCGAGAGAGATTATGAGGCTCTTAAACGATTGCAAAGTATACTTCGACGGATCATACGGAGCAATTGAGTTCCTGGAACGTATCGAGGAATTAAATCTTAAAAGCAATGCCGCTGATACTGAGAAGAAGAGCTTTACAGTGGCATAGAAATAAATAACGCAGTCATGGGAAACTTGGGACGAATTTACAAAACTATTTAAATTACATTACTTTCCCGCCAACTACGAACAATCACTAACCGGGAAAATTATAACAAGAACGCAACGATTTGGAGAAAAATTCACCAAATATCTAACGGACTTGCAGGCACTTATGAGAAGACATGGGAAAATGACAGGCGATTTTGATGCGGTTTTTTTAATAGATAGAGTGATTCAAGAGGAAGGTTTTTATGTATAATTCTACGCAGACGAAGTCGCGGGCAGAAACACGAAGAAAGTT
This sequence comes from Pandemis corylana, assembly GCA_949127965.1. Lineage (NCBI taxonomy): Eukaryota > Metazoa > Arthropoda > Insecta > Lepidoptera > Tortricidae > Pandemis > Pandemis corylana. The sequence continues at coordinate 11,968,752 of OX421855.1, read as the reverse complement.
CATAGGTACTTATCAGGTCATCCGCGACAAGAGAGTCATAACTAGTAACAACGACTAAATATCCTTATCATACATAGTACAGTCTTCTTCAATTCAGCAAACTCCTACTGCGCTCACAAAAGGAGCTGATTGTACTAAACTGAAGATTTCTTACGTAACTCTTGTGTAAGCATCCAAAATTCATACTGCTTGTAACTTTGTTATTTCTGCTACGCAAGTTTATTATAGAGTTAAGTAAGTAAACGACTAAGAAAGTGAGCAAACTTTATAAGTACATTGATGTCTAAGAAAATAAGTTATACTTATATATCTAAATAACCACAAACAATGGACCTTTTGCGAGCAGCGAAACGGCACAAGACCTCTTACTAACATTCTTAAGATATGAAAAAATACCTCCTGAAAACACCCGAGACAATACGTGTCTTTCGCACCGAATATTTTCGTCGGAATATACTCGTACCAGGAATACTTGCGAAGGAATAGACAAGCTCTGAACATAGCTGTTTGGTTGGGGGAGGAATGCAAATTTCGTATTTCACTGCCAGTTTTAATGGCAGAATATGACGTTGGTACAGCAAATTATCATAAGCTTTACTTGTAAACAAAAAACATTGACCTTCCTACTCAGACTACACGTGCAAGATAGCCAAAACATAAACATTTCGCAAAAACATAATAGCCTTGTAGTATACGAGTAGGTAGTAGCGAAGTTGCAAGGTCATTGTTTTGATCTTGGGAATTATGTTATAGGCGATGTGGCTAGCAACCCATCACTAGTTTGATTCCCCTTTCCCCTATACGCCCACAATCATGCTAAACGTGGCCTAAGTCTTGTTACTTTTGGCTCTGTCTATCCCATAAGGGATATAGACTTGATTTGTGTGTGTGTGTGTGTGTGTGTGTGTGTGTGTGTGTGTGTGTGTGTGTGTGTGTGTGAAACAGACTTTTGGAAAGTAACGCCTGATTCAATTAATTACTATATACTATATCTGGAGGTGCTGTTAAATCTGAAAACCGCTTAGACTTATTAGGCGCGTAGTGTAAAATGTTTGTCCCATGAGACGTCTCGAACGCGTTCTTAGTTTGTTGCCATTATGTGCCGTTAATATCGATGCCAATTTTTCCATAGCAATAGAGATGTTTCAAGACGTTTTGTTCAGTCGAAACTTACTGTAAGGGTTCAGATGACGCCAGACTGTATTTTATTTATACAAAATCGTTTGTCCTGACTAATCAGGGGCCTTACCATGACGTATTTTTTCCATAACTAATTTGTTTTACTTTGACTAGTAGAATCTTTATACATCTCTACTATAGACTAATATAATTTAAGGCTCGAGGACCTTAATACATTCCTTTATAAATGTATTTAATTTAAGTATAATTAAAGTATTTTTACTGTATTTTATTTTGTAAAAATGACTTTCTGCCAAGTTTCCTGTGGCGCATTCTTCTTGGCAATGATGGTCTTTCCGAATGCGCTGTGTCGCGAAGGATCGCGAACTGTAAATATTTGTACATAGCAACATTATCTGAAGATTCAAGTTCCCGCCAATTTCTATAATAGACTATGAAAGCAGCTGTCATTTGTTTCACATTCTTTGCATAGTTAAAAAGTTTCAATTCTCAATATTAAGTGTTATCAAAATCTTATTATATGTCTGGACTCCTGAGCTGATCTGAAAGCTTAGTGGTTTTAAATAGTTTGCCTGAATATTGCCCTTTGTGTGTTAAAGCTAAATTTCTGGTAGATACCCTGTTGAAATTCTGCTCATACATGCAAATTTACTTGCATGGGATTGTTATAGCAGCCTATAAGAATATATGGTTGAAAATCTGCTCATACATGCAAGAATAACCTTGCACGGGATTGTTATAGCAGCCTATAAGAATATATGGTTGAAAATCTGCTCATACATGCAAGAATGGCTCGCATGGGATTGTTATGGCAGCCCATGGGATATCTGGTTTATGCATTGCTCATACATGCAAGCAAGGGCAAGGGCATAGGGCAAGCGAAAGCAGGGCGGGCAACTCCTCAGATACAAAGACGTTCAGAAACGTCATCTGAAAAGATGCGACATCGAGCCTTCTCAGTGGGAGGGTTTCGCGGCACAGCGCTCTGAATGGCGCAGGTTGGTGCAGAACAAGGTTCGCGAGTTCGAGGAGCAGCGTTTAGTTGACCTCGACGCTAAACGCGATGAACTGAAGACTCGCCAGCCGGTTGCCATTCGCTACCATTATGTCAACGGTGTGCTCACGTGCATTCATTGTGCGCGAGGTTTCACCGCTAAGATCGGCTATATAAGCCATCTTCGGGCGCATGAGCGTCATACTGACTAGGAGTCGAAGTGGTCGCCATGGCCGAAATCGGTCGGAAGGATCATCATCATCATCATCATACATGCAAGAACACCTTGCATGGGATTGTGATGGCAGTCTATTGGAGTATGTGGTTTCACCTCTCCTTGCATTTGAAACTGAAAGTGGGTTGGTTTAGCCAACCAGGATTGGAACCTTGGCGTTAACACTTTTATGATAATTATTGGCAATCATGTGTGTGGCTTCAACTGCGGTTGAAGTCATAGTGTCTATTTTTACAACAGGTGGTGGATATATGGGGTAGCATGTGTCACCTATTTGGACATTTAGCCAAGCACATGGCACCTGGGTGACATGATGATTGCCGAAGAGTGCGGACATCACAGGATGTATCTTGAGGTATGAGTTCACAATATTACTTATACAATTGCCATCAATATTCACATTGATATTGCTTACCTATACATACATACATACATACATACCGTCACGCCTCTTTCCCACAGGGGTAGGCAGAGACTACTTTACCTATAATGCTCATAACAGGCTTTTAATCTGAACTCTGGCATAAAAAAAAAAATATATATATTTCTATTTCTATTTCTATACAATTTGTAGCGGCTCCATTATACAGCATAGCAGATACTCAAATTAAACCTCTATATTTTTGGTCAAATTATTAATTAAACTTGAGATACATAATCATATATATACATATTGGACGCCGCCACACGGTGGTAGTTTCAAAAAACACATGTAAAAGAGCCCTTGGCAGCCAATTTGCAAAAACATAATTTTGATGTTTGATTTTGAGTTTGTATTAACGCGATTCAATTCCGACTCAGTTTAGGTTTTAGCTGTCATTTTTAGTCTGAATCTGACAGCGAGCAAACCCAAACTGTCGGAATTAAATCGCATTAGACGTCATGGTAACGCCCCTGCTATCAACGTACAGGCAAAAGTGTATTATAGAGCTGAAGTTAAGACTCAAGTTGTGACGTAGCTAAATTAAGAATGTAATTTTTGAAATTCCCACAGGATAAAGTATTCTTTATACTATCCTGCGGGCAAAGCTGAGGACACAACCTTGTAAGACAATAAAAAAACAAACTCTTAAAAAATTAAAATTTATTTTTCATAAAATCTTAAATGTAAACCGTTAGTCTTAATCAACTGTCCGACATGTTACAATAAGCAGTGAACAGAACACCCAGTAGGCCATGGACATAACTGAGCCTGAGGTACGTTGTCATATTAACAGTGGCAATCCTTACCAACGCGTTTGTAAACAAACAGGCAATCGTCTAACTATGACTACTACGTTCCATGTAGGTCATTGTAGGTTCATACTCAATAAAATAATTAAACTGGTTTGTATGTCGCCTTCTCTCACGCTTTTAGCGCAAATTTATTAAATGTAACAAAACACATACGTAAAAATTTAATTAAAGTAGAACTAGGGATATCGGACACCAGCCACCATTCCTAGTTGTAGCATTTACAGGTAAAGTCGTTAACGCAGTAGCCATGATTGTAGCCGAGGGCGCGGCAGGCGGCAATACAGCCGGCCTGGCTGCAGGACATGTAGTGAGCCATTGGGATGTAAAGCTTCTCCTCTTGCGTGGCTGCTTGCACCAGGTCGCCACCTGTTGACAAAAAGGTGATTAGGAAATAGTCTACACTAAGCTGAAAGTGAAAATCTGCGGTGAAAAGATACGTGATTAGAAGAGTCGGGTACCTTTTGACCATTACCATAATGAGTACGATTTAAAACAAATACTTTCTCTGTTACAAGTGTATCGGTGCCATAAGATTAAACATTTTCACATATGGGCGCAGAAAAATAAAAAATCAGGCTTGTAAAGACATCAATCGTGTCGTGTGCATGCAGGGGAGCTATTCCAAAAACCTGAATTGGAAGTTTGAATCTTATATTCTCTTTCACTCTCGTATTGAAGACTATTAGTGCAAGCAAAATGGCACGATACCAACGACCTTCGAAGCCAATAAGTCCCTTTCACTCTCGTATTGAAGACTATTAGTGCAAGCACGATCCGAACTACGAAGACGATTTTTCGGTGTGACTAATTTAGCTATCTATTCGAAATCAATGCGCCAATAAAATAATGTAAAATGGTGTGAACTATTGAATTCAATAACGGCTGGGCTCTTTATTAGGTATTTCTTACATATTCCACATGAGCTTCGATATTTTGTGTGTGACAGTTTTTTCTTTTCTTTTACAACTTCAGAGCTTTCTCAAACATCAAACTAAGTTAGTCCCCACGAAGCTTGTTTGCAACAAGAAAAATCGATAATTGGAATTTATCAACTTATTCGATTTAGGCATTGTCTGTATAATGATATTAAAATCTTACCCTACAAATGACATATGAACCTACCTAAGCGTAATAGAGTCATAATAATAATTTTGTATTTAGGTAACATTAAATGAGAAAATAACAAATATCTTCATAATAACTTAAAACAGCTTGAAAGATTACAAGCAATGTGAGCTCATCAATGTGTCAAACATAACGGTAAAAATTACTTTTTCACCTCACTTGCTCAAAAAGGCTGTCTTTCTCCTTCAAAATCTGCGTGGAAAAGTGCTTTTTCCCCGCTTGCGTGGAAAAGGTTTTTGAAATTCGAACGTGACGATGACCACCATTGCCCACCTACTCATATACTCAGAAATTAGAACTTTGAACTTCGTATGTTGTGGTCTCGCTTATACGAATAGTACTTAATTAGGTGAATGAGAAGGACGGAATAATACGAACTTCAAATGTCGAACTTGTTATCAGACCCCTAACTTTTTCATCCGATAAAAAAAAACATAATGTCACGTTCAGAAACGCGATCCGGTATCCAGTATTAATTTATTCTAAAATCCGTTACTTCCTAAGTTATTTTCAAGATTTGCTAACTTTCGATGCTAAAAGAAAAACCGATATTGGTTTTTATTAATTATCTTAATTTGTGGTTAACCACAAAAATAGCAACAAAGCAGGAAAAAACAGATATTATGATGCAAATTCAGAACGCGCCCCATTTTTTTTAATTCAGTTTAGTTAGTGTGATTTTTTTACTTTCTTTTTAAAAATATATCTAAGATTAGAAAAAAAATAAAAGTTTTTAGAGATTACTCGTCGGGAAACCGAAAAGTTGACCAAAATTGTTGTTTGGTTTATGATAAAACAGTATAATACACAAGAAATTAATGTGATAGAACAATCAGAAAAAAATAGTTTTACTTATTAGATTATTAGACTAGGCTCTATGGGCTTAAATCCTTTTACCTTTCTTACCTTTATAAAAAAAACTGATTTACTATTAGACTGTTTTTCTTTCATCCACCATTTTTCTCGCTGTAGTGAGGTGAAAAATTGTGTGTTTCGCTCGGCAGCAAAGTTGTTTCGTATCTCGTGCCTTGAAACTCTCGCGACGCTCAGGATTCTTCTTTTGAACCACTCGCTTTCGCTCGTGGTTCAATCATAGAATCCTTCGCTTGCTCGGGTTTCAATTCAGGCACTCGCGCCAAACAAACACTTTGCAGCCTTGCATAACAAATAACTATTTCACCTCACTTGCTCGAAAAGGCTGTCTTTCTCCTTCAAAATCTGCGTGGAAAATTGCTTTTTCCACGCTTGCGTGGAAAAGGTTTTTGAAATTCGAACGTGACGATGACCACCATTGTCCACCTACTCATATACTCAGAAATTAGAACTTTGAACTTCGTATGTTGTCGTCTCGCTTATATGAATAGTACTTAATTAGGTGAATGAGAAGGACGGAATAATGCGAACTTCAAATGTCGAACTTGTTATCAGACCCCTAACTATTTCATCCGATAAAAAAAACATAATGTCACGTTCAGAAACGCGATCCGGTATCCATTATTTTAAAATCCGTTACTTCGTAAGTTATTTTCAAGATTTGCTAACTTTCGTTGCTAGAAGAAAAAACGATATTGGTTTTTATTAATTAATTTATTTTGTGGTTAACCACAAAAATAGCAACCAAGCAGGAAAAAACAGATATTATGATGCAAATTTAGAACGGGCCCCATTTTTTTTTAATTCAGTCTAGTTAGTGCGATTTCTTAACTTTCTTTTTAAAAATATATCTATGATTAGAAAAAAATAATAAAAGTTTTTAGAGATTTCTCGTCGGCAAACCAAAACGTTGACCAAAATTTGTTGTTTGGTTTATGATAAAACAGTAGGTATAATACACAAGAAGTTAATATGATAGGATAATCAGAAAAAATAGTTTTACTTATTAGATTATTAGACTAGGCTGTATGGGCTTAGACCCTTTTACCTTTCTTATTTAGAAGAAAAAGAATAAAAAAACTGATTTACTATTAGACTGTTTTTCTTTCATCCACCATTTTTCTCGCTGAAGTGAGGTGAAAAATTGTGTGTTTCGCTCGGCAGCAAAGTTGTTTAGTATCTCGTGCCTTGAAACCCTCGCGACGCTCAGGATTCTTCTTTTGAACCACTCGCTTCGCTCGTGGTTCAATCATAGAATCCTTCGCTTGCTCGGGTTTCAATTCAGGCACTCGCGCCAAACAAACACTTTGCAGCCTTGCATAACAACTAACTATTTCTTGTCACTATATTTGGAGACATTCCTACTTGCCCATAATAATTTAGTAGATATAATCTGTCCAGCAAAAATAATAAAATAAATAAGGAAAACGGACAGACTAACAGTAAACAATGTTAAGGATAAATACTAAATCAAACACACGTCTTTGTAGGTTTGTGTACCTATATATTGACGACCGGATAGCCTAGTGGTTAGTGACCCTGACTATGAAGCTAGAGGTCCCAGGTTGGAATCCTGGTAGGGACAGACATTTGTATGATGAATACAAATGTTTGTGCCCGAGTCATGAATGTTCTATGTATTTATCTACTTAATATAAGTATCTTTATCCGTTGTCTGGTACCCATAGTAGAAGCTTTGCTTAGTTTGGGACTGGGACGATTAGTGTAATTTGTCCCATGTTTTCTTTATTATGTATATTTCATCCAAATTCTAAAATTATCCACGGCAGGAACGTATGTGTGTCATTATATCCGCCGCATGTGAACTAATTTCAATGTTTCCTATACGGTCAATATATAATTTTATTCGGGTTTGGAGGCGTTTATTTTTCTTTCCCTAGATAAAAAGTTATTTAAATGGTAAGTTCGGATTAACTTACCGATTTCATTCTTTTCCATTTTTTCCGAGAGCTCGTACGGCGCCATCAGGAATTTGGCATGAGCCACCGCCAACACGACGAAAACGACGAAAACAACGAATTTCATTTTGTAATCAAAAGTTCAATACTTCAGGGTTTACGCGAGAGGTCTTGTACCACCGAAGACTTTCCGGGAACTAACGCTTCGATGCCTGACCGGTATTTAATATATAATTTGTTTACGAGTGGGTCTAAAACTGAAGGCCCAATCAGCTTCAAGCTGACGTAAGTGGTTCAGCAGATAAGATTGCACGCCCTTCGGGAACTTTTTGCTGACATAGAAATAATACAATCGGTTCACTGAAAACATTAATGTTATGGTAATATGGTATATATTACTGTTGGTCTTTGTGTAAGGTAAGACCGGGCTCTAAACCTACTCCAAAAATCGAATTTCAAAGTAGCTCCTCAGGTCGCTGCCACCATCTCAGTTGCCAAGGGCGGATCTAGAATTTTTTTCTGGGGGGGGCGCATGGGGGGAATCATGTGATAGGCGACGTGGCTAGCAACCCTAGTGATGGGTAGCTTTACTGCGGTGAAGCTATATTATATAAATTAGTGTGTTCTATCGATATTTTTTTTTGGATTTATCGGTTGATTTACATACGATCCAAGCTGGTCTGGGAGCAAAGAAAAAAATTAGAATGTACCAGTTTGCTTCTCTTCCCGCGCAGATGGTAAAAGCTCATCAAGGGAATGGGCGAAAATCTTAGGAATCATGTTATAGGCGATGCGGCTAGCAACCCATCGCTATTCTGATTCCCCTTTCCCCTATACGCCCACAATTATCATGCTAAACGTGGCCTTTAGGTCTTGTTACTTTTGCTGGCTCTGTCTATCCCATAAGAGATATAGACTTGATTTGTGTGTGTGTATGTGAAACAGACTTTTGGAAAGTAACGCTTGATTCAATTAATTACTATATACTATATCTGGCGGTGCTGTTAAATCTGAAAACCGCTTAGACTTATTAGGCGCGTAGTGTAAATGTTTGTCCCATGAGACGTCTCGAACGCGTAATCAGTTTGTTGCCATTATGTGCCGTTAATATTGATGCCAATTTTCCCATAGCAATAGAGATGTTGCGAGACGTTTGGTTCAGTCGAAACTTACTGTAAGGGTTCAGATGACGCCACACTGTATTTTATTGATACAAAATCGTTTGTCCTGACTAATCAGGGGCCTTACAATGACGTATAATTCCATAACTAATTTGTTTTACTTTGACTAGTAGAGACTTTATACATCTCTACTATTTATATAGACTTATATAATTGAAGGCTCGAGGACCCTATACATCCCTTTTATAAATGTATTTAATTTAAGTAGAATTTAAGTATTTTAACTGTATTTTATTTTATAAAAATTACTTTCTGCCAAGTTTCTTGCGGCGCATTCTTCTTGGCAATGATGGTCTTTCCGAATGCGCTGGTAGTTTCAAAAACACATATGTAAAAGAGCCCTTGGCGGCCAATTTGCAAAAACAAAATTTAGATTTTTGATTTTAACCTGCTATCAACGTACAGGCAAAAGTGTATTATAGAGTTGAAGTTAAGTCTCAAGTGGTGACGCAGCTAAATTAAGAATGGTTTTTTTAAAATTCCCACAGGATAAAGTATTCTTTATACTATTTCGCGGGCATAGCCGAGGACACAACCTTGTAAGACAATAAAAACAAACTCTTAAAAAAATAAAATTTATTTTTCATAAAATCTTAAATGTAAACCGTTAGTCTTAATCAACTGTCCGACATGTTACAGTAAGCAGTGAACACTCAGTAGGCCATGGACATAACTGAGCCTGAGGTGCGTTGTCATATATTAACAGTGGCAATCCTTAGCAACGCGTTTGTAAACAAACAGGCAATCGTCTAACCATGACTACATTCCATGTCTCGTACTCAATAATTAAACTTGTTTGTATGTCGCCTTCTCCCATGCTTTTACCGCCTATTTATTAAATGTAACAAAACACATACGTAAAAAATTAATCAAAGTAGAACTATATCGGACACCAGCCAACCATTCCTAGTTGTAGCATTTACAGGTAGAGTCGTTAATGCAATAGCCATATCTGTAGCCGAAGCCGTGGCAGGCGTTAATGCAGCCGTTCTGACTGCAGGACATGTAGTGAGCCATTGTAGTATAGTCGAATTAAGGAAAAGTATGGAAGTAATTCGTGTAGTCGTGTTTTTTTGTGGAATCGTTAGAGGGCACGACTAGATGGTTTCCCTCGGTTTGCACCGTTTCTATCATGTACGGAACACTTTAAAATATTAGGTTTAAACTTCAAGTGCCGTTATTTTGGAGTATGATAAAAGGTATTAGGCGCAAGTTTAGCCGCGTGAAGGGTCCCCTTTGGTACATAATGTATTTTAATTAAAAAGGTGTACGATGTATAGAATCTTGGTAAAATATTTTTTTCTGATTGCGGCTCGAGGATAATTCAGACGGTTGGTGCAAACTTACATTAAGCTTTTCAAAGTATTATAAACACCCAGGTAACTTTGCACCCCGGTGCAAAGTATGGAACATATTTTTTTCACTCTTTTGTAGATTGTACTTCGGGGGAAATTAAGATAGTCGTGAAAATTTATAAATAACACATACTTAAAAGATACTACATTCGCACTCAATAAAAAAAAGAAATTTTTAACTGGAAGTTTGGTAAACATAGTTCTATCTAAACGCAAGGAATCGCAGCGAACGCTAGCGGTAGCGGGCGGTAGGAGCGGGGCGCGGGACGGCCGGGCGGGAGAAGGTAGCGCAGCGCTCGCGCTCAGTACGTATTTCGTCGGTGCATAAATAAATAATATTTGTTTCTAGCAGTGGTTGCAATTTTCTTTTTCTTTTTAGATGACCACATCATCAGATTACCACGATAGTACCAAATTAAGTATTGTTCAAACAGATGACGCTTAGCGACAAAAAATCTCATAGTAACAAAAAGGTCACGTGACAGTTAGTAACAGGTAGAAAAATTCGGAGACTTTACTTTTCGGATTTTTCTATGTGTTCTAATTTTCACTGACATTTAGAAATTAAATCGAAGTAGATTAAAATTTACTTCGGAGGGAAGTGAGTGTAATGAAACCATGTTAATTGGGTATCTTAAGTTTTCTGAAGTACTCAATATAGCTATTTTTAACCGACTTCAAAAAAAGGAGGAGTTTCTCAATTCGAATGGTTTTTTTTATTTTTTTTTATGATATTACTTAAGAACTCCGTCAGTTGTGTTGTGGACCGATTTGGAAAATATTTTTTGTTGGAAAGGGAATACTTCCACTTTGGTCCCATTAACATCAAATCAGGATCTGATGACGAGATCTTGGAGAAACTGAAGGAACTCTTCAAATCTTATAAGCATCGCGATAGCGATTTAGGTATATTTTAATGTAACTTATGCATTTGCCTTCGGAAAGCACTATTTGATGAATTGGAACTGATTATGAGGACCACAGATGGTCATCAGATTCAATAAGTAATTCAGGGATTGCGATTTGATTACTGTAATACGCTTGCTAAACACGTCATAGGTACTCATAAAATGTATAGGTACATTTTCCACATTACCATGTGGGTGAGCGTGTATTTTTTATTATTTTGGCGTTTTGAATTTGAATTCAAAATGTAATTACTATTTTTAAATTGTCAATAAATTGGCATGTTTCTAAGCTTATTGGCAACTAGGCGGTAGTGTTTTTTTTTTCACCATGAGAGTTGAAAATTCGATCAATGTAGGATTGAAAACGCAAAAATTAAGTTCTAAAAAAACCCTACGTAGTCTTACAAAAATAGTAATGCCTATCTGATAACACAAGTACTCAAGAATATTGAGCAAAAATTAAAAAATTAAAAAGTTAGCTTAAAATGGTGCTATGATCAAAACATTGAACTGTTCATTTTCAAAAAAACCTAAAAGTTCGAATATCTCGGAAATCGTTCCACTTTTACTAAACCTATTATAGCTTTATTATAACGTCCTCAGTGCCCTCTATCCATAGTTCAAGGATTATCCACTCATTACCTAACACCCTGTATGTATGGTAAAGTGAAGCTGATGAAGGATGTACCTTGAAAGAGAATTCCTCCGTAACTATTAAAGTTTTTTCATTGGGAAAAATAATATTTAGTAAAAAGTGATGAACAGTTTGCATGAGATCGTATTACTCGTGGTCCCACTGTTATAAAAATCATCACTAGAATTAGTAAAATTAGGTTAGGTTTGTGACGGGTGCCCGGGGGTCCGTCCACAAATATCACCGCCGGGGTTCGAACCTGGCTGGGTGAAAGTCTACTAGCTCAAGGGTTGGTCTAGGGGAGGTTAAATGCAGACAACGGGTTATTATATATAACGCCTTATTTATTCTCATAGCAATCACGCGTACAAGGGGAGTCGCTCTGATACGACTGGGATACGCGTGAGTTGATACAAATCTATGCTATCAACGGGATAGCTCGGTTAAGGGTTGCCTGCGGCGGCAGTCTGGACCGGGGGGGTCCAGGGCTCGGGAGCTCTACGGGCTCTACGGCTCTACGGGACGCGCGGTGCGCTCGGGCGCTGCGCGCGTGGCTTCGGGATCGCCTCGGGGGCGTCGGGAAGGTTCGTACGGGTAGGATTGGAGCTCTAGGGAGTGATCCGGGAATCACAGACCGCTGCCCTGAGAGTCCAGAGGGTCTTTAACGGTACGGGCCGGATTCCGCCTGGCTCACGCTTCCGTTAAAGGGCTTTTGCGTCCGAATCGGGTGTGAGCCGCTTGGGACGAGAAAGCAGGAGACGGTGGGAAGAAAGGGTTGGGGGCCTAGGACAATCTTGTGTGCCTACACCGAGCTAGCTGTTTACGATTCGGGGTTTCGCCTGAACTGCGCTAACAACTAGTCGGTTTCGTGTGCTACACAAGACTGCCTGAGGAGCGTGTGCGCGGTCGCCTTTTTATACTAAATGGTGCTGCGCGGGGGCGGGCCGCGCGCTGCGTTCCGGACGCTGGAAGCTATGTACTTGCCAGCCTGCATGGCGCCTCGTTACAGTCCCCTCCCTCTTCTGGAGATTTTTACCTGTAAAAATCACTATGTTAATATGTGTTTTTTAAAACAATCAATACCTGGTTAGGTCGGCGTGTCCTTCCGTTATGTAACGAGGTGACACTTGATTCACTATATTTATTCATTTTTCTTGTTTTGTTGCACTTCATTTGATACTTTGATTGTAATCATACGATTATTAGACATTACACCTTTAACTTGATTCACTATATTTATTCACGGTTTTTGTTTTCTTGCATTTTATTCGATACTTGGATCGTAATCATACGATTATTACAACACATTACACCTTTAGCACACGTAACACCTTTATTTTATTCTGTTTGATTACGTTTTGTAAATACTTCTTTTTATGTGATATCATTAATATTTTTGTGGGTACTTCGTCCTGTTGTCGAGGTATCAGGTCGGTGTCGCGACGCTGCTATCGACTTGTGTTGTCTTTGTTGCGCTAGGCAAATACTTCATGTTTTCATTCGTTTTTGTTGACTGCCCGTTTTATGTGGTTTTAGTTTCGTTCGCTAATTTTTATGCTCGATTTTGAGTCTTATGGTTTTATGGAGATGCTTATTAATTATTATGTTTGGTTCGTTTTTTGTATTATGCGTGGAATGTTGTTAGGTCTTTTATGTGTGCTGTTATTATTCGTTTAGGATTATTTTCGTTGTTTAATAGAAATATTACTGGAGATTGTTTTTGTATTATGCGATATGGTCCGTCGTATTTCGGTGCGAGCTTTGCGCAGAATTTTTTATTTGCGTTCGATAATACGTATTTTTTCTTAAATACTTGTTCGCCTATTGTCGGGGTCCATGACCGATGATGCTTATCATAGTATTTTTTTTGTTTTTCGGATGCTTTCTGCTGTGTATGTTTATGTGTTTGGCACGCCTTGCATTGTTTTACGTATTGTATTACCGTTCTATACATTCCCGGCCAATAATATTGTTCTGCTATTTTGCGTAACGTTGTCGTACTCCCGAGATGAACCGCGGTTGGATGGACGTGATTTTGCTGTAGGATTTGTTTTTTGTCTTCTTCTCGTACGCATAATCTCCATTCTGATCCTGGTTCCATCTTTGTTCCGTAACTGGGATTTATTATTTTTTTGTAAAGTTCCCCGTTTTTAATACAATATTCTGTTTCATTTTTGCGATTAGATTCCACTTCTAACCGTTTTCTTCCGTACCAGTCTGCGTGCGATTCCTTCGCTGCGCAAATCGTGTTACGGGATAGCTCGCCTGTGATTGCTTGCCACTTGGGGTTTTTTGGGTAGTATTTTTGCTTGACGGGTTCGTTATGTTTTAACTTAATTTTATGTTCTAACCAATTGTTTCCTTTTGGGGCTGCGTCGCATTTTTTGAACTCTGTCTCGAGTAACTGGTTCAATTGTTCCCGTTCTGCTTCCGTTAAGGGGGCTGGTTCGGGTGCTTCGGTGCCTTGGTTCGTTGGTGCCAGTGTGACTGTTGTTGATGGTTCTGTCCTCGCCTTTTTCGGTTGGTTTGTCGTGCCACTCGTGCTTGGAGCTTCGTAGCTCAGCTGTTGAAATGATAGTGACAGACCTAGTCGACGCAGTATGTCCATACCTACTATTACTGTCGTCGCTGTCGGTAATACGCGTACGCAATGCTTTATTGTGGTTCCTTGGATTTTTATCGGTATCATGATTGTTTTATTTATTTCGACTTGGGTTCCGTCTGCCATTATGACCTTACGGGCCTTGATGTATTCTGGTACGGCGTTTAATTTACATTTTTCGTAAATCTGCTCGTTTATGTACGTGTTTGTGGATCCTGTGTCCATGAGTGCGAAATATTTTTCTCCCATTATTTCTATCGGTGTATATATTCTATTGTCTTGGCGTGGTGTCTCGCGTGCCGATCCTATGCTTTCTCCGTTTCTTCTATTGTTGTAAGTTTTGCAACAATCGCGTGTTAGTTTGCCCATTTTTCCACAGGTGCTACAAAATATCTGCCTCTTCCCGTGACACTGGTTTGACGGATGTCCGGGCTTGCCACAATTCCAGCAACTCGTGGTGGGATTGTGGGAAGGGTGAATTTTGCTTTGCTGTTCGTATTTCTTGTTGAACGGTTCTCTAGTGTTTTCGTGGCGGCTCGGGCCTGGTTGCGCCTCCTGGCGACTCTCCATTGCTCCTCTATATTTCGCTCTCGAAATGCTTTCGAATTCGATCGCCAATTGCAGTAGTTCGGTCGTGTCTTTGCACTCTTTTTGTTTGATATATAATTTGTATTTTGGCAGCATATTTTCGTAGATTCTAAATAATTTTTCAGTGCCTGTCATTTTCCCATGTCTTCTCATAAGTGTTTGCAAGTCCGTTAGATATTCGGTAAATGTTTCTCCAAATCTTTGCGTCCTTGATATAATTTTTCCGGTTAGTGATTGCTCGTAGTTGGCGGGGAAGTAATATAATTTAAATAGTTCTGTGAACTCATCCCACGTGTCCCATGACTCTGCGTTATTTCTATGCCACAGTAAAGCTCTTCCTCTCAGTATCTGTGGCATTGCTTTTAAGATTGCATCCGGCGTTGCGTTGTAGCTTGCCTTTAATTCTTCTATACGTTCCAGGAACTCAATTGCTCCGTCTGATCCGTCGAAGTAAACTTTGCAATCCTTTAAGAGCCTCATAATCTCTCTCTCGGAGTTATTTTCGCTCTTGGATTCGGTCATCTTGTCTCTGTCGTTTATGGAGTCGTGGAATTCTTCTTGGGATCTGATTGCTTCTACGAGGTTTCTTCTTAACTGTTCGACGGTAAGTCCTTCAGTTTGTAGGTCTCTCTCTGTTGATTCTGCGATTAGTTCTGATTTCTTTAGTTCGTAAATCCACGATGTGGGCATGTGTTTTTTTTCCGGTAACCTTGTGATAATGTTTTTTTATTTTTATATTTTTACGGTTTCTATTTTTGCGTGTGTTTTGCCAGTGTGACGATGCGGTATTTTTATCGGTGGATAGCTTCTTAGCTAAACGGTTTATTTAATTTTTATTCTGTTAAAACGTCTCCCTTGACCTGGAGCTATTAGATTCTTTTTGCGGGCCTGTAATGGTAATTGTCGTCGCGACGTTACGGTTACACCAGTGTGACGGTTACGGGTGTTTGTTTTGGTTTCGCGATGGGGTTTTACTGAAGACTCGAAAAGAAGCTGAATATGTAGGGTTTTTCTTATACGTTGGGCGCCAGTGTGACGGGTGCCCGGGGGTCCGTCCACAAATATCACCGCCGGGGTTCGAACCTGGCTGGGTGAAAGTCTACTAGCTCAAGGGTTGGTCTAGGGGAGGTTAAATGCAGACAACGGGTTATTATATATAACGCCTTATTTATTCTCATAGCAATCACGCGTACAAGGGGAGTCGCTCTGATACGACTGGGATACGCGTGAGTTGATACAAATCTATGCTATCAACGGGATAGCTCGGTTAAGGGTTGCCTGCGGCGGCAGTCTGGACCGGGGGGGTCCAGGGCTCGGGAGCTCTACGGGCTCTACGGCTCTACGGGACGCGCGGTGCGCTCGGGCGCTGCGCGCGTGGCTTCGGGATCGCCTCGGGGGCGTCGGGAAGGTTCGTACGGGTAGGATTGGAGCTCTAGGGAGTGATCCGGGAATCACAGACCGCTGCCCTGAGAGTCCAGAGGGTCTTTAACGGTACGGGCCGGATTCCGCCTGGCTCACGCTTCCGTTAAAGGGCTTTTGCGTCCGAATCGGGTGTGAGCCGCTTGGGACGAGAAAGCAGGAGACGGTGGGAAGAAAGGGTTGGGGGCCTAGGACAATCTTGTGTGCCTACACCGAGCTAGCTGTTTACGATTCGGGGTTTCGCCTGAACTGCGCTAACAACTAGTCGGTTTCGTGTGCTACACAAGACTGCCTGAGGAGCGTGTGCGCGGTCGCCTTTTTATACTAAATGGTGCTGCGCGGGGGCGGGCCGCGCGCTGCGTTCCGGACGCTGGAAGCTATGTACTTGCCAGCCTGCATGGCGCCTCGTTACAGGTTCGTTAGGTAACTTGAAATGCCCGAAGGGCAAACCGAATAGAAATAGAAGCCCCGCGGAAACGGAGTCCCCTCGACCTTATGGTGGAGTGTAATTCGTCATTTTTATAACTGTGGGACCACGAGTCCGTAGCGGGTATTAGGCATAATAAGTTGGACAAATTGCAAAATGATTCACTAAAAAGTCGTCTGTTTCTAGCTCGATTTTGACGTTTGAGAAGCTGCATACTAGAAAAAGCGCAAATGGGGATCTCATATAACTCATATAATATTAGTGATCACCTTGTCCGCTCCGATATAATTGATGGTGACTACATACTAAATCATTTATTTAATCATTGTCAATTAATTAAATTCTCAAAAAATCAATTCTTCTTTATTTTTCGTCTAGACTTATTTAATTAGGAGTAAAGAAATAAACCGTATAAAATTAATAAGTAGTTACAATACTTAAGCATAGAAAATACCCATTTGCTTAAACAATCCGGCACGGTTTTTGAGGTACCTACGAGCCAAACTAGTAGGGTTAAATCAAAACTATAGACATTCATAAGTATAATTATTATTATGGTTTAAGACATGTACAGGGTGGCCGGGTCATCCTATATTTCCCAAAACTAAATATACACCACTTATGTTGATAAATACAAAATTACCTACAAGTACATTTAGATGCATGCGTTACTACATTAATTTACATTACAATGTAATAATAAATAATTAAATAAATAAAATAAATAAATGTATTATTTAATAAAGTCTATTACGTGCTGGCATCAAGAAACGTGCGTCAACGGTACGTCAACGCGCTGCATTCGCTTGCCTTTATTAATCGCGCGCTTGTCATGTCTGTGGATTTATTGCTCTATGGTAATTCTTTAGAAAATTACAGAACCGCATGTTCCGCGTAGAAATCTCAATTTTTTATGGGGTGCGAATGTAAATCAAACCAAGTTAAGACGATTGTGACGATTTTTATTAATTTCAAAATTTCCCCCGAAGTACAAAGACAGTAAAACATAGAAAACTACTTTCCGGGTGTCGCACCCTGGTGCAAATTTGGTATTGTGTTTTGATATATTTTCTCATCATTTCCTCAATTTGCACCGCGTTCTGTATTTTCCCCGGGGCCGCAATGCCAAAAAGTATATTTTTAGCTATATGATTTTTTTTTTGTATGTTCCGTAGCTTGAATTGAGCTAAATAACGGGTGCAAATATAGATTAAGGTGTAATAAAACGTATGGCAAATTGCACAGACTACACCTATTTTTTCTTCTTAGTTATTACTATTAAACCATTTTCTACCAATTCCACCCCTTTCCGGGGGGGTGAATATATCAAGTGCTGTATTAGGTTCCATTTCTAACCCATACAAATCAAAAACAATTGTTTTTATCAGTTCTTAGAATTATTTCCTGACTTAAGTGAAATTTCACGTATTTTGCCTCCACTATTGGGACGTAAAGCGTCTCCTTTTGCGTGGCTGTTGACAAAAAGGTGATTAAGAAATGGTCTACACCACGCTGAAAGTGAAAATCTGCGGTGAAAAGATGCATGATTAGAAGAGTCGGGTACCTTTTGACCACTACCATTATGAGTAGGTACCTACCATTAAAAAAAAATACTTTCTCTGTTACAAGTGTCTCGGTGCCATAAGATTAAACATTTTCTCATATGAGCACAGAAAAATAAAAAATCAGGCCTTTAAAGACATCAATCGTGGTCAAAACGAACACCTACTAAAATAAATTAAAGTATGTGAAAACAATACATTTCATTCATTTTAGACATCATGTGTCATAGAGCCATTTACTGCTTAAGACCTACACAATCGATATTTAAATAGAAATAGTGTAAGTTTATTTTTTTCAAAACAACCGGATTCGATTCCCGAGCTGAGTACAGGTTTTTTTTTAAATGTATGTATGAATGCAGAAATGATATTTTTTTTTTATAAAATTCGTACCTTGTGGGATAAGTAAAGGAGTTATTGTTCATTCAGCCATGGTAAAGGTTGTAATGCTGGTTCACGTTTTGACTATTTTTGGATTTTTTTATTTTTTAATATGTGCTTACAGTAGCACTTGATGGTCCCATCGGAAGACCAGCGCTGGCTGCAAGGCCAGCATTATGCTGAGATGGAACCATTTCGTGATGTATGTCCTTATGTTTTTTACTTCTTTTCTTGTTTTTGTAATTTGATTATTATATGTCACGAATAAATGTTTTCTTTCTTTCTCTCTTTCTTAACGCAGTTTTTCTTGTTATTAAAATCGATGGCATGGTTCCTAAGAACAGGTCTTCCTACGAGTATGTCTTATAGTTTCAGACTTTCCCATACTGACCGATTTCAATGAGACACCCTGTATATTGACAACCGGATAGCCTAGTGTTTAGTGACCCTGACTATGAAGCTAGAGGTCCCAGGTTGGAATCCTGGTACGGACAGACATTTGTATGATGAATACAAATGTTTGTGCCCGAGTCATGAATGTTGTATGTATTTATCTACATTATATAAGTATCCTTATCCGTCGTCTGGTACCCATAGTAGAAGCTTTGCTTAGTTTGGGACTGGGTCGATTGGTGTAATTTGTACCATGTTTTTTTATTTATGTGCCGCAGAACTAATTTGTTTTACTTTGACTAGTAGAGACTATACGTCTCTACTATAGAGTAATATAATTTAAGCTCGAGGACCTTATACATCCCTTTTATAAATGTATTTAATTTAAGTAGAATTTAAGTATTTTTACTGTATTTTATTTTGTAAAAATTACTTTCTGCCAAGTTTCTTGCGGCGCATTCTTCTTGGCAATGATGGTTTTTCTGAATGCGCTGGTAGTTTCAAAAAACACAAACGTGTAAAAAAGCCGTTGGCGGCCAATTTGCAAAAACAAATTTTTAATCTTTGATTTTGAGTTTGTATTAACGCGATTCAATTCTGACTCAGTTTAGGTTTTAGCTGTCATTTTTAGTCTGAATCTGACAGCGAGCAAACCCAAACTGTCGGAATTGAATCGCATTAAGACGTCATGGTAACGCCCCTGCTATCAACGTACAGGCAAAAGTGTATTATAGGCTGAAGTTAAGACTCAAGTTGTGACGTACCTAAATTAAGAAAGTATTTTTTGAAATTCCCACAGGATAAAGTATTCTTTATACTATTTCGCGGACAAAGCCGAGGACACAAGACCCTTGCAAGACAATAAAAACAAACTCTTAAAAAATTAAAATTTATTTTTCATAAAATCTTAAATGTAAACCGTTAGTCTTAATCAACTGTCCGACATGTTACAGTAAGCAGTGAACACCCAGTAGGCCATGGACATAACGACACCTCCTACGCATAAGGTCGTATCGCTAAATCGACGACTTTTCAGGAGAGCGATTATAAGAATTTTTCATGTATTTTTTCAAGTTGAAATATATCCAAAGTTTAAAGCAGTAGTTAAATCTGTCCGCGGCGGTTTAATTAACACAAAGCAAATCTGTTTATTAAAATAAATATCATAATTTCAAAATTATGGCAAAAAACCTGAAGTTACGACTTTGTGCTCGTTTTCAAAACGTCGTATAAGAAAGTTACAACCTTTTGCGATTGATCACGTCCATTGCATAAAGTCGTATGTTATAAATACGACTATATATAAAAGGATATACCATCTCACTAAAGCAACGCATATAGTCGTAAGTGCGAGTTACGACCCATGATTGTAAAAAAACTGCAACAAAAAGTCGTACCTAACTATTATTGTTTACGCATAAAGTCGTAACTTAGAAGTTAAGACTATTTGCGTGGGGTGTAATGAACACTAATGGAGTGGCGCAAATCGTCGAATGTTGTGATGCGACGATTTACGTGGAAAAGTTCAAATGATACGACTATTAGCAATCACAAAACTCCATAATTATCAAAAATATTTAAACTTGAGTTTTAGGAAGTTATAGCTTGGATTAATGGCTTTATGACGATTGAAAAATCTCATTTTGCATAAAACACGGGTTACGACCTTTTGCGTCGGAGGTGTCGATAACTGAGCCTGAGGTACGTTGTCATAATAATATTAACAGTGGCAACGCGTTTGTAAACAAACAGGCAATCATCTAACTATGACTACGTTCCATGTCTCGTACTCAATAATTAAACTTGTTTGTATGTCGCCTTCTCCCACGCTATTACCGCCTATTTATTAAATGTAACAAAAATGTAAAAAATTAATCAAAGTAGAACTATATCGGACACCAGCCAACCATTCCTAGTTGTAGCATTTACAGGTAGAGTCGTTAATGCAATAGCCATATCTGTAGCCGAAGCCGTGGCAGGCGTTAATGCAGCCGTTCTGGCTGCAGGACATGTAGTGAGCCATTGGGACGTAAAGCGTCTCCTTTTGCGTGGCTGTTGACAAAAAGGTGATTAAGAAATGGTCTACACCACGCTGAAAGTGAAAATCTGCGGTGAAAAGATGCGTGATTAGAAGAGTCGGGTACCTTTTGACCACTACCATTATGAGTAGGTACCTACCATTTAAAAAAAATACTTTCTCTGTTACAAGTGTCTTGGTGCTATATAAGATTAAACATTTTCTCATATGGGCACAGAAAAATAAAAAATCAGGCTTTTAAAGACATCAATCGTGGTCAAAACGAACACCTACTAAAATAAATTAAAGTATGTGAAAACAATGCATTTTATTCATTTTAGACATAATGTGTCATAGAGCCATTTACTGCTTAAGACCTACACAATCGATATTTAAATAGAAATAGTATAAGTTTATTTTTTTTTTCAAAACAACCGGGTTCGATTCCCGAGCTGAGTACAGGTTTTTTTTTAAATGTATGTATGAATGCAGAAATGATTTTTTTTATTTTTATCAAATTCATACCTTGTGGGATAAGTAAAGGAGTTATTGTTCATTCAGCCATGGTAAAGGTTGTAATGCTGGTTCACGTTTTGACTATTTTTGGATTTATATATTTTTTTATATGTGCTTACAGTAGCAATTGATGGTCCCATCGGAAGACCAGCGCTGGCTGCAAGGCCAGCATTATGCTGAGATGGGACCATTGCGTGATGTATGTCCTTATGTTTTTTACTTCTTTTTTGTTTTTGTAATTTGATTATTATTATGTCACAAATAAATGTTTTCTTTCTTTCTTAATGCAGTTTTTCTTGTTATTAAAATCGATGGCATGGTTCCTAAGAACAGATCTTCCTACGAGTATGTCTTATAGTTTCAGACTTCAATGAGACATCCTGTATATTGACAACCGGATAGCCTAGTGGTTAGTGACCCTGACTATGAAGCTAGAGGTCCCAGGTTGGAATCCTGGTAGGGACAGACATTTGTATGATGAATACAAATGTTTGTGCCCGAGTCATGAATGTTGTATGTATTTATCTACATTATATAAGTATCTTTATCCGTCGTCTGGTACCCATAGTAGAAGCTTTGCTTAGTTTGGGACTGGGTCGATTGGTGTAATTTGTCCCATGTTTTTTTATTTATATGCCGCAGAACTAATTTGTTTTACTTTGACTAGTAGAGACTTTATACATCTCTACTATAGACTAATATAATTTAAGCTCGAGGACCTTATACATCCCGTTTATAAATGTATTTAATTTAAGTAGAATTTAAGTATTTTTACTGTATTTTATTTTGTAAAATTACTTTCTGCCAAGTTTCTTGCGGCGTATTCTTCTTGGCAATGATGGTCTTTCCGAATGCGCTGGTAGTTTCAAAAAATACATGTAAATTTGCCCTTGGCGGCCAATTTGCAAAAACAAAATTTTGATATTTGATTTTGAGTTTGTATTAACGCGATTCAATTCCGACTCAGTTTAGGTTTTAGCTGTCATTTTTAGTCTGAATCTGACAGCGAGCAAACCCAAACTGTCGGAATTAAATCGCATTAGACGTCATGGTAACGCCCCTGCTATCAACGTACAGGCAAAAGTGTATTATAGAGTTGAAGTTAAGACTCAAGTTGTGACGTAGCTAAATTAAGAATGGATTTTTTGAAATTCCCATAGGATAAAGTATTCTTTATACTATCCCGCGGGCATAGCCGAGGACACAACCTTGTAATACAATAAAAACCAACTTAAAAAATTAAAATTTATTTTTCATGAAATCTTAAAATGTGAACCGTTAGTCTTAATCAACTGTCCGACATATTACAGTAAGCAGTGAACACCCAGTAGGCCATGGACATAACTGAGTTTAAGGTACGTTGTCATATTAACAGTGACAATCCTTAGCAACGCGTTTGTAAACAAACAGGCAATCGTCTACCTATGACTACGTTCCATGTCTCGTACTCAATAATTAAACTTGTTTGCATGTCGCCTTCTCTCACGCTTTTGCCGCCGATTTATTAAATGTAACAAAACACATACGTAAAAAATCAATTAAAGTAGAACTATATCGGGCACCAGTCAACCATTCCTAGTTGTGGCATTTACAGGTAGAGTCGTTAATGCAGTAGCCATATCTGTAGCCGAAGCTGTGGCAGGCGTTATTACAGCCGGGCTGGTTGCAGGACGTGTAGTGAGCCATTGGGACGTAAAGCGTCTCCTTTTGCGTGGCTGTTGAGAAAAAGGTGATTAAGAAATAGTCTACACCACGCTGACAGTGAAAATCTGCGGTGAAAAGATGCGTGATTAGAAGAGTCGGGTACCTTTTGACCACTACCATTATGAGTAGGTACCTACCATTTAAAAAAAATACTTTCTCTGTTACAAGTGTCTCGGTGCCATAAGATTAAACATTTTCTCATATGGGCACAGAAAAATAAAAAATCAGGCTTTTAAAGACATCAATCGTGGTCAAAACGAACACCTACTAAAATAAATTAAAGTATGTGAAAACAATGCATTTTATTCATTTTAGACATGTGTCATAGAGCCATTTACTGCTTAAGACCTACACAATCGATATTTAAATAGAAATAGTGTAAGTTTATTTTTTTCAAAACACCCGGGTTCGATTCCCGAGCTGAGTACAGGTTTTTTTTAAATGTATGTATGAATGCAGAAATGATTTTTTTTATTTTTATAAAATTCATACCTTGTGGGATAAGTAAAGGAATTATTGTTCATTCAGCCTTGGTAAAGGTTGTAATGCTGGTTCACGTTTTGACTATTTTTGGATTTTTTTATTTTTTAATATGTGCTTACAGTAGCACTTGATGGTCCCATCGGAAGACCAGCGCTGGCTGCAAGGCCAGCATTATGCTGAGATGGGACCATTGCGTGATGTATGTCCTTATGTTTTTTACTTCTTTTTTGTTTTTGTAATTTGATTATTATATGTCACGAATAAATGTTTTCTTTCTTTCTTAATGCAGTTTTTCTTGTTATTAAAATCGATGGCATGGTTCCTAAGAACAGATCTTCCTACAAGTATGTCTTATAGTTTCAGACTTCAATGAGACATCCTGTATATTGACAACCGGATAGCCTAGTGGTTAGTGACCCTGACTATGAAGCTAGAGGTCCCAGGTTGGAATCCTGGTAGGGACAGACATTTGTATGATGAATAGGTAGGTACAAGTGTTTGTGCCCGAGTCATGAATGTTGTATGTATTTATTTACATTATTATAAGTATCTTTATCCGTCGTCTGGTACCCATAGTTGAAGCTTTGCTTAGTTTGGGACTGGGTCGATTGGTGTAATTTGTCCCATGTTTTTGTATTATTTATATTTTATCCAAATTCAAAAATTATCGACGGCAGGAACGTATGTGTGACTATCAATATATACGCCGCACGTGAACTAATTGCAATGTTTCCTGTACGGTCAATATATAATTAGATTCGGGTTTGAAGGCGTTTATTTTTCTTTCCCTAGATAAAAAATTATTCAAATGATAAGTTCGGTTTAACTTACCGATTTCATTCTTTTCCAAAGCTTCCGAAAGCTCGTACGGCGCCATCAGGAATTTGGCGTGAGCCACCGCCAACACGACGAAAACGACGAAAACAACGAATTTCATTTTGTAATCAAAAGTTCAATACTACAGGGTTTACGCGAGAGGTCTTGTACCACCAAAGACTTTCCGGAAACTAACGCTTCGATGCCTGACCGGTATTTAATATAGGTATAGTTTGTTGTTTACGAGTGGGTCTAAAACTGAAGGCCCAATCAGCTTCAAGGTGACGTAAGTGGTTCAGCAGATAAGATTGCACCTATGTCAGCAAAAAGTTCCCGAAGGGCGTGCCCTTCGGGAACTCTTTGCTGACATAGACATAAAACAATCGGTTCACTGAAAACATTAATGTTATGGTAATATGGTGTACATTACTGCTGGTCTTTGTGTAAGATAAGACCGGGCTCTAAACCTACTCCAAAAATCGAATTTCAAAGTAGCCCCCCAGGTCGCTGTCACCATCTCACTTGCCAAGTGCGGATGTAGGTTTTTTTCTGGGGGGGCGCAAATACCGTATATGGGGGGGCGAGCCCACGTGCCCCCTCCCCCCTAAACCCGCCCCTGTCACTTGGTAATACGAAACGTAAAGTGCTTGAGCTGCTGTTGTGTTCCGATGACGTGATATTACTGTACTGGCCCGTGAGATACCTACTCCATCTTAGCCTAAAAGGCTGACAGCGCCTCTGAAATTTCTTTTGTTTCGGGTGTTCGGTTCGTTTCCCGGCCATAGCTTTACTTTTACCTGCTATGGGTGGTGTAAGGGTATAGCACGCGTCACAGAATGACGAGAATCCGGGTTCGATTCCTGGCCATAGCTTTACTTTTCGGAATTTTCTGTTCTAATTTTCAATGAAATAAATATTTATATCGAATTACAAAAAAAATTAAACTATGATAAAATCTAAAAGTTAACTAAATATACAATACTTAAAACTAAATAAATATACCTATATTTTTTTCTTTAAAAAAAAAAAAAAAAATTATTTGTACAAAAATTGATTATTTTAATAAATAATTTGAATTTTCAATGTCGTTTAGAAATTTAGATTAAATAGTTTTTATTCAAAATTAAGACTGTTGCTGTACACTTTTGAACGTCGGCCAAGGACACACAGTATCTTTCGTGAAATCCCTTCACTCGTGGCCTTTATATCTTCAAAATACCTACGCGACAGGATGGGTAAATACTACCCATATATTATTATTTTCTGGAAAATTAATAATGGCATCATTACACATAACAGGAAATGGCTCATTATACCTACTTACTTTTAGATGTTTTTCCCCTAATCGACAACACTAACATAACATCCTGTTATGTACATGTACCGGCGGCATGAATTCTAAAACCGTTCGCCTCACTAGCATTTAAACAAAAAAAAAATCTATGGAAATGGAAGAGGATTTACTTACTTCTACTACGTTTTAATTCTAGCAGATCATGTTTATATAGAACTAGCTGTTGCCCGCAACTTCGTCTGCATAGAATTCGTTTATCGCTATCCCGCAGGAATCACGCAATTTTCCGGGATAAATCACTATTTTGATTCCCCTTTCCATCCATACGCCTACAATCATGCTAAACGTGGTCTTTAGGTCTTGTTACCTTAGGCGCTGTCTACCCCGTAAGGGATAAAGATGTGATTTATGTATGTATGTATGTAATAAAATTAACAGGCGTAGCCTTTATAAATCCTTTTATTACCGGCATGCGTGCTGTCGCACGGGATAGGGAATTTTACAACAATGGCAAAGCCGTGGTGGTTAGATAGTAATATTATAATTTAGCAGTCTACTTAGGAAACAACGATAATGAATCTGACCGGCAATAATTCGGCAGGACTTAGATTTATAGAAAAATCTAAACATACATACATACCGTCACGCCTCTTTCCCACAGGGGTAGGCTGAGACTACTTTGTTCCTCTTGCTACGATCCTGACATACTTCTTTTGCTTCATCCTCATTCATTAATCTCCTCATACATGCTCGTCGGTTTCGGGTACTCCTGACCTGACCTAAACACTTCGATTTTTATCATTGAAGGATGATACCCGCGTATGTAGGAACAAATTGACTAGCTTCTATCTTAAAATATTCCCGGTCATAAATATTAACATAATATGATAGGACAACAACCGTTGGGGGAGAAAAGTTCCGACGAGAAAAAGGTGGACCGACGACATCGTGGAAGTCGCGGGAAACCGGTGGATGCAGGTGGCGAGTTGTCATTTATCGTGGACGTCTTCAGGTTGATGATGACGATGATGATAGTTTGCATCCGTAATTTTTCCATACCAACCAGTCGTGACTCATCAACATCTGTATCGCAATGAAGTACAACCAGCAGCTGTCGGTCATTTACCCATACATAATATTTGGGTAAAGTCCCCGAGTAAAATAATAATTTTAAAATTTATTGCCTGGCCTCGCAAGTATTTTATCCAAATTCGATATCGAAATTCTCATCAGAAGAATAACGAACTAGAAAAATGTGACCAGTCGATTGTAAAATAGGAGTTTAGCGGAACGTAGCCCAACCAAAAAAGGTCAATGCGGTCTGCAGAAAAGGGATGACTTAGGAATCTCATACGAGATATACGTCACGTGTGTACCCTCATCATATTCTGGGGCAAATTAAAATGTGGCAAAGTGAGAGGGTCGAGGCCGCACCGAGCCGTCGGCGAGATAACGCGCCGGGAAATAAAGCATTATTATGCCACTCGAACACCAACGTAATGTTTGTTTCTTTCATTAGTCACCATTGTGAAGCGCCTTGTTATGTTCAAACTGCTTTCGAACGTCGTCATCCCAGAAGATCATTCGCGGGTGCTCTCCCATGCGGCGCCCCTGCTTCCATATTATTTGTTGATTAAATTAATAACGCTAACAGCGGGAACGTTTATAATTTAGTCACGCTCAAAAAACAAAGAACAACTCCCTTAATAATTGAATAGGCAATCAAATATTTATTCAGAAAACATTTATGCGTGCCTACGCAGCGAAGTCCGCTGAAGACCAAACTTAATTTTAACGGACCGCGAATGAAATTTTCTTGTCGAGTTTCGAAATTCCGGCCGTGATACAATTACCACTGTATTCAGGATCCGGCGTTTTGTAACAAAATATAAACTGCGTTCATCAAAATTGACGTTTCAACGCCCGGAACAACAATTAAGTAGCGACAGATTTGCCTAATGTTTCAGATAAAGATATCGAAATTGTTTACCCATATTTTTCGGCAACGTTAGTTGTATTTAGTTGAACAATATTTTTATGTTTTAGCTGCCTTTCAATATTTAGTACACGTTTAAGAACTCAGGGGACAAAATAGGTAATAAGGAAATTAACTTAAGCACCTTTACGCCCACAATCTTGCTAAACGTGGCCTGTAGGTCTTGCCGCCTTAGGTTCTGTCTACCCCGTAAGGGATAAAGACGTGATTTGTGTATGTGTAACTATGTATGTATGTAACTTAAGTACCTAATATGGGTGATG
Source organism: Pandemis corylana (assembly GCA_949127965.1). NCBI lineage: Eukaryota > Metazoa > Arthropoda > Insecta > Lepidoptera > Tortricidae > Pandemis > Pandemis corylana. The sequence continues at coordinate 11,940,691 of OX421855.1, read as the reverse complement.
ACCAAAAAAGTTACACAGCATTAAAGTTGCGTTAAAATTTTCACTAACTTTTTCCATTGTGACACGAAAGTTATCCATAATATTTGTATGACAAATTTTTGTGTCACAATGGACAAAGTTAGTGAAAATTTTAACGCAACTTTAACGCTGTGTAACTTTTTGGTCAGTATCAGTAAACTTGTTATCTTAACTGCGTTGTTTACTGTGCATTGCGTCATTTTTTAATTAGAGGTACCTCAATTAACTCTTTTCTATTCAGTGAGACATTATTTTAACTATGTCACAAAATTGATAATTCAAATATTGCTTTCCTCATTGAAATGTTTTAATTTTAATCATCATTACCATCGTGGGCATCATACCTAAGACTGACATTAATAAAATTTCTAGATTGTAAACTTTATATTTTGCATGCTGTTATATGAAAATTAAAATTTATTTTTGCAAATTGGCCGCCAAGGTCTCTTTTACATCTCTTTTTGAAACTACTGGCGCATTCGGAAAGAACATCATTGCTAAGAAGAATGCGCCGCAAGAAACTTTGCAGAGTCATTATTTCGAAATAAAATACATTACGAATACTTAAATTAAATACATTTATAAAAGGGATGTACCTATAAGGTCCCCGAGCCGAATTTAATTATATTAATCTATAGTAGAGATGTATAAAGTCTCTACTAGTCAAAACAATAAAAAAAAATTAAGTTCGGTGGAGGTGTAAAACGCTTCCACCGTCAAATAAATTAATTGGAGATGTCTCCAATGTCGAAGAGCAAAAAAAATTAAAACAAAATTATGAATTATACATTTCATGTCAAGTAAGTAACCAATAAGCTTTTGGATTCCGAAGGCAAGCTTACGTTTACCGCCCCCAATGTTGGCTCTCACGCACTCATGTCCTGCTCTGAAAGCAGAGCGGTATTGAGGGCATGTATCGCTTCCATCCCTACAGGCACACTATTGGAACGTTTTAGGAGCTTCGACGTCGCTAGCCTGCAACTAACACAACTGCAACTAACCACGTCTGGCACGATTGTAGGCGTATAGATGGAAAGGGGAAGCAAAATAGCGATGGGTTGCTAGCCGCGTCGCCTATAACATGATTCCTAAGATTTTCGCCCATTCCCTTGATGGGCTTTTACCATCTGCGCAGGAAGAGAAGCAACTGGCACATTCTATGTTTTTTGTTTGCTCCCAGACCAGCTTGGATCATACATATATACGTATATAAATCAACCGATAAATCCAAAAAAAGTTATCGATAGACCACACTAACTTATATACAAATAGCTTCACCGCAGTATATAGGTACATAAATATATAAGCTAAAGCAGTAAGGAAACTACAAACAAAACGGTAGAAACGAACGCACACATAGACGCGCACTTCTACAAGGCCTCTAAGCGGATCTCGCCGCGGTGCAATCAGTCGCGAGTGCCGCTGCCGCATTGAGACGATGGCCGTGTTTATAGCGTATGTTTATTGAGTTAATTTGCTGTATCTAAAGTGACATAGCCATTACAATTCCACGGTTTTCGGTTATAAAAAGAGCAAGTTCATGGTCGCCGAGGCCGCTATGCTCAGAAGTCAGCTTAAACTAACGTAGGTATCTATAGATATACGCAACTTTGCGTTACAGAACTTTGTATGAAAATTAAGGCCCTGCAAAGTAAAAAACATCCTATTTCAAATTCAGTCGTAACGATGTGATAAAATTAAAACCAATTTTCACATTGTGCAAAGAGATGTGATTGAGCAACTTTGATTGCATTTTCCTCGAATCATTGTTTTTGAGGATACGTTTGATACGCGTGATGCTGGCCATACACCATCCATTCTATTGTCTAATCGGCATGAACCTGCCGATTTTATCAGTCACACCCCACACAAGGTCAGTTCTAACTGATCCAATCGGCAGCGTCATGCCGATAGGACAATAGGAAGGATGGTGTATGGTAGAAGACGCATTCTGTGTAGGTACCCTACTTTGGAATAAAGTTCTCTAACTTAGTCAACGAACAGAAGGTATCTTTACAAAGAAAGATAATATTAAGTTATGGAATTCAGCTTATTGCAAGAGAATTAAAACAACTTTCTTCATTAACAGGTGTGAACAAAAGCCGGCGAACTTCATTAATTTTGAACTCAAAGTGAGTGTTTTTACAATAAGGAATTTTTCAAATTCTCCGTTTGTTCGAGCTCCTTTGTTTCTTTAGAATGATAATGAGAAATAAAAGTACCTATGTAGGTATAGGTATATCTCAGGAAAGAGCATTTTTGTCTTGAGTTGTGAATTCAGTATTTTTAAAGTAAATTTTGCATTGAAGTGGGACCTAAGTAAAAGCTAAATGTTTCACAACATAATCTCTTAGGACATAATTATTATACCTACATTATGTTGCTTGTCACATTTTTCAGCAGAGGCGAACACGCGCGTCACCGTCTCCAGTCATCTGTGTGTCAACCGCTTTATGCTTAAAATAGATGAAAACCTATATGAATACATAAAGAGATGGTTAAAGAAACAAAGTAGGTAGCATCATTTTGATCTAGGCACTCTAACTTATCTAGGTAAAAATAGTAGGTAATTTAGGTAGGCTGACACATTGGTTAACTTTAAGTTACCTACCTTTAGTGACAAGGTAGATACTAGTGTCGCATCATCACTATCACTATCACTACATATATATATAGTATATAAAACAAAGTCGCTTTCTCTGTCCCTATGTATGCTTATTATCTTCAAAACTACACAACGGATTTTGATGCGGTTTTTTTTAATCGATAGAGTGATTCAAGAGGAAGGTTTTTACGTAGGTATAATTCTACGCAGACAAAGTCGCGGGCAGAAGCTAGTGATACATAATTTAGGGTTGTTTTGTACATTTACTTTAACTTATAGACACAGTGCTTGGTACATCAACATTTTAGTTAAGTAGTATCCAGTAAATCAGTTTTATGATATTCGAAAACAAATGGTTTTTTTTCTGATTTCATACAAAGTAAATTACAATTTACTTGCATAATTTACAATAGTAAAAGGTCTTTAGACGCACCGATGGAACATTGAATATTTACTTAACAATGAGAAGAAAATAATATTTGGATATTATGAATTAAGAAGATTTTACACTGGTTTAACACATTAAAATTCGATTTTTAATATTTTTAAAACTGCGAGCGTTAGGACATACGTTCCTTTGAGAAATTAACTAAGTAGTTAGTATATACTTACATACATACGACGATAAGAATCTACACTTAAAGTTAAAGCAAATGTACAAACATATTCTGTATGTATTGGACCTTGATTATGTAATTTTTATCATCCCTCCAATGTAGTCTAAACTTTATAACAACTTTATTAGCTAAATTCTCAAACCGACGGATCACGTCGTGAAAGTTATTACGTGTTATTACAGTCAAAATTTGGAATTTGGAATTAGTTTTCAAGTTACCCAAGTGGCCAGTACCAATAGTTCGATTTGCGCGTCATGCAGGATCATCATGTGTTACACTTTTAAAAATCATAACATAATTAGGTAGGATCTATTGAAAAGTACGCCATAAGTTGGACCTCGAAGGGAGACAGTAGTGAATGGAAGCAAAGACAACATAACTTTTCTAATTAAGAGATGCTTGGTTGTAATTAAGCCGGGACAAATTGGCAGCCCTAAGTTAGGCTTCCTCCCGAAGACATTCTATTGAATTGCAAAATCGCTTCTCATTAGAATTTCGACTAAGTAAAGTGCACAGACGGGTTTAGGAACATGTAGGTAATTGTAAGATAATAACTAGCTAAGTAATTTAAGTAGCTACTTCGCAAGTTAGTAGGTAGATTAGGTAGTATGTATGTATGTATAACTCTTTGTACATAAAACATATTCAATTTTACAGGTAGGTAATGAGAAAAACAGATGCACAAACGCGAACTTATCCCTTAAAGGGATCTCTTCCAGCTAACCTTCGAACGATTGACAGGACAACAAAAACCAGAGAGGTAGGTATAGGTATAGAGAGTAGACTTAGTTACTAAAAAGCTAAGACCGAAGACTCTAACTTAACCTAACAAATAAAGCATTAAAATAATAATAATAAGAATAAGAATACACCTACACAACAATACAGTAAAAACAGTACAGGGTAAGGTAGTTTAATTATGTTCTCGCTTTTGTTATAGGTAGGTATAATTGTGCATTATCTATACATATAATATTTTGAATAGATGTCTAACGCACTTCCTTTCCATGCTGGTCTGGTAGCAAAGAAATAACATAGAATGTACCAGTTGCCTACTCTCTTCCCGCGCAGATGATAAAAACTCCAAGGAATCGGCGAAAATCGTAGAAATCATATATAGGCGATGCGACTAGCAACCCATCACTATTCTGATTCCTCTTTCCACGTACACGCCCACAGCAATCATGCTAAACGTGGCGTTTAGTCTTGTTAGGTACCTTAGGCTGTCTACGCGTAAGGGATAAAGACGTGATATAAATGTGATTTTACCATCATTTGCTAAACAACATTCCTCAAATGCATCGTTTGACATACTTCATTTGACCACCTATTATTTCCTAGTAACACATTGACTTTTTGGAAAACTTATAAAACAAACCTAACCTAAAGCTAAATGAGAGCCACCCAAAAGGTTTTTCGATTTTTAAAAAGTTTACGGTTGATAAACTTTGTGACCGTTAGATATTAAAGGGTTGTGAAAATGAAATGTTTGTCAAACGTTTGTCGTGCATATGATCGGATATAGCTCGCGTCATGTAAAAAGAACGCTGGAAGAAAGTGGAGCGGGGGTGCTTGCGCATAGGTACACTATGAGCAGAGGGGGGTTTTTTACTTCCTTCCAGCGTTCTTTTTACATGACTCGACCTATACCGATATGTAGGTATGTATGTTTTTCTAACGTTACCAACGCTTCCCTCGGAACCTTAAAAGCAAAACAAATAAATCCCCAGGTTACTTGACACATATTTTATGTAGTAGGAAAACTACCCGCCACGCCAAAGAATGTTAATGCAAAGATAATAGTTGAATGACCAATAAATAAACAATCGCAATAGCTCGCAAAACAAACATTCGTATCATAATCATGGAACTGTAAATCTATTAAAAGATCTTACGTACCTACATGTACAGTTTGACAACAAAAATAATGCTCCACGATGTACCTGCGCAGTATACCAATTTTAGTAGCGCGGGAAACTCTGGCGCTGTTATTGGTCGATTTCGTACGATCGATTTCGTACCAACAATGGCAAAATCGTGTAAGCGGGACAGAGCTAAGAATGCAAAGCAAGCAATACTCTGCCAGTTGCGCTTGCAAATAAAGTTCAATATAGATTATTTACACGTTCGGCTACCATCGGAAACTGGTCTGCGCTTCTCTGCGCAAACGAATACTGCCGATGCGCATTATATTTGTTGTCAAACTGTACAAGACACGTGTAAGAAGTATTGACATTATTTGCCTGCAGGAAATTTGGTTTTTGCCGGATGACATAATGTTTATGAATACAATAGATTTGGACTTTCAGTGTCATGCAGTGTCAGGTGTAGATACGTCTGTGGGTACCCTAAAGGGTTGGCCAATGGTGGCTTCGCGGTAATGTGGAGAAAAAACATGTTTACAAAATATCACGCCGATTAGCTGTCAGTGCGAACGAGTCGCGGCAGTGTGCGTGCACTTGTTGGATCGGAGTATGATTGTCATGTCTGTTTATATGCCAACGGAGTGCCCCGATAACTTACCTTTGTTTACAAAGTGCCTCAGCGATATAGACTCAATTATCCAGGATAGCGATGACGAGTGCGCAGTAGCAATACCTAGGTGAACATAAATGGTGCGCCACAAAGTCGGTAATTTTTTTGATTTTCTGACCATTTCCAGGGTAAATTTGGTCATTTGATTCTGTACGGCATCAGTTTCATACTGTTTCAATACAGCTTCTAATCCATTATTCCGCAACGCCGTACAAAAATCATGCGACAAGGGGAAAAAATCGAGGGTTACACTTTTGAATTCTCACCAGCACCCAGTTGGACAGCTTACAAGTGACGGCATAATGCTGAATCTTATTATTTTATGCTCTTATATCGTCCTATATACGTCACCTGGTGGTTCATATGACCCACATTTTTTGTACGTGGGCCTGTAGTCTACTAGTGTAAGTTTTCGCATTATAAAAACGTCTCGAGCGCGTTCACGTAAACGTCTCTATTTCTATGTAATAATTGGCAGCGCCACTTGCGGATCGAAACGGCAACAAACTGTTCTCATAGTATTTGACATTTTAACGTAAACGCGTTCGAGACGTATTTTGTGACCGAAAACTTACACTAAGCATACTGACCCTCTAGTATAAGTTTACACACAAAAAAACGTATCGGACGCATTAACGTAAACATATTGATTATTGAATGAAAAGAGAATAGACCCGTAGAGGGGTCGAAATGTGCGTCTGTCTTATGTGTTGTAGGGTAGTTTGTGGGATACCAAAGATAACTGACTCATTCATTTCGAAAATTTTTGAATTCATTCCAAGAAAATAATTTAAATAAAAGACACATTAACAAGTAACTCAGTGTTTTATTTTCTTCTTAGACACATTCGCCAGCTCAGTTTCATATTCAATCTCCACCCGAGGTTTCTTCCTGCTGGTCAGTTTCTCAACGACATCCTGCAACAGAAACCATAATTACTACAGTAATTCGTGCTTTTTAACCTTTTCGAGGCCAACGACCTATATATACGAAATGTTTGTTTTGTTGTACGTCCATTACTTCAATGCAAAAGCAACCTTCGTTCAATTGGGTTTAGGTTCAACTTAAACTGACCATCGAGGGAATGGGTGAGATGAGGCTAGCAACCCATCACTATTTTGATTCCATTTTCCATCTACACACCCTCAACTTGCTAATTGTGGCCTGTAGGTACCTGTAACCTTAGGCCCTGTCTACCCCGTAAGGGATAAAGACGTGATTTGTGTATGTGTATGTATGTATGTATGTAACCTGACCCAAGACCCGACCTGGGTGCCTTTAAGAGGCGAGTGTACAATTTTCTGCAGGGCCGACAACGCACTGGCATCGCGTAAAGCGCTGCGGGTGTCTATGGACAGTGGTGATCATTTAACATCAGGTGACCCACTAGTTCGTTTGTATGGCCTCTCTAACATAAAAAAAAACATCGCAATAAAGAAGTCTGGCGTATGGGTAACGTCTTTTGTGCGCGCGTCAACGCTACATCTGAATGTAACCTAAAGTGGCTGACAGACGGGCGAGTCAGTTCGCGTACTTACGGCTCGACGACTTTACTCGCCTGTGTTAGTACTAGTGATGTTCCAGATATCCGTATCCGTATCCGTATCCGCGGATATCCGAGGGAAAAGAAAAATCCGTATCCGTATCCGTGTCCGTTACTTTTCACGCGGATCTTTTACGGATCTTTTACAGGTAATTAGGTAGAACATTTGTATCAAAACCATACACAAACGTGACACACTAAACCATAACCAAAACAAAAGTAGGTACTACCCGCGCAACGCAAGTCGAAACATGTCCTGCCTGACGTTGAGGCGAGCGTGCTCAACTATCGCTTCAAGGTCGCGGGCGCCGCCACCAATCGAATAAAAAAATAAACATCCGTATCCGTATCCGCGGATCTTGACACTAAATATCCGTAATCAGATCCGTATCCGCGGATATACATTTTTAACGATCCGGCACATCACTAGTTAGTACAAGTACGCGTACATTTAGAGTAAAGTACAGGCGAGTAAAGTCGTCGAGCCGTAATTACGTGAACTTACTCCGTCTGTCACCCACTAAGACTCCGGTGTTCGACCGTCGGTCACAAGACTGTATCTTTCGAGAACTTCATTAGTCTAATGGGATTGAGACATCTTTTGTCGCATCGCAATATGCGGGGATCACACGATAATATTGACCGTGTAATCCATAACATTCAGAAGCTTTTACTTTCAAGACGCGTAAAATCAAAATAACATGAATACCAAGAAGATGGAAAAGTTTGCAAATACTTGCTCAGAAACTGATGACTGATGAGAAGAGAGCTTCCGACACCCTTTGCGAGTTGAATGGAGGTGTTCATTACTTACGTGAGGCATTTTTGGGGATTTAAAAAAAAAAACGTGATTTTTGCCCAGACCCCCCCTCTCCCCCAAGCGAGATTCAGCTCGATCCCCCCCCCCCCCTCTCAACACCTCACGTAATTAATGGTCGCCCCCAATCTAGCGCAAAGAAATAGTTATAACCTGAACAGGTTTGTTACAATTACCTCAATATCAGAAGTTTCAGATTCAAAATCACTGCCGACGTGAGCACCTTCCTTGTGTCCTGAATCACTTTCCTGATGAAAAAAAATAATTATTTTACAACAGCCGATTTGATCCACCAACTCCGTAATAGTACACCATAGATGCCGACAAACTTTTTGAGATGAAGTTTGCGCACATAGACTAAAGTTTTTTTTTTCTAATTCTGAGACTTAGATCACTGTGTGACTATGCCAGTGTCATTGTTAGACAACGTCAAATTCATCAAGCAATCCCGGAACTACTGCCTGATTCTCTACCACCAAAGAAATACTCGACAAATCAGGAAATACTTTCGTGTTTACTCTTCTGATACTGAACAATAAACTTTAATATTGCTTTTAAGAGTTAGGGGGGCAAACAAGCAAATGTTACCTAATGACAAGTGAGCCCCACTATGGACACCCGCAATATTAGAGGATTGCAGACACGTTGCCAGCCTAAAGGGCAAGGGCCTCTCGTGGCAGTAATTTCACCAGCTGTCTTACTCTTCACACAGGAACATAGCAGTGCAAGCACTGCTGCTTGGCGGCAGGATTACCGAGTGACATGGTGGGATCGCTGGACGGACCTTGCAAGAGGTCCTACCACCCGCTTTTACTCGCACACTTGACAAAGGTTAAAAATTTATTCATATAATTCAACCTACCTCATCACTGTCCATATCACTGTCAGCTTCCACAAACTCGTCTGTCTCCTCCACGGCCTGCAACTCCTTCTCCAGCTCGGGCTCTATCTCCATCTCCCTCTCTTCTTCCTCTTCTTCCTCCCTCTCACTTTCGCTGGACACTTCCTCTGCTTTGAGCGCCTCATCGAACGCCATTTGCGGGAAGTTATAGATGTCATTGTACTGAAAAAGTGAGAGAAGGTATATTTAAGAAAGAGAAGTACCTAATTAGTTTGATTGTAACACAAACTGAAAACAGTCACATAATAATATGATAGAGAGAAATGACATCTATGGTACAGAAATATTTCATAGTAAATGCCCATTCAGCCTAGAATTAAAAGATGACCAGACAAATTAATTGAATGTCAGCAATGAAGCTACAATATAAAAAAAAAAAAGTAGTACGTTTACATGGTATTTTGCCTGGTCTTTTCAAAATCATAAAAATGAGATACTACTGTTTTAAACAATCTGTGGTCATCATTATATTTTTTTTTAAATTTCGTCACAAACTTTTCACTGACATTGAACACACCAAACATATTTATAACCATCCATTGTCTGTGCTACTATGCCACAGGCAGGGGCCTCTTCTTTTTTGTTTTACTTTAAGATTAAATTTAGTTTACTTTTTAATTTGATTTTAATTTTAGTTTAATTTGTCTTTACCATCCAATTTGGTGATTTTTTTATTTAAGTATGTAGATAGATAAACAACTGAGTCTAATCCATCGCAACACGAATGCAGTAAAATAACGTTCAGTTAAATTTAAGGAAGTTTTTTTTATTACTTAAAAATATACTTACTGTACCCTTCTTGAGCCTGTCCAACAGCTGTTTCTCTATGGCATTATCTATCCGTGCTGCGACTAATGCCTTCTCCTCTCTCCTTCTTTCACGTCTCTCTATTTTACGTTGTATTGGTACTAACTCCTTCCTGAAAATTTTAGTTATGTAAGTTACAGGTATTTTTGAAGTAACTTTGTATAAGTACAAAAATAATCAGAGGACAAGTCCTTGGCCATATATCTTCTCATAACCAGATAGGTATATTTATTGATTCAAAACAATCAATTACAATAACTACAAAAAAATCTAAAGATCTAAGTTTTGTCAATAGGAACATAAAACATAACAGAATAAAATAACAAAAAGTATTTTTTTAAAACCAAAAGCTCCATCAGAAATGACTAACTTAAAAATTCCTGCATTGTGCCTGGCTCAAAGGTTTCCTTTAGGGGCAGCATTGCCCCTTTGAACAGCAATGGAAACCTGTTGAACCAGCCACAACCCAGAGCGGGAACATAACTACAGACAGTGGATCTTGTTCCAAAAAGGATACACCAAGCATTGACATACAATAAACAACTAGACTCCCAATCACGAACAAAAGTTCCTCAAGAAACGTCCGAGCGGCGTTGTCTGTGTTGTGTATGTATACATCAATTTATACAGATAACATTAACACATTCATTCAAATTAACACCTTATTTAGTGGCAGTAATGTTTAATGTCATACAATCGATCATGAGAAGTAATGACACTATGCCACATGCTGGAAACCTGTCAGTCTCTTTTGTTCTCAATAGTTTGAGATTATAGTGCGAAAGAGACATATGCATTGTTATCAAAGTGCAGTTGAAACACGACTGAACCGAAACCCTGCACAATTGGCATTGTTCATTTTTTTTAAGCTGTGCTTTTAACACCTTTATTTGATAAAATGGACTGTTTCAAGCAACTAATTTGAATATTATGCTTTTACGTAGCTTTGTTAATTAATAATAAATATTTTTTCGCTGTTTGATAATTCGTGAATTTAGACAGAATCCCAATCGCCTTCGTTCGGCTGGCTATAAAAAAAAACGGCTTTGTCTATGGTTTTGTTAGATTTGACAGTGACACGTCACAGTTGCCGTAGCCAAACTTTTTTTTTCATTTTTGTGGCAAACATTTGATGCTGGATTCTGTCTAAAAACCCGGTCGTTCGGTCAAACAAAGGTTCAAAGTACTTTTACAAAAATATCTGCAATCATAAAGTATTTTTGAAATCGGACAAGATAAATCGGGTAATTGATGGTTTTCCTCGAAATGGTTTACGAATTGGAGCATACTAAAAAAAATGAACAATCCCAATTGACGCATCATGCAGACTTTTGCTTCTGACAGTTTTTGAACGTAATTGGGAGTGTAGTTGTTTATGGCATGTCAATGACACCAAGCAGAAAAAGGAATCATATTTGTAAAACAGTTGATATGGTAAGAGGGTGGTAGGGCCTTGTGCAAGGTCCGTCCGGATCGCTACCACCATCTTACTCGCTAATCCTGCCGCTAAGTAGCAGAGCTAGCACTGCTGTGTTCCGGTGTGGAGAGTAAGACAGCCGAGGAAATTACGGGCACAAGAGGCATTTCATCTTAGTCCTCTAGGTTGGCAACGCATCTGCAATCCCCCTGGGGTTGCGGGTGTCTATGGGCAGTGGTGATCACTTACCATCAGGTGACCCACTTGCTCGTTTGCCTTCCTATTCACATAAAAAAAAAAAAAAAAAAAAAAAGCTACTTACACTCTCCGCAGTTTAAGCTTTCTCATTCGGATCAGATATTGTGTTATTTTGACAAATCTCTGTTTGCATTTTGCTTTAATGAAGGCAGGCCAGTATAAGAGGTTCTCATTTATCTGGTAAATGGCCTTTTCAAAGTTTCTTGATAACTTCACTTTCTCCCATTGTTTTGCTGGGAACATAACCCTGAAATTGTAGAAATAGAATAGAAACGATTTATTTGCAAGTAATAAATAAGCATAATGACATTTTGTTAGCACTGCTCCTTGACAAACGACAATCATGTAATGCTTTGAATTTAATCTGATAATAATATTAAAAACTACATAATAGGTATATTGCATAAAACAGGATGGAAACATTAAATGCCACATGGAGGGCAACCATCTTAATTTTTTGAAAACAAATAAAACTGCATTATTGTTTTTTTTTAACTACCACCTTTTTCAGAAATCAAACCTGTTAAGTATACCAAATAATCATGCTATAAAATATTTGTTAGGATTATCTGTATTTGCTTGCAATCCCATTGTATGTAAAAACATTAAATTAAACATTAAATGTTTTTTGGTCATTGAAATGGACCTACGCAAAGTAACGCCTGAATCAATAAAAGATCCGTATTTGGTTTAACCTGTCGAACATCCCAGCAAACACAGTAGTAGCTAGCATGTATAGTAACTAGTGGTCACTGGGACACGCCACGGGTTGAAGGTGTAACATTACTTATAGATATACCTTAGTTATCAACACTCCTTTCAATCCGTGTCATAAATTACAGCATGTTTCTTTTTCATCTGATTCAAGGGTTTCAATTCATTGAGTCCACCTTGGCAAGACCCCATAGCTCAGAACTGAGTGACTGGCCAACTATAGCTTTGGATAGGGAACTTTGGAAATCGAGACGTTTTTGGCCAGCAATGGGCAGCAAATTCAAGATAAGGAATAAAAATTCAAGACCTTACTTTACAATAATGACAGAACTTACCGTTCAGCAGTCTTCATATATAAGTAAATAATACCATTTTCTTCTCTGATCGTAGCATATTTGCTATTTGCGAGAGGACAAGACGCTCTGGTACACAATCCGGTGAGGTTATATTCATTTCGGCAGAACTGTTGCGTCTGAGTTCTGCAAAATATGTGAATAAGATTTATTTGTAAGTATAAAGCATATATTTCAGTGATATCATTATAATTGCGGTCGTACTTACGTTACTTTGTGTGAACAATGCGTCTTGTTGATAATCGCCCAAACAACCTGAATTTTAAATGGTGTTAATACTTATTTGTATGGATACACATCATAAAAAAAAGTTTATAATACATGGTAGAATACATACGTCGTCGTGCTGCATATTTAACTATAATTCACCGAAATAACCGATATAATTATTCTAGTGAAATAGGCGCACATGTGCATTTGTTTGTGACGTGTGCAAGTGACAGATGACAGATTTGACGGTCGGTTATTTTTTTTTGGTTAATTCTCCCCCTTTCATTTTCGGGGGCAAGACAAAGAAAACTCAGTCCATACAGCCTAATCTTCTTCTTTTTCCTTAGTAAAACCATAACAGGACTGCAACGCGACTGTATGTGAGTGACGTTTATACCGCAATGTACTGCGACTTACACGATTTTTCTTCTAAGTCAAATAGCTTCGGAAGTAGCAAACCATAGACAACTCAAACACAAACATTTTATCTGCTTTGAGGCAGCGTACTGTAGTATCTCTTAGAAGTCTGTGAGAGTGCTGTGGATTCTAAGTGAGATCGTTTTCATTATTTTAATAAAATTATTAATTTCAATACAAAATGAGAATCGATACGTGTTTCTATATTCGCAACTAAATAATAATATCTTTGAGTAAAATTAATTCACAAAATGATTGATGATATTATTTTTAATAATTTTTGTCTTTGTATATTATTTCTGTAGTTGCCTCGTATCGAAACAAACCCATAAATTCAACGAGATACGCAGGGACTTTTTTTTTATTTGAAAATTTTCTTTATGTCGGTTATTTTCGTGGCGGTCTGTTTACGTACAACAAAACAACAAAAATTAGATAGAAAGCAGAATTCTATGAAAATCTATCATGCAAGTGCGGGAGCTTTACGTTCCCTTATAGATGCAGTTATTGTTCGTGAATGCATTTAATAAGGAAAAGAAATGAGTGACAATATAAAAGTTGTTGTCAAAGTTAGGCCGCTGATTCAACGCGAAATAGACGACAAACTCTCATTTCAATGGCGAGTCAAAAATAATGCGCTATACCAGCTTGATGCAAGCGGGAAAGAATCGGGGGCACAATTTACCTTTGGTAAGTGAAATGTTTATTTGGGGTTACCTTGACATAGTTAGAATTTAAAGGCTTTATTGTAATTCTAATGAGCAAGCAGAAATTGAATCAAGCGTGGGTTGTGTTTTCCAGACAAAGTTTACAATGAAGAGACTAAGACCTCTGATGTCTACAAAGATGTTGCCAAGCCAATTGTGGAAGCAGCTATCGCTGGTTTCAATGGTACAATATTTGCCTACGGACAGACCTCTTCGGGAAAGACTTTTACCATGTCTGGAACAAAAACCTCTCCGGGTATTATTAAGCTTGCTGTGCTGAACTTATTTGAGCAGATCAAATGCATACCAGATAGGGATTTTTTAGTCAGGTAATAATTGTATACTTGTCATCTGATATAAATGCTTTCTAATGTATTTTTAAGATTCTGCACCTCTCGGGTATGTACCAAGTTGAAATGAATATTAAAAAATTAAGGCCATGGCCTCTTGTACCCATATAAAAGTTAACTTACTTTCCAAGTTTATATGATCGAAAAATATACTCTCGAAAATGTTTTTTTTGTACTTAAACTAGGAATCGGAACCCATTCATTCCATAGTGGTTATCTTCACTGGTGTAAAGTAATAATAGGAAAGGAGAAAAAACAAATGTCACTGATTTCCATTTCTAATTAGAAAAATGTGTCATTATGTTTAAAAGACTTAACTCAATCCTATGCAAAACAAAGTTATTTTTTTACAGTAAAAGAGTATCATGTTTAATTTTAAATTTGTACCCTCAGTGGACTCCTTCTAGGCCAGCTTTTATTGATATTAAATGACTTCACACTAACAACATTTTAATTGTAAAGTGCTTACGTCATTGACTTGTGGGAGTAGAAAGACCATTGTACATGAATTCCTGTTATTATTATGTTAGTAACATAAAATGGTTGCTAATTTAGCTGCTTATGTTCTACTTCCTGCCTTTTAAATGTGTACAAAGTTGCTTATGGGAGTAGAAAGACTTTGAATTCATGTTATCACAGACTAAACTGTTAATAACAACATATTGGGTGTAATGACCAAGAAATAAGTCCTAACACAATATTTTACACTAATGCAGTGGTTCCTAACCTTTTCAATGTCACTACCCCTGTGAACAAGTATGGGAATTGAGTTTACCCCTAGCTAATTTAAAATAATTAAAACCACACAAATTCGAACGAAAATATGTTTATTATGTAAGAAATTGCACGTTTAGGTAACTAATAAGTAAAGTAATATATAAATCTCGGAGTTAACCGTACTATTATTTTGTTTATTGCTATTTTAATACTATTTCGTGCCATCCCGTGTTACCCCCCTAGAATCTCCGTTTTACCCCTGCGGGGGTAATTACCCCCAGGTTAGGAACCACTGCACTAATGTAACACTAGTTATAACGCCTACCAGCTTCAATGACGAAAATATGGCTGTCCCTTCTGGTGTTATAAATGGTTTTGACTATTATGTTTAGTAACAAAATGTAACCAAACAATCAAGAATATAGCTGCTTATGTGCTCCATCCTACCTTGATAGTTTGTACAAAGTGGCTTAACAATTAAATTAGTTTCATTTAATATTATTACAGAGTATCTTACATTGAGATTTATAATGAGACTGTTAAAGACCTGCTTAATGGGGATGACAAGATCAAGGTGCGGGACACCCTTCAAGGAGTGAAGGTTGATGCTTCGGAGAAATTCGCCTCTTCACCCGAAGAAGTGATGGATATTATGAAAGAAGTAAATTTTCATCAATTATTTTGCCACCTTTTGTCCAGGGGGAGGTTGCCAGGGCATTCGATCCTGTCATTGGTTTGTACTAAAAAAGGATTGGGGTCCTGGGATCCCGGTACAAACAATCCCGGGATTAAATGCCCTAGTTGCTAGGGTAGGCAGAGAAGGTGACGCAACACACTTGGCTTGTATGCGCCTACACTGTAGACCCCCACATTACACGCCCTAGCCTGTGTCTATGACATAGACACCTCTGTCCTACAAGATGTTTACCAAAGTTAATTACTTGTTTTTATCCGACTGCTAGAATGAGGGATTATAAAGTAATTTAGAAGCCAAAGTGCTGTGATATACATGCATCTATTCAGCTTCAAGAGCTGTTAGTGTATGAAATAAATAATAATAATATTTATAATTTCAGGGAGAAGACAACAGACAAGTGGGTGCAACTTATATGAATGAAGAAAGTAGCAGGTCCCATTCAATATTTCAAATAGTAAGTATGAATGCGTATTCAAATCAGGTAGGCGATAAAGTAAAGCCTTTCACTGAGAAAAAGTATCCTTTGAATGATAAATCTGAAAAAGACATTCCTAGAATAAAATCCTATTGTTAGTCGTCTGGTCTCTCGCTAATCACGCCGCCAAGCAGTAATGCTTGCGCTAGTGTTCCAGTGTGGGGAGCAAGACAACTGGTAAAATTACTGGCACATGAAGCATTCCGTCCGTTTTTCGACCATTATGGTCGATTTAGATGAAGACTATTTATAGCCGCCTAAATTACGGCGTCTAAAAAAGGCACCGTCACATCTTCAGACCGTTTAGACAATGACTATTTTCAGCCGCTTAAATCTCGCCGCCAGTGACCAGCAAACCGTTTACACGGTGCCTTTTCAGTACCAGTCGTAGCACACCGCCACAGCGCAGCGAGGGGGGCGGCGAGGCACGCGGGCGGGTGGCACTGGCGCCGAAAAATAAAGGTCGATTTAGACGAAGACTATTTACAGCCGCCGAAATGACGGCGCCTAAAAAAAGGCACCGTATAAACACTTTCGGCGCCATTTTTTCGCGGCATGCCAGCGCTGGTACAGAATAGAACACGAGTCTACTTTTCGGCGCCAGTGCCACCCGCCCGCGTGCCTCGCCGCCCCCCTCGCTGCGCTGTGGCGGTGTGCTACGACTGGTACTGAAAAGGCACCGTGTAAACGGTTTGCTGGTCACTGGCGGCGAGATTTAAGCGGCTGAAAATAGTCATTGTCTAAACGGTCTGAAGATGTGACAGTGCCTTTTTTAGGCGGCTATAAATAGTCTTCGTCTAAATCGACCATTATGGATGACGCTTAAAAGCACCGCAAAAATACATGTTTGGCAAATTTTAAACCTGTAAACTTATGTTTTAAAGTGTGAGAGAGGAGAACGTAACCATAGCAACGAGTGGCAAGAAAAAGTTGATCCAACCAAAAGCAACCTTCATTCAATTGGGTTTAGGTTTAACTGAAGGCATTTCAGTAAAGAAGTCTAGTGTATGGGTGATGTATGTATGTATGTATGTAAACTCTATTGTGCAAAATAAACAAGACAAATACAATTGACAAACACTGAGATACATGCACAAAGGCGGACTTATCCCTTTTTTGATGTCTCTTGTATTTGTGAAAATGTTAAGCAACCTGACCTTGACCATCACATTGTTTGTTTCTCAACAGACGATAGAGTCCAGAGAGCACATAGAAGGTGCAGAGATAGCCGGTTCTGTCAATGTGTCCACTCTGAACCTGGTAGACCTGGCTGGCTCTGAGAGGTCTGGCCAAACGGGAGCCAAAGGCAAGAGGTTGACTGAAGGGATCCACATCAACAAGTCGCTCTCAGTACTAGCACTAGTCATCAAACAGCTGTCTGAGGATCCACACAAGTATGTATAAACTAGCTGTCGACCGCGACTCCGTCTGCAAAGGAATCATGTATCGCTATCCCGCGGGAATTACGCACCAGTAATGGACAGACCCAATAATGCACAATAAAAAAGCCCAATCGCTATATACCTTCAATAGGCTGGGTAAGCAAGGGCTTTGGAAAAACAGAAATCGTCGTGTTAGGGATAATGTATATCTGCCCCTATTAATGTGAGGGGGCGTTTAAGTATTACGTAACGCAATTTTTTATCGTAAAACATTACGATGCGCTACCTGTCTTTCTTACAATACGTTACGTAACGTTTTCTTTTTTTAAATAAAAAAAAAATGGAATTAAGACTGCCAAGTTAACAAACTACGCATGTATTGCGGGTTAAACATCTCTTGTGTTATTTAATATTATTACCGCCAAGGCGATTAAAACTATAACAAGGATATTGTAGCGACTTTCTTGTACTTTACGCAACATAAATTTTGACACTTTTGGGTAAAAATGGTCACTTGAGTGTTACGTAACGTTTAGAGGGCAGGGGGGGGGGGGTACAGAAAAACGTTACGGCGCGATACAAGGGGGGGAGGGAGGGTCAAACATCTTCAATAATTGCGTTACGTAATATTTGAACGCTCCCTGATGATGTAAATTAGAACCAGAAAGAAATTATTTCGTCATATGTCGTTTTGGCAGAGTACCTTCCTTACCTTTGCTTAGTTAGATTTCAAGTTAGTTTTTAATCAGGTTGGAGACTGGAAACCAGTATGCCTGCTGAGTCTCCTGTCCTATTTACCTAATACTTGTATGTGCCTAATGCTTTGATAATGTGTATATATTTTTTGTGTATTGGTAAATAAAAAAATATTTTATTAATAACTCCTATTTAAAAGACACCAAGGCAAGTAATTTATTTCACAACAGTAAATTTTAAGCTGCATCATCTTTAAATTAAGATTGAAGTGTCCATTACTGGTGCTTGTCAGCTTAGTGTCCAACACTGGTGCCGTCACCCTATTATGTTATTCCAGACTATAATCTATGTATGTTCCAAATTTTATCCAGATCTGTTCAGCCGTTCTGGCGTGAAAGAGTAATAAACAAACATCCATACTCGCAAACTTTCGCATTTATAATATTAATAGGAAGTAGGAATTAGTGGGATGTTAATTAAAATGTACCAAAACAGATTAGCTTACCAAAGCCAAAGCAAAAACATCGGAGCTGATATATACTCAAGTCAGTGGTACAAGACAAGGCCCATCTTCTATACGAAATTGGCATTGTTCTTTTTTTTTAAGCTGTGCTTTTAACACCTTTATTTGATAAAATGGACTATTTCAAGCAACTAATTTGAATATTATGCTTTTACGTAGCTTTGTTAATTAATAATAAATATTTTTTCGCTGTTTGATAATTCGTGAATTTAGACAGAATCCCAATCGCCTTCGTTCGGCTGGCTATAAAAAAAAAACGGCTTTGTCTATGGTTTTGTAGATTTGACAGTGACACGTGACAGTTGCCGTACCCAAACTTTTTTTTTCATTTTTGTGGCAAACATTCGATGCTGGATTCTGTCTAAAAAGCCGGTCGTTCGGTCAAACAAAGGTTCAAAGTACTTTTACAAAAATATCTGCAATCATAAATTATTTTTGAAATCGGACAAGATAAATCGGATAATTGATGGTTTTCCTCGAAATGGTTTTCGAATTGGAGCATACTAAAAAAAATGAACAATGCCAATTACCTATATTGCATACATATAGGTCACATTATTTGCCGCTGTGTATATAATATAACACCACTTCTTGTTGGCTTCACTTCTTTTTAAAAACTAAAACATGTTAATCATCTATTCTAGACACGCAAACTACCGAGACAGTAAGCTGACACGGATCTTACAGAATTCACTCGGTGGGAATGCGAAGACTAGCATCATATGTGCTGTGACACCGGCTGCCGTTGAAGAGACCATATCTACTTTACAGTAAGTTTAATGTGACGTAAAAAAAATAC
The DNA here is from genome assembly GCA_949127965.1 of Pandemis corylana. Taxonomy (NCBI): domain Eukaryota; kingdom Metazoa; phylum Arthropoda; class Insecta; order Lepidoptera; family Tortricidae; genus Pandemis; species Pandemis corylana. The sequence continues at coordinate 11,921,133 of OX421855.1, read as the reverse complement.
TAGCGACTCGCGCCGGCTTCGCACGGGTGCTATGTAGATACTAACACGGTACTGTCACAATTATCGTCATATTTCAACCAACCTCGACAAATTATGTACACACATGCGCACACAGCAAAGCTATTCGGTAAGCAGGATAGATACGGCGCGAGCGTGCGTAGGTGCTTACTTGATTATATTGCCGTGTGTACCTAAATCTTTCTAATGAATCCCTCTGTATGATGGTGAAGACCGCATGAAATTCCGTCCAGTAGTTTTTGAATTCATCACGAACAGACAGACAGACGCGGCGGAGGACGTTGTATAGTATGTTATGTAGTGATTGAAATATTTATAATGTAAACTAAAGTTTAGACCAACAAATAAGATACCTTTCGAGTTGTTTTGGGGTTCCATATAGCAAAAGGAAAAAATAAACCTTATGAAGTCACTTCACTGTCCCATCCATCTGTCTTTCCAGGATTGGAACCATAGTAAATGGTACCAATAGTAGTGATAGAGATAGTAGGTGCTATCTATCTAACTATACACTCCACATACCACATCCACAATTTTTTTTTTTTCAAACATTGTCGTAAATGTCGTCATTTTATTCTAAGTAACAGAGCACGAAGGGCCTTGTTGACGGCCGAATTACATTGCAGGCTAGATTTTCTGACTATAAATCGGATTGCTGGACTGTTTTTCATTTGTTTTTAACTTTTTTTAAAGTCTAAAGAGGCAATGAATAACAATGTCATACAGCCAAGTCGATGGCCGAGGAGTGCGCGTTTTGTTCCAGTCTAACGTTTTTATCAATTTCTCAAATAGCTTACGGTGACAGATGACTTAAAAAATACTTAAGATAAAAGGCGGGAACGTGAATACCACCTAAGCTGCGAGGAAGTTTAGTGCAAAATGTATTTACAATTCCTCTCAATGTTTGAGAAAAACATATCAGCCTCAGCTGGAAAAGCAATTGCTGGATTCGTAACTTTAAAAAACACTCACCTGCGGTTCGTGTTTATAAACAAGTTTCTCATCCAGCAATTGGCTACTTCCTAGGCCTCGGCATTAATCGACTATTGTCCAATCATGTGGATATCTAGTAATACCTATACTTCACATGATACTGTAAGGTTTAGCGAGCATTAAAGAAATAATGTTTTTTTTTAGATTTGCCAATAGAGCTAAAGCCATAAAGAACAAACCAGAAGTGAACGCGGTAGCTACCGACGCAACCAAACTGCAGGACTTGACGAAACAGCTCTCCAGATTGCAATCGGAACTGGCAACTAAAAATCACATTGAGGTATAGTATTAAGTTAGGAAATGGATTCAAGATAAAGAATTTAAACACACATTCACACGTTGACTACTGCGGTACCTACTGAGGCACTCTCTGGCTGGCTTGATCCTCTGGCTGTGGGGAGGGGTGGGGCATCCCTCTGCATATTGTACCGAATTTATCATGGGGAGTGCTCTGATGAACTTTTCGGATTGTTGCCTGCGGATAAATTCCGCTACCGCACTTTGCGGAACCGTCTGTCCTTCCATCCTCGACATCTTGGTTGGCAGTCAAGTACCGTGCGTTTTAAACGCAATTTCTTTCCTCGTACGACGAAGATCTAGAACCAACTTTCTGCTGCTACATTTCCCCTTTACAGTTAACGGTTATACCCGACAGACATTTATAATATTACTAAGGGTTTTATACATTACAGCAAGACAACCGTAACCTGATGAAGCAGATATCGAATCTTCAAAAGATGATACTGAACGGCTTTGGGCAAAGCAGCGTTGACAGCGGGTGCCGCCGCAAGACGTGGTGCGCGCCGCGTCGCGTGACCATCTCCACACTGCATGCTGCGGAGGAGGACAAGGAAATCTGTAAAATACAGAAGTTTTGTACGCCCACTATGAAATACAAGTAAGTGAAGTGTTCAATGTATGGCTTATTTGAACAGGATCAGGCAAACCCTGGGGTCGTCCACATGGAATTGAATGGCATGGATTAAACAGTCAATTTTATCGTGATATGGGTGAGGTCAATGGGTGCGTTCAAGTATTACGTAACGCAATTTGGGAGGGGGGTATCGTAAAACGTTACGATGCGTTACAGAGGCGGGGGGGGGGGGGGGGGGGGGGGTCTTACAACACGTTACGTAACGTTTTCTTTTTTTAAATAAAAAAATATGGAATTAAAACTGCCAAGTTAACAAACTACGCATGTATTGCGGGTTAAACATCTCTTGTGTTATTTAAATATTATTACTGCCAAGGCGATTAAAACTATAACAAGGATATTATAGCGACTTTCTTGTACTTTGCACAACATAAATTTTTACACTTCGGTAAAAAGTTACGTAACGTTTAGAGGGGGGGGGGGGGGGTTACAGAAAAACGTTACGGCGCGTAACAAGGGGGGAGGGGGGGGTTCAAAATTCTTCAATAATTGCGTTACGTAATACTTGAACGCTCCCATGGCCATCTTTGGCAAAATTACCTTGAACCGGAGAATCCACCGCTCTCTGTCCCCTTTGTCGTCCTACCCCGCGCCCCTGTACCCGCGCGGGCGAGGACTCAGCTAAGCGGTCGGTCTATGGTTGTTTATTGCACGTCAATCCCATCTTAGTCTTTGTGCCTTACGTATCTGACGATTGTTTCCTTATTAATCAGCGCTTCTAGTTTGTGATTCATTCTTGTGAGTGAGTGTATACAATATTATTTAAGTTATGAACTTTCTGTTACAGCCCCATGACTTTACCAAATGCAAGGGATTTTCAACCGATACAGAGACCTAGCCAGTTGGAACCGGTAACGGAAGAGATAATCCAGATAACTCCACCACCTAAAGACAAGAAGGTTAACTTCAGTGACGAGATCATTGACCTTGGTATGTATCCAAGCTGTTCTAAATGCGATTATTTCTACATTTTATTAATGATTCCGATGTAGGTAAGGTGAATCCGAGCTCAAATAAAATAGTCTCCCAAAATGTCCCAATTAACGCCGACATTGACTTGAATGAAGTCCAGTACATGCAGTGTAAAATGCACCTTCATTTGACAAGATAAAGTTGGCAGTGAAGAGGTTAAGAGATCCTGTATAGGATGTAAACCCGAACCCCCTTATTCATAAACGCTCTGTAGGCTTTATTGGGACCGTGCGCGACGACAGCGCCACGTGATAGGCGGCCATTATGGATAATATTGTCACCGCTGTCAAACAAGAAGTAAGTAAATATTGCGAAAAATATTAATGAAATCTTGTGTTATTTTACTATATTACACAATTTTGGACAATGGTAGTCAGTAACATTATTGCCAATAATATTAAAATTGTTTTTCTCAGTGAAATTTTAGAGGTTAGGTAACTTACTTTTTTTTTCTTACGGCAAATATCCACTTATTTCTTTGGTCTCGTTTCCACCATGGTCTTGGAAATTGGTAAAATTTACAGTCGCTATTCTTCTTGGTGTTATTACAATTCACAACAACACATCTTACCAGGACCATATTTTTATCTCAAAAACGATTAGAAAATGTTTACTGCAATATGGATTTGACAGCTCAAGTCAGCAACAAAAATGTCAATTTTAGCCGTAGCGAGCGCTGTGATCGTTTAGGCTACCCCCTCCACCCGCTTTGCACTCTGCCAATAGAGCGTTTATGAATAAGGGGGTAAGTTGCAAAAATGGCTGGTGCTAAAACTAAGATTAATCGGTTTTTGCTCTTGCAGACAGTGATGAGGAGAATACATCGAACAATTCGCGTTGCTCGCCATACCACAAATGTTATGGTGAGTGTAACAAAACTGTTTGTAACAATTCTTATTCTCTTTATATGTGAGAAATCGTAGTACTTTAAAAGTTGACTACAAGGTATTGACGTACAATAAACAAGTGGACACCAGTGGCGTGGCGCCCATAGAACTCGATTCCCTCCGTCTTGCCTTTTTAGGCAGTTGGGCACTTTTATTGTGCAGAATTAGAGGAAAAGGCTAGTTAAATTCCCTTCAGCTTGACGCCAAGCCACTGCTAGACGCCCATTCGCAAACAAAAGTTCCTCTAGAAACGTCCGAGCCGCGTGTTTGTTGTGTATACATCATTTTATACAGATAACATTAACATATTCGTTCAAATTAACACCTTATTTAGTGGCAGTAATGTTTAAAGTCAATTGCATACGATCCTGAGAAGTAATGACACGACGCCACGCGCTGGAAACCTGTCCGTCTCTTTTGTTCTCAAGAGTTTGAGATTACGGTGCGAAAGAGACATACATTGTTATCAAAGCGCGGTCGAAACACAACTGAACCAAAACTCTCCACAACAGACGCGTCGTGCAGACTTTTGCTTCTGACAGTTTTTGAGCGTGATTGGGAGTCTAATTGTTTATTTACGTCAATGCTTCAAGGAGGTGGTTCTCTAATTCTGACTAAGGACAGTAACACGAAAGCTGCAGCAAGTTAAAACTTACGTCTATTAACGTCGTTGCTATATTAAGATTCCGTAACTATAATTTACATAAGATTGTTGATTTACCTCTGCGGCACGCCAACCTTTTACTGCTCCTCGCTCTACTCACCACGTTGCCGCGATGTGCTCTGAAGCAAGCACGCGTGCTCTTTCATTCAACTCTCCTTATCTGTTTTGCCGGTCTGAGAGACTGAGAAGCCCTGGCTGTGACGAGTAGCTTGACGTGCTTTGAGACGACCAGTAACGCAACAGTTTTTACTATGTTCAAAAATATTTCAGATGCAACTAAGACTCCGCCGTGTATACTAAGAAAGAACGCAAAAACTGCAGAAGCGAACCTTAAAGATATTGTTGAGTTGACAAATAGAGAGAAATTGTATAAACCGGAGGTTGTGAGTATTGTTTTTAATTTTATTAAGATATTTCCTCCGACAACATTATTAAGATGAAATGAAATTGCTAATGCTATATCAACCGCGTTGTTTTACAGTATATATGAATATTTAATGTCCATAAATTGTACTTTGTAGGTGGAGTATATGGAAAAGTTAGAACAAAGTAATGCCACTATAGCTAGTTTAGAAGAAAATCTGAGAAAACTTAGTGATATGAGTCTAGAACGAGACTCTGAATTTGAACTATTAAAAGACAAGATATCACAGACAGAAAACCAAATCAAAGCTGTTTCGACTGCAAAGGTAAGTTGTAAGTTTTAATTAAGTGATAATTTGATACAACAGGGTAAGGCTATTACTAAGATCAAGTATCTTTTTAGGCGGAGTTAGATGCTCTATGTAAGGAATATAGCACAAAAATAACAGACCTTGAGGTCTCTTATGAGACCCTTAAAATGAAAGCAAAACTTCGAGAAGATGAACTATTGTCCCTTTTAAATGAACAAACAAACACAAAGAAGCCAAGGGACTGTCGTAAGTAGCTATTAATAATAAAGTTTTGCACGTCATTACGATATTATGTTGATTCATTATTGGCTTGCGTAATTTCAGGAAAATCTTTATCTAGAACGTTTGAAAAAGAGTTTGATTTCATGGACTTATCTAAGGACATATCTCTTGTGAGTGATCACGATAGCAGTGTAGGCAGCTCAAATACTGGCGAAACACCAATGCCATTGCAAGAGCTCGTTACTGACATGAATACACAGATTAAGGACAAAACCGATACTATTGAACACTTGGAAAGGAATATTTTACAGCAAAAACATACAATTGAATCTCTTGAATCAACTTGTAGAGAGTTACGTGAACAAATCTTTCGATCGAATAGCACGTTAGAACACACTGTTGAAGAAAATACGATGCTTAAATCGTCTATTGATATATTAAATTCGACTATCAAAACCCAAAAACAGAGCTTGGAAACAGCAAATAATGATATGCAGTCATACAACAGCTTGATCCAAGAATTACAATCAAAACTTTTAGAGAAAAATGGCAACAATGATCTGAACATTAGCGACAATTTACTAGAGACTATGCTCGCCCATGAAGAAACAGTAATTGCTAATAATGAAAATCTGAAAAATATTATTCAATCTTTTAAAATTGCTCTAGAAACGCGAACTAAAGAAATAATTAATCTGAAATCGGATCTTGAGTCTAAAACATCTTCCCTTGAAGACAATCTACTTACTGTACAACTCCAAGCAAAAGAAGAACAGATTAAAAGACTAGTTGAACAAGTTCAGAAGTCCAAAGAACAGATTGATGAAAATATGAATGTTATCAATAAATTGGTCCAAGATAACGAAAGTTTTGTGAAAAATAAAGATGAGCTATCTGAAAAGTTACTTATTGTTGAAAAACAGAACCTCGAAATGATGAAACAAAATATTGAGTTGCAAAAACAAAACGAAGAATATAACCATCAGTTACGAGATTTCACTGACAACCATTATAAACTCTTGCAAAATTTAAATGATTTTAAAAATAATTTCAGTGCACAACAAAAAGAAAAAGAAGAAATGACGAATGATTTGTGTGAATTACAGGAATTAATCGTTTCTAAAGACAACCTAATCTCGGACTTGACAACCGAAATCGAATCCAAAAATAGTTTGATAACTTCTCTTACCAGCAAACACACCGAATTGCAAGAAGAAGTGATTATGAAAGATAAGGTTATATCTGACTTAAAAAGTGAATTATTGACAAAAGACCAGCTTATTTCTTCTCTTAGCAGCGAACACGCTGAATCTCGAGATAATTTGTCTAATTTTAAATCGGCTGCTTGCCAACTGCAGCGAGTTCTGTCAGTGTTAACCGGTGATGTATGTGTTGAATCAGAGATAATTGATGACTCTGTAGCCTTTTTCACCACAATGTATGACCAGCTCACCGTGGCTGAGGTAACAGCAAAAGAAGTTATTTTGCAAAAGGAATCGGCTGTGGTCAATAATAGTAAATTAGAACGTGAAATTGGAAGTCTTCAAACTGAAGTTGAATCTTTAACTCAAGAGAGAAACAAAGTAGAAAGTAATAGATCATACCTACATCAACAGGTAATACAGCTTACCAATGATATAGAGCGACAACAAAATGAACTTAGTGAATTGGACAAAGAAAAAACCGATTTAATTTCAGAATTAAGTCATACAAACAAAAAAATCCAAGAACTGGCTGATGATACCGTATCTAAAGCAGATCTTATAACTTCACTTCGAGAACAAGAAAATGAATTGCGTTCGCAGATAGACGAACTTACACAACAAAATTTAAAACTCGCATCAGAAATAGAAAATCTTCAGTCATTACTTAATACCGATCAAGCAGAACATGATGATCTCATACAGAGTAGAGACTGCGAAATAACAAAACTAAAAAATGATGCTTGCAAAAAAGATAGTATTTTAGATAAAAATTATATAGAATTACAAAAAATCTCAAAAGCGCTTGATGAAACCGTGACGAATCGGGATCAGATTTTGGATAACATCTATACAGTTGCAACAACTTTGATTGATAAACAGGAAATTCAAAGTGATCAGTCATTAAACAGTGTTGATATGTTTAGAAATATTGTACAAATCTTACACAAAGCTGCCAACAAAATTTCATCACTTAAATCTGAAAACTCCACTAACGCCATCGACACTGAAGCAGTTGAAGAAACCAAACAAACACTCGTTCTGCTACAAAATCATAATAAGCAAGTAACTGAGGTCCTTTCTCTGACTGAAAATGAAAATCAGCAGTTAAATGCCGAACTTGACGACATCAAAATGGCCAACAAGAAATTATCTTGTGACTTATTACAAAGCGATAAAATGCTTAAGCAACTACAAATTGAATTAAAAGACAAAGTAAAAGTTATAGAAAGTTTGGAACATCAAATAAACGTTTGGACCAAAAACTTTGCTGCTCTTGAAGAATCTATGAAAGAACAAATTATGGAACTACAAGCAGCCAATCTTGAGCTTCAATCGCAATGTTCACAGAAAGATAGTAACGAAACATACAACTTAGATCAAATATCCAGCCTTTCAGAAAACCAGCTGCCTGATCGAATATCGCTCAAGAATATTTCCGTGGAACCAGGGAACACTTCGCCACTGAGCCTGCTGACTTTATGTTGCAACAAAATAATAGATGCTATCCATCCAAGTGAAAGTGATCTTAAATCTGGAACGTCATCAAGTTCTGACGTAAATTTTGAGGTCATAAATTCTGAAACTCAAACGCATCCTTGTGACTGCGAGAAATTGATGACTTTAAAAGATATATCTCTGGAAGAAAATACACATTTAAAAGCAAAGCTAGAATTTTTCGAATTGGTTAATGTTAATCTACTGAAGGAACAAGAGGAAATACGCAAAGAACTCAAATTACTCGTGGAACCTGCTCATGAGCTGCAGAAGAAGATTTCTAATCATAGAACAAATTTATCAACACTAACGGCCACAACTTATGCAGAAAACAAATTACTCAAATCTCAAGTTAAAGTTTTACAACATCATAACAACAGAATCCACAGTGTTTGTCAAAAAGATTTACCTGCATTCAAGAAATCACTGCAAGAACTTAGCTCTATATTGAAAAGCACAGCTTTAGCAAGTAGGCTTGAAACCAATATTAAGCGATATTCCTTGCCTGAAGTTTTGGACAGAAATAATTCTGCAGCAAACTTCAGGGATGAATCAACTTTAGATAGTGATCTTTTAATGCTTGATACTAACGTTACCCTTGCTTCGGCTGATAACACGTTACTGGTCCAAGATCAAACTGGTCTCGACGGGACGCAGATCTATTTAGACACCGAAATAAATACTGATTTAATGCAGACCATAGATCCAAATATCTTGCATACTCAATTACAAATATTATCTGTAGAAAATCAAAAATTAAACGAAAAGTTGGAATCATTAAAAGAAGAAAACTATAAGCTTCACACAAAAAAACACGAAGGCATTGACTGTGTGAAACCTGATATACGTAAAACCGATGCCCAAAGTAGTCCTATTAAACAAAACAGAAGTATTATAGTCGACTCATTAGAAGATACCATCCGAACCAGTAACGAACTTTGTAAATATTGTGGCAGTAAAAATATATCAGAGTCGGAAAATAAAATGGCAGAAAAAATTAAATCACTCACTGAAGAACTACTTCAAGTCAAAGAACAAAACACCAATTTTGAAAAGAGATGCAATGATCTTAATGCGGACATTATAGAAAGTGATAAATTAGTTTTAAAAATAAATACATTGGAAAAACAAATTACTTCGAAACAATCCGAAATAGACCAGTTGACTAAAAACAAGAAAGAATTTAACAAACTGCAAGAAGAAAATGATATCCTATCAACGCAAGTAATGGAATCTATTGATGAAGCAGACAGTCTTAGAAAAGAACTAGACATGTTGAAAGAATCTCATGTAGCCTTGATTGAAAAATGTACTGAACTAGAAGGAATCGTAGAATGTTCCAGCGCGCGAGTACCAAATGCAGCGACGTGTTTTGAATGCGCCAAAAATACATCAGTTAATCCAGCACCCTCTCACTCTGCGCTAAATAGAAGTCGCAGTGATACTGAGACTACATCATGTTTCAATAAGTTGTCTACGCTCCAAAATGAGCTCTTAGCGAGCAGGGAAGACTGTAAAACAATATCTGATGACGTAGCTACAATCAAAAGTCATTTCGAAATAGGTAACATGTCAATGTCTCATAACATGGAACTAGACGACAGCATGGGCGAGCATAATATTTACACATTCTCTAAAGAACTAAGCACAGTTAGCCCGAAAAAAATTAATGTTAAAAAACCTGGATTACCAGAAGAGCGGCATTTAAACATTTATGACCTTGAGAGAATAGATTGTTTCAATTATTATGCTGAGAAAACTGGCACTGAAATAAATCTTGGCCAAGAATCAAAAATAATTGACGCCATGAAGATGTTGTACAACTATCTCATCGCAAAACACGGAAACGAGGTCGAGAACCTCGTTAATAAATTAAAGGATTTCGAGGAGTCTAGAAACGAGTTACATGAAAAAATAGATACTATCAATACCGAATACTCAAAAATTTGCGATGAAATAAAGTGCAAAGATAACCGTATTAATGATATTGACAATTTATTTAATAATATTAGGTTAAATGTGACCAATATATACAAAGAAATTACTTGTTCCGATGGCGATAAAAATACGGCGCTAGTCGCAATGTTCAGAGACACACTTCTGAATATTTTAGACACCGAATTTGAGTTAACAAGTGTGAGCACCTTCGAAGGCCTGATCGATAAAGTAGTGGCCAAACACGAAACGGACTTGCTAGAAGTAATGACACGGTATTCACAGCTACAAAGTAACGTGGAACTTCTCACGGCCGAACTAAGCAATGTTTCTGATAATCTTATTAAATTGAAATCTCAATTATCTGAGAAGGAAATGGAATGTAACTTGTTAAAGACACAAAAAGAAAGAGTGCACGAAATCTCAAATGCGGTCACTTTAGACATAGTGAAGAAAGATCAAGAACTAAATGACATTATTTCCAATGGATGTGAAACATTGTTAAAGTGTAAAGTTGTTTCACCAAGTGAAATAGATTTGTCGTTGCCAGCTAATAAAAATATAGCTGTATTCATTGAGAAGCTTATATTACAATCTAAAAAGATGGACTTGGTCTCCCAAGAGAAACACAACCTCTTAATTGATGTAACGAAGTCTAAGACAACGTTAGAGGAAAAAGAGGTAGAAATAGAACACTTAAAATCTGAAATTGAAAAACTGCATGACTTGTGCAAAAGTGCAACAAGCGAATTAGTTATTAAGAATGAAGCTTTAGATGTTCTAACTGCGTTACACGAACAGCTCAAAGAAATTTATGATAAAAAAACTGACGAAAATGATACTAACGTCAACATTATAGAAAGTTTAACACAAGAACTAGATATAATGAAAGATAATTTAAATGAAAAGGACAGTGCTTTACAAAAAATACATCTCGAGAAACAAGAGATTAACTGTTCAGAAACGAAAAGAAAGATTGCTGAGCTTGTAGAATCTGTAAATAGTTTAGAAGAAGAAAATAAAAAACTGAAATCGGTTAACGAAATGATAACAAACGAAAGTGAACAGAACACATTACAACTTGCTAAAGCTGATGACACTATAAGGAATAAAAAAACCGAATTAGATAAAATGACTGCAGAAATATTGTCTTTGAACCAATCTTTAAAAGAGAGCTTGAGTGTAATTGAGACTTTGAAAATTGAAGCTAAGTCCCTTCTGGAAGAAAATACTGATTTAAAGAAGCAATTCGAAGAGGCTCAAAAACTTTGCTCTCAACTGAAATTGAATATTAAAACTCATGAGAAGACTGCTGAAATACAGTGCAAGACGATAGCCAGGTAAATGTTCTGGTTTTTTTTTTTTAACTTTAATCTTATAATTTCTATAAAAACTTCTTAATTGTTACAATCCGATGAATCCAGTACTTAAATAAAACCTTCCAATTCGATCTTCACCCATTTCCGATGTACCGGCTGCGTCAGTAACTTAAAATGTATATGAACAAAAAATATTTACCTTGTATGATTTGTTTCATTGAAATGCGCTAAGTAGCAGTGCTTGCACTGCTGTGTTCCGGTGTGAAGAGTAAGACAGCCGGGGAAATTACGGGCACAAGAGGCATTTCATCTTAGTCCTCTAGGTTGGCAACGCATCTGCAATCCCTCCGGGGTTGCGGGTGTCTATGGGCAGTGGTGATCACTTACCATCAGGTGACCCACTTGCTCGTTTGCCTTTCTATTCATATAAAAAAAAATGGACCCAAAGGGGGCGTTCAAGTATCACGTAACGCAATTTGAGGGGGAGGGGGGTTATCGTAAAACGTTACGATGCGATACAGGGGCGGGAGGGAGCGTCAAAAATCTTCAATAATTGCGTTACGTAATACTTGAACGCTCCCAAAGTAAAGCCTGATTCAATAAAATATTTAAAATTTATAATAGAAAAATCATTTTAAACTTACCTTATTACTTTTTAGGCTAAAACAAGAGAAAGAAAACAATATGACACCAAGCAAAAATAAAAATAAACAAATAGAAGAGTGTACACACAAATTCGAAGTGATACAAAAAGAATGCGTTAGTCTAACAGCAGACCTTGAGAAGGCTAAACGGGAGGCTACCGAGCTGGTTGAAGAGAAAGAATTCTTAGAGGTAAGGATACTGCTATTTCTTTAAGTTGCAATGTATGTTTATTTGCTAGTGCTTTAGTTAAGTTTGATATGAAATGAAATAATGAAATTATTTATTTCGTAAGAATATACAGGTGTTACAGATATTACAATATAGTCGATATTCACCCACTTCTAGTGGTCTGATCGTCTTGTAATTAGATACACATAATCTCGATCGGATTTAAGTATAACTAAAAAAGCTCTATTATTAAAAATGAACATATTATTAAAATTGAAATGCCAACAAGTTTTTTTTATTTACCATATCGATGGAAAACAAGCGTACGGTCCGTCTGATGGTAACCGGCTTACTAACAAATGTATCACAACACTATTGCATTACAACAAAAGAGAGGCAGTTTTAGTAGGTCTGCAATATGCATTGAGAAACCAATGTATTCAAGTTGGACATCAATTTGCCAATTGAACACGATTTTGGTACATTTAATTAGTGTACGTGTAGATCCATCCGGTCCATACGCAATAGCAAATTTGTAGGCCTTCTATTGAACTGAACCCGAGTTTACTTGCATTCCTAGCGGAGGGTTACTGAATTGGAGGGTCAAGTAGAGTCCAATCAGAAATGTCGCGTCTCCCTCGGCTCCGTTGGAGACAACTCGCGTCGCCGGCGGCAGAGCCTTCTGGACTCAAAACGGACTTTTAGCGAAGACAAGCAGGAAATCGGTGAGTTCGGTTGAGACCACGGTCTTTATCAGTCACTCGTTACTACGGTTACGTTGTCATGTGTCACTTTTTAAACTGTCGGTTTATAGGATTGAGATTGGCCTAAAATGCATATTTGTGGCGGTTTTCCTTTCAATAGACTTATAGTAAACATGTTAGTATAATATAATGTGACACGAAATATCTTATATCTTCGTATTTCTTTTATTCCCTCGCTGACGGGTCAGAACATATAATTGATCCACTCATTTAACACATCAGACATAGTAGCTATTTCAATCTTAATATAGGAGCTACTTCAGTTTCATTAGTAAACTGAAAATGCAAAGTAAGTTAAAGTTTTTACCGGAACACGTGATATATTAAAAAAAAGTATTTGTGTGTGTGTTTTGTGTAAATTTTCCAGCTGTCGTTTTATTCTACTAATATTATAAACGTGAAAGTTTGTAAGTATGGATGGATGGATGGATGTTTGTAACTCTTTCACGTTAAAACTACTGAATGGATTTGGATAACATTTTGAATGGAGATAGCTGATACCCTAGATTAACACGTAGGCTATTTTTTATCCCGGAAAATTGCATAGTTCCCGCGGGATATTGCAGATGAAGTCTCGGGCAGCAGCTAGTTTCTAAATATAAACGCGGGTGAAAACTACTACAGTATTCACAAGACACCTTTTATAAAAATATCTTGGTTTCATTTAATTAATCTCCGCTTTTCAGACCACAAGAAAATTGAAGCTTTCTTCTCCACTGCTGAAAAGCCCGAGGATATGTTCATGGACGTGGATGAAAACTCAAATAGAAGCACTCCTGTCCGAGTTCGAAGGTGTGAATGTAAAAAAACTCGATACAATAAGAGCCTTAACCACAGTGAATAGCCTTATTATTTGCGCTTAGTTATAAAAACTGACATTACTCAGGGCCGGATTTACCATAGAAGCTGAAAAAGCTGAAGCTTAGGGCGGCAAAATAGGCAAAAAAAAAGTTGTAAAAAAATCTAGAAAAGAAATTAACGTTATTGTGATCAGTGTATCTAATTTCAATGGTCAGTAGGGGCGGCAAAAATGTAATAGCTTTGGGGCGGCAAATGTTTAAATGCAGCACTGACGTTACTAGCTATTTTAGCTAGACATAAATGCGCATTCAGTACAGCAACGGGTTAAGGATGCTGATGGGATTGCCGCGTTTCTGCAGTGCATCGGGAATGTTCGCAGAGGTTTATTATTATAAATCTAACGAGTGGTAAATTGATCAATACCTAGAGGTATTATTAAGAAGTGTTGACAATGTTTTTTTTTATTTATTTAGGCAACAAATAGTCACACAGTTAAACACAATATTTAATACATAATAAAGTACATGTAGTGCCATAACAATGATTAAGTAAAGATCGGTAAATAGGAACTGCAGATGCGGTAGATGGCTAATGGATGGAATACTAAATTAATAATAATTCTTAATTTGTTAATTAACTAATTAATTTTTACTTACAGATCTGGCAGCTTCCAGTCTAAAAATGAGGAGGTGAGAATATCCATCAGTTCGTTATTAGCACTAATATTCGTATAAGCAGCGTACAAGCGAAATAGCTGTAATAGTGGTTTGGTTTAGAAAATACGTGGAAACCTACTGATTTGGTTTACCTTTCAAGCAGAGGATCGTGGGTTTGTAGATGGACCAGCACGTCAGAATCTTTAGAAATTAATGAATTTACCGCTAGATACATCAGAGATGTCTAGATGCTCAGAAATATCTTTACACGACCGTATTGTCACTCGTGTAAGTTTGTAGTACCCGGATGACCGGTTTTCTAAAAATGATGCCAAGCTAGAGCGATTTATCGTCCGCGAAAACTGCATACCAAATTTAATGAAATAAGAAATAAGAAACGTTTATTGTATAAAACCGTTGAACAATGAAAATCGTTGGAGCCGTTTCCGAGATTCAGATTATAAGATACAAGAATTGCTCGTTTAAAGGTATTAGATTAGATAGATAGATAGATTCAGATATTTTTGAGCACCTAAGATGGTAACCTAGCAGAGTGGTCGAGGTCGTCGGTTAATTGGTTCTGAAATCTCATGATGAGTTTCTTGTGAAAATAGTGTGATGGTTCCCCTTTGCTTTCCAAGACGCAGTGTTTGAGTCTGAAATTCGGACTTTGGCGATAGAGGGCGCTGTTGCGTATTCTTACATTAGGTCTTCAACTTTTAGGTAGCCACCAATCCGTTAAGTTTTATAAGTTGCTGTCTCTATTTATTACTACGAAACAGACAGAGACTGTGTCGTGGAAATATGGCACTTGAGATATGAGGAACTATAGACCGACCGCTTAAGGGTGCGGCTCCACTGAGGCGGAGACGAGCGGAGCGGAGAGGAGACGTGGGGATCGACCAATCATATTATATTCATATTACATGAAATCCACATCTCGTCTCCGATCTGTAATATGATTGGTCGATCCCCACACGTCTCCTCTCCGCTCCGCTCGTCTCCGCCTCAGTGGAGCCGCAGCCTAAATGAGTCGTCGCCCATGCGGCACAGGGGCGCAATGTGGGACGACCGCGGGGGCCTCTCTCTGTACAGGCGGCAGGCGCACTACCCGCCCGCGCCTCTCTCGGCCTCCTTTGTCGTCTCACCCCGCGCCCCTGCACCGCCCGGGCGAGGACTCATTTAAGCCGTCGGTCTATAAATACCTATTGTGTCGTTTTGCAGAGCGACCGCGACGAGGGCGGGTCGCGGCCCGGCAGCGCGCTGGCGCGGCGCCGGCGCCGGCAGAGTCTACACGACATGCATCGCATCGCGCAGCTGCCGACGCAAGGTACGTCCCCACAAAAGGGTGGTTGATGGACACAATTCAATTCAATTTTTGGTAATATAGCTCCATCGATACTATCGATGATTTCGCCAATGTCGAGGTTGAAGAAGACACTATTTGTTTTTAATCAGCCGTTGCTCGGTAGATGGACACAATATGGCGACGAAAGCATAACATTCATAAGACTTAAATTAATTTTCGAGTAATTATGTATATATAAACATGTAAGTGATTTTTGTTTTATTAATATGGCAGTACAGACGTAGCAAATTATCTTTTCCCATCGTGAACGCACGATTTCTTCCGAATGATGCCGACGTGTCTATTAGGTTGTTACCACACTAATCGATCGGTCGCTGATCGATTGTTTTTACTAGACCTATCGTGCGATGGCATCGATCGATGGTAGAATGGAACAGTCGATGTTAATCGATAGATTCTTCTAGAACAACGAGCACAGCAATGGGTATCGAACGACGTCGATCAGACAAAGCTACCACACTAATCGATCGTAATCGATCGATGGTCGATCGATTTGTGTGGTATAACACCGTAATTCTGACTGAAGTAGCATGACATACTATACAAATACAAACATTTCCGAGATAATACGATGACGAAATCTGTACGTATATATTTTGTACTAGCAGTTCCCCGCGGCTTCCCGTTCTCGAGTATAAGAAAGATATCAAAAAAGTAGAGGCCTGTAACTACATAGGTTTTTATGTGTGTACTAATTTTTGTTTCTTTTTTTTTTCAGATCATTTGAATACTTTAGACGAGATTAACAAGTTTGATAGCGGTGACAACAGGTTCGTTCATTCAAATTATATTATTGCAGTGTTTTAACTGAACCAAAGTTTTACGAGAAGTGGAGATAGTTTTTGAATCTCGGGGAAAGGCATAAGGTAGTTTTATTCCGGAACATTGCATGGCTCCCGCGGCGTAGCGGCAGACTCAGTAGCGGGCGACAACTAGTCATCTAATTTCTACGTTTTATCATTTACAGTGAAGTATTGCAACTGAAAGATCGATTGGAACGCTGTCAGCAAGAGTTGGAAGATTTAAGGGAGAAGTATCGCGAAGTGGATGCAGAGTGCGAAACGTGCGCCGAATACCTGCGCGAGCGAGACGAACAGTGTATGCAGCTCACCAATCACAACAAGGCGTTGCAGGTGGGTGTAGTACCTTCAAATATATTTTCTAAATCTAATAGTACAAAATATTTAACTAAAAAAACTAATAAAAAGAAGTGCCTACTGTATGGCAATACAAATATTCAATGAATTAACTGATAATTTTAAGGACTTACCGCTTAATAAATTTAGAAAAATTATGTTTGACCATTTAGTAGATAATACTTATTATTCTTTAGATGAATTTATGATTAATTGTAACCTATAACTTTAATTCTTAATTTGAATGTATTAAAATGCATGATAGAAAATAATATAATATTTGTACACCATTATTATGGTAAAACAAGATTGGACATTAATACACTGTAACATCAGTTTTACTTTTGTTTATGCAAATAAAAAATTATCTTATCTTATCTTATCTTAAGCAGGTGTAGATTTTGTGATCGTAATTTTGGATTAAAAATTTAGACGCCCTGTTGCCTTACATTATTTTTTTTTAATTCGTATAATTACGATCGAGAATTGCTCGACACATTTTTCGAACTATTCCGAATCTTAGCATTTGTTAATCACACAATATACTTCAGTAGGTACTTTAAAAAGTTATGTTTTTTCAGCAACAACTCTCCGAACTGAATGAAAAACTACAGAACGCCAGCATGAATCGAAGCCAGAAGGAATCTAAGCGCAGTTACGCAAACGCCTCTGTCAACACAGATAAAGGTAAAATATTATTGTAAATGTTTCTATTTTTTGTTTAGTGTGTTTTTGTGATGCAATTTTCCAACATTATGTATTTGGTACCTACACCGAGGATTCTATATTTTGTCTCATAGAATTTTAGTTCCGAATGCATAGTGTTTCTTTGTCTTAAAGACTATAGTATTTTTTTAGAATTGATAAATGAATTACTACCTACTCTGCAGTATTCTTATGACAAATCCAAAATTCCTGAAAAATACACGATTTCATGTGTCATAAAAAGAATACTAAAGAATAATACGACCTAAAATTATGATACACAAAGTGACCCGTATTATATCGCTTCCTATTGCGTTGTCGATCCTAGGTACTATATTCTATAACTGTGCTGGTAACTGTTTACAGACTGGGCGAACCTGCACTCTGTAGTTGTGGACCGTATGTCCTACGATCGCGAAGTTGAGAAGAACAAGAGTCTGCAGCGCTGCGTCGACGAGCTGCGTTTCAAAAACGGAGAGCTCAAAGCCACGCTCGCCAAGATGCAGAAGAGTACGGAGCGAGCGGCGCGGAACAAGGCTGACTTACAGTACGTTTGCAAATCATCATCATCGTTGTCGTTGACGTCCACAGCGAACCATAGTAGACTACAGGCCCACGTACAAAAAATGTGGGTCATATGAACCACCTGGTGACTATATAGGACGATATAAGAGCATAAAATAATATGATTCAGCACTATGCCGTCACTTGTAAGCTGTCCAACTGGGTGCTGGTGAGAATTCAAAAGTGCAACCCTCGATTTTTTCTCCTTGTCGCATGATTTTTGTACGGCGTTGCGGAATAATGGATTAGAAGCTGTATTGAAACAGTATGAAACTGATGCCGTACAGAATCAAATGACCAAATTTACCCTGGAAATGGTCAGAAAATCAAAAAAAATTACCGACTTTGTGGCGCACCATTTGTACGGCATCAGTTTCATACTGTTTCAATACAGCTTCTAATCCATTATTCCGCAACGCCGTACAAAAATCATGCGACAAGGGGAAAAAATCGAGGGTTGCACTTTTGAATTCTCACCAGCACCCAGTTGGACAGCTTACAAGTGACGGCATAGTGCTGAATCTTATTATTTTATGCTCTTATATCGTCCTATATACGTCACCTGGTGGTTCATATGACCCACATTTTTTGTACGTGGGCCTGTAGTCTATAGGTCTTCCCCAAGGATCGCCACGACCTTTATCAGATCGTCGGTCCTTGCGAGAGACAACAATTTGTCTTTCGGTACGCGGTCGCCACTCTATAGATCGACCGCTTAAAATGAGTCCTCGCCTTTGCGGTGCGGACGCGCGGGGTGGGAGGTCTGTGCGGGGGCAGGCGCACTCCCCCCGCACCGAGAGCTCCCCGCCGTCGTCCCACCCCGCGCCCCGCAGCCGCAAGGGCGAGGACTCATTGAAGCGTTCGGTCTATAAAACGTTACGGTTCTACGAGTGAGGTGCCCCGTCCACTCCAATACAAATTTACAAATACTATAGAGGAAATATTAACGTTTAGGTAATTTACTAAATGTAATCAAACCAAAATGGGGTAGTTTATGATATGAGGCGTAACCTATATACACATTTTAATATTACAATATTTTCAATAATGATTCATAATTTAAGTATGATAATTATCTGCAAAAAAATTACTGTTTAAATTTCTTGAATAAAAATTTAATTTTAACAACCCTGAATGTGTCAAGTGCATTGTAGACCGTTAAATTGAACTTTTACGCCATACATAGGGAGCTAGAGGCGACCAAGTTAGAGCTAGAGTCCTGCAAACGCGAACTCGACGAATACAAAGAACGGTGCAAGGAGCTCGACGAAGAGTGCGAGACGTGCGGCGAATACCTGCGCGAGCGAGACGAACAGCTGTGCCAACTGAAAGAGACAAAGGACGTGCTAGAGGTAACATAGAGTTTAACAAACATGACCCTAGAATAATTATATATGTGGTTTTCAGCCTATATACATTTCTTCCATGCTGGTCTGGGAGCAAAGAAAAAACATAGAATGTACCAGTTGCTTCTCTACCCGCGCAGATAGTAAAGCCATCGAGGGAATGGGCGAAAATCATAGGAATCATGTTATTATGTTGAACTGCGTGACCGTCTATCTGCGAGGTCATACGTCAAACCACTAGGCTACCATGGTTGGATATACCAATTTAAAGTATGACTGAAAATCCAAAACGCTTTTTAATTTATAATTTCTTTGACTGTAAATTCGGCACAAAACTTGTAGCTTTGTGACAAAGATTCTTATATCGATTGTCTAGTTCACAGTCGTACTAATTTCATTTTTTGTCAATGTCATGAAATTGCAACTTTATGATTTGTGCTTTATCGTCCTAATGCCGCTAAGTAGCAGAGCTTGCACTGCTGTGTTCCGGTGTGGAGAGTAAGACAGCCGGGGAAATTACGGGCACAAGAGGCATTTCATCTTAGTCCTCTAGGTTGGCAACGCATCTGCAATCCCTCCGGGGTTGCGGGTGTCTATGGGCAGTGGTGATCACTTACCATCAGGTGACCCACTTGCTCGTTTGCCTTCCTATTCACATAAAAAAAAAAAAATTGCATCAGCTATTTCCCCGTAATTAGTATGATTATAAACTAGACCATCGATATGTGAATGCTGCATCTGTGGCATTAATTTCGCAACACTAATGTCGTTCCAGGCTAAACTGGAGGCGCTTCTAGAGAAAGAGGCGGGCAGCAAGGCTATGTCTGTACGCAAGAAGCGGCAGAGCATGCACGACCAGAACCGGAACTCCGCCGTCCAGTGCGCAGACGCCTCCACCGAGACCAATGAAGGTACGGTCAAGTGCAAAAATAAGTATCGATAGTAACTTCTCAAAAATATGTCCCACGACCTTATTACGCTGGCGTAAGAGCGTATGGTACTTATTTTTGAAACTTTGTCTAGATACATAAAAATAATCAACTTTATGCCAAAAATGCCTTGCGTCGTACACTTCAAACTACTGGGCCCATTTTTACCAAACATGGCTAAAACCACCGCAAGGAAACTGGCTTTCGAATGATAAAAATCGCATGGAAATCGGTGCATCCGTTTAAGAGCTACGTGCCACAGATAGACACAGAGACGTCAAACTATATGACGCCATCTTGTTGTGTCGAGAGTTAAAAAATATATCCCACTGCTGAGCACAGACCTCATAAAAGTAGAGGGGGGGGGGGTCGCCAGAGCGTCGTGTGATTGGCCAGCGAACAAATTAACGTTATAGCCAGTGACCATTATGGCAAATCAAATGAATTTGAGGGACACCGAGGAAGGGTCTCAAGGAGTACCCCCCACCGGCGATACCTGAGTATTCCAGATGCGTTACCAGCTTGAGGATTGACGTAGACCTCATGTGCAAGTCGTTTTACCAGGTGTCTACATGTCTTGAAAGTCACTGTTGAAAATGAACTTGGTTACATTCTATTTTTATTTTTATTTCAGATTTATTGAGCTACCAAGTCGAACGCGATAACGACGCAAAGTTGCAACATGGTGAAATGCAACAACTCAAAATGGTCAGTCAAAACATTTTCAATTTTTTTAGAATCAGTAAAATTGGTATTAATTTGTGACAAACGAGACTAAAACACCGGTTTATTTTACGCGACAAAAATTCGCATAGTAACAAGGTCACGTGGCAGCTAGTAACAGATAGAAAAATTCAAAAACTTACCCACCTGCTACGGGTGGTGTAGAGGTAAGGCACGCGTCACGGAATGACGAGGATCCGGGTTCGATTCCCGGCCATAGCTTTACTTTTCGAATTTTTGTGTTCTAATTTTCAGTAACGTTTAGAAATTTAAGGTTTTTTTGTAAATTGGTTGAAATAATGTAGTCATTATTTGTAGTTATTAATTGTTACAGCGCCGTGTTAGTATATACTTACACCTGTGCAACTCCGCGGCGGGTCGCTAGTTATTGATAAACGCTTGTCAAAGCTGGCCTGAAGCAAATAATTATTTTCTTTTGCCAGTATAGTTTCCTAACTTTCGACGAATAAGGTGGTTAATGTTTGTTTTGATTACATTCATAGGCCATGGAGAGGTTGTTGCAACAAAATGCCGCTTTGGAACTACAGATGCACGCAATGTCAAGTGCCGTTCCTATGACGGCGCCCGTTTATGTGGCTACCGGCAGTGCTATCGTACAGGTTATTAATTAATTTAATATAGTATCCCACTAACTTTTATATTTTGCTTTCTTTCGGTGACTTTGAATGGTCGTTGTCAAGATCTTACAACTAGTAAGAAACCACTAGAGTTCGATGTATGAATGATGACTTCACATTTAAAAATTTATATTTACTTGTGCTCGTGTTTACAAAGAAGTAAGCAATCATGAGGAATGATGAGGGTCCGGGTTCGATTCCCGGCTATAGCTTTACTTTTCGGATTGTTCAGTGTTATAATTTTCGGTGTTTAGAAATTTAACTAATCAACAGTAAGAATAACTGCCGATTATACTATGTGACGTATTTTAGATAAGCATGCAATTATTTATTTTCAGAATCAGCATATGACCGACATAATGAAAGAAAACCAAAAACTCAAAAAAATGAACGCGAAGTTGATTACCATTTGTAAGAAGAGAGGCAAGCCCCTCGGAGAGTCGAATAGAGAGAATGATGATCCCGCAGAGATGGGTTAGATTAGAACAAAGGTGCTTTAGATTAACTTTGAACAAAGATATAATCATAATTAATGGTAATAGTTAATATTTGTTATTTTCTTAATGGTTTGACAACAATGGTGAAACTTGTGTTAAATATTTTAGTCACAAAATTATTGTACGGTCCCGCGAACTTATCTGGCACGGTTGTGGCGTTGCTGTCGCAGAATGTACCTACTGTTGTCGCTAAGCTGACATTGATATGGTTCCCATAAGTTCTAATTTTGACCACCGGGTCTTAAAAGTTTGTGGTACTGTAAGATCGAATACAGCATTGTCGTGACGCCAAAGTTGTCATGGCGACAAGAAAATTAATCGCTACGATTTATTCTATACAATTTGATTATGTCTATTATAACGTTTTAAATTAACAAATTGAAGCAGCTAAATCGACGAGTTTAGTGAATTATGCATGACAATTTATTTTAGATGTTATTTTGCGGTAATTTGGAGAATTGTTTAACAATAGTACCTTCAACCGGATTGTTTTATGGTATTGTTAGGCAGGTAAGTCAATGACCTTAGAGATGTATAAAGGACTGAAGGCAAAGTATACGCCTAGAAAAACGGGGAAGGCTGCTAGAATTTCTTTCATGTCACGCTAAAGTATGGGAAATAGTAGAGTCCCTTGTTTTAAATTTGCCGAAATATTTCTACTGTTAATGTCTCAGTAGCCTTCCCTTGTACATACAACGAATGTGACACTAGACAACAAAGACTGAATGCTACGAATGACATTCCAGAAGCATTTGCGTGTAGCAAGGTAGACTGCAATGTGATTGATTATATTGAACAAAGTGTGTTGTGAGACTGGTGCCATGTAGATTACGTTTAGTCTGTAGTCCGCTGTCATCAATATTTTTGAATTGTACGTACAATACGAGTATTATTAGAACGTACTTAATGGGGAGTGAATTTAGTTATATTTTCTGTGTTATTCTTACTTCATTGGAGTGCTCCGGGAGCCTCACTTAAGATTATTTTAACTTATAATTTCATCAAAGACTAAGGGCAAGGACAGCATCAAATAAGGGGCAGCGCCTCTTGTTAGGTTACTGTCGCGTGCACAAAAATGTGATTTACTATTAAACTCTGGATTAATAAGAATTGTTTCTACAATATTGCATTTTAATTATTCATGTAACATGTTCTATTCTATTGTGTTAATAAATATCTTCATCTGACTCAGTATTTGATTTCCGAATCTGCATACATATATACACAAATCACGTCTTTATCCCTTGCGGGGTAGACAGAGCCTAAGGTGACAAGACCTACGGGCCACGTTTAGCAAGATTATGGGCGTATAGATGGAACCCGAATTCCGAATCTGACCAAGGAATAAAACGAAAATTACAACTTTGTTTTTTATTATGTAGAAAACAAATTAAACTTAAACTTAACAATAGCGATAGTTTCAAGAACTGCGGCTTTTACCAGCCAGTACAACAATTAAAGCTAATATGACAACGTTAATCATTCAAAAACTTGTTTTGTGTAGACCGTTTTATAAGTACACCTTATGTTAGAGTTTGTTTTTTATTGTCTTCACACTGATCATTTGGATCCTCATTTTCTTTAACATGTTCTTTGTCAGCCTCCGTTTTCCCCTTCGAAATCAACATTGCTTCTTCACATTGACCATTTTGCTCCACATTTTCTTTAAAATCTTTAACTTCCTCCTGTTTTTCCTTTAAAAGTAACTCCATCTTTGTTGGTAGTTGTTCTAGCACCTCCTCTACTGTTTCTGGTGCTTTTTCCTTTATCTGGGCTTTTCTCTCCATGATGTTGTCGGACAGTATGGTCTGGCCTGCTGCTTTGGCCAGGTCCGCAGCTAAGCTCAGACTCTCCTGATCATTGCATTTTCCGAGAACTGTAGCCGCTTCTAATAAATTTCCCAGGGCGATGTAACTGGAAGAAAACAATAGTTAAATATGTCTTTGCTATGTATACAACTGTGTAGAAATATCGAGAGCTCATTAAAAGTAATCGCAATCTACGTCCATTAAAAAATAAGATGGCTCAATATCAATAATATTATCACATTCGTCTAAAGTACTACTTACCAAATCGCTGCCATATCTGGCACTCCAGAGTGAATGCAGTTCTTGGCCCAAGCTTGTAATACTTCCTCTGCTACCGTGTCTATGTACCTGTGGTAAGAACAAAGACTACGATAAATACAGTCGAGAACCGAGATTGTTACACTTACCTATGTTTGTAACTAGTCGTGTAATGCAAATCGAATAGCTGTCAGCTAGTCAGTCGGTAACATCAGTCTTTGATTACACGGCTAAATTGCGAATGGCAAGTGGCTCAATCCCGGTTCGCGACTGTACATTACTGTTAACGGATTCTCTTGTTTTTTGTCTGTTAATTTTCGCAAACAAATGATGACATTTAAAACGAAATCTTCAGTATTAAGAGGATAACGTTACCTAATCCTGCAAAGTAAGTAGGCTTCCTTGTAGAGGCGCGCTTCGCAGAGCGTGTTCACAGCTCCTTTGGCGTCTTGCAGACTCAGCAGTGTCATTGCCTTGCGATACACGGGCCCGCCGTACCCCCGGTTTGCTGACAAATAAATGATAATCATGACTTGGTACTCCAGTTAGGATGGACTGATGATTTGGTTAAAAGTCGCGGGCCGCGCAAGACCGGTCCTTATGGCGCTCTTTGAGGTTGGAAGTCTTTTGGCTGATGGTGATTTGTTCTTTGATTCTGTATTGTTTTGTACTGATTTGTGGCGTTCAATAAAGAGTATTTGTATTTGTATTATGATACTCTGCTATTCAGGGTAAAACCACGATTAACGAGTAAGCTATCACGGCTTCTGCAATTTTTTACCGATAATTATTTGTACCTATTACATACTAATCCAACTTACCAACTAATTTTTCATCTTCTCCACTGGCTACGAGTCTATCAATTTGAGCTAAATACAGTTTGGATGCGTCTTTCCAATACCTAAAACAAATAACATATACAAATAATATACCTCAAAAACATCACCGAAAACAATTTCCACTGGACGAATTTTGATGGTCAGTTCACAATCATACTAATTAGTTTTATTATGTCAATCTACTGGAACTTCATGTTTTGCAGGGGCTGCTGACCCCCCCAAAGGCTACATATTTTGATTTTCCAGGGGGGGGGGGGGGGGGGGGGGGTTGCTGGTGAATCAAAATATGTAGCCTTTATTTTTTGTCAATGTTGACATTCAGAATGCCGTCATACTGTTCGACCTACCGAGTTTGCAATTATTACGATTGTGAACTAGACCATCGATACGATAACTGACTTGAGAGACACGCTCGGCGCGATGCTAAGTAGATAAGGACAGATGAGGTTCTTCTCGCTCGCGTACTGCATCATAGCGTCGATGTGTCCACGAAACACAGACAGCACTATCCACGCCTCCGTGTTGCCGAACTCCAAGTGTCGCTCCACTGGAAATGTTTAAGTTAAACAGTTGCAGTTAAAAAAAGCAAAGATTTATTTATTTAAAAAAAATTGTTACAGGTAATAAAGTAGTCATAAGGTAAAGGGAGAATGCCCATACAACTTTTCGCAACGATTTTTTAGTAGTTCTGTAAGGGTAGTTTAAAATGTTTCTAAGAGTACTTTTGGAAAAAGAAAACATCATAAAACGACATTTAGCGTCATGTGTTACACAAAAAAAAAATTAGTACGACTGTAAAAGCTATGACATCCATCCAATTTCTTAGCCCAAAATTTGACTATAGTCTATTTTTATATAGTGGTCCTTATATTCATTCGAGTGAATATTATCTCGAGAGTGAACGTTACTAGTATGCTTAGTGTAAGTTTTCGATCAGAAAAGAAGTCTCGATTGCGTTTACGTTAAAATGTCAAATACTATGAGAACATACCTCAGGTCAGTTCAGTCAGGTCGTTATCGTTTCGTTAAGGAATTTGAGACGTTTTTTTGTGTGAAAACTTACACAAAGAGGTTCATAACTTACTTATAAAAAACCCTCAAGTATAAAATTACTCACTTTCCATATCGAAAACTTCATTGACCTCATTATTTTTTCCGAACATCTTTACAAAATCTAAGTCATGATACTGTTCCCCCTCCACCTGGTCAAGGACTTCCCTGTCCACACAGTTGGACAAGAGTTTCCTGGCAGCTAGAAGCTTGGACGGCCCCATTTGCTTCGAGATCATGGGCAGAAGGAACCTGCTCGGCGCCCTAGTTTTAACATCTAGGACCGCTGCATGGGTGTCGTCATTCAAAAGCTCCCCATCAAGAGGTTGCTTAACATATTTGACCTTTTTCTTCTTGTCCTTTTTCGGGATTGCTGGTCTTGTGTCTGTGGAAGGGATACGTTATTTGTAAACGAGCAATCAATGTAACCTTTGTAACGTTCGGCTCGACGTTCAAAATTTATAAATATTCTTAAGTACCGTCGAAGGGCGAGGGATGTTCCGTGGTGTCCCACAGCCGCAGGCAGCAGTCGGCGCCGCCCGAGATGATGGTGTTAGGGAGCGCGGGCCACGGGCACCACACGGCCGTGAGCGCCGTCGTGCCGTGCCCCGCGTACACCGACTGACAGCTGCCGGCGCCTGCGTCCCATACCTGAGGGAGATCGTAGATAAATTCACAAGAGCTGGCACGAGTGAATGAATCGTGTGTTTGCATCCGGCTCTCTTTGTGATTGGACATACATTTACATTTTTTATAGCTTACAAGAACATTTTGCGTGTAAATACTAATTGTGTTATATTTGCAAATGTAATAGAAATTGTATAAAAATAAATTTATTTCATAGTTTAGATCTTAAGACCAAACAATATTACTTTGCATGCCTACTTAAAAAAGCTATTTAGCATTATCTGGACTCAAACATTACTATTCTTAACATCTAAATGGACATAATGTTATGCAAATAAAGAATTTTATTCATTCATTCATAATATTCGTAGTCACTTTCTCTCATAACACATGAAATCATGCAATCTGCAAAATTTTTGGAAAGTCATCAGAATTAAGTAGGTTAGGCTAGTTTACTATGAATTAAAAAAGCACATTATTGTGACGCCCGCGAATAAAGATATGCACGCACAAAACTGAACTGTCGATAAAATACGCGCGAGTATCTTATGGGGGCCTCTCTCTGCGCACTACCCGCCTGCACCGAGAAAGCTCACCTCCGTCGTCCTACGGCGAGGACTCATTTAAGCGGTCAATCTATAGTTGTCGTTTATATCGTTCGTACCTGCACAGTGCCATCATGCGAGGTGGTGAGCAGCCGCGTCTCCTGGTGCGGGCTCCAGGCCACCTGCAGTACCGAGCCGCTGTGACCGCAGAGCGTCTTGTATATCTGTAGCTTCTTACCGCCATCTGAGCCAGAAAAAGCATCTCTATAGCAATGGCAACATCTAGAACTCGCGACCTGAAAGGTCAGATAGCGGCATCAAAATTGCCTGCGGTGTTCCGAATCGGCACGTAATTTGAAACCGAGGCACGTCATGTTAGCAAGTTAACTTCTAGCCCTTTAGCCTAAGGAAAAATAGTCTGGTAACGCATCTGAAATCCATTGATGACGCAGGTGTCCACTTGCTCGTTTGCCACCGCATTTTGTTGAAAAAAGTTTGTACACGGACAATGAGATAGCACAAAAGTAATTAAAGAACACATCAGCATTTTACTTTGTTACATATTTTAAGAAATACGATGCGATAGAAATGACAGCTCACCTTCTGTGTCCACAAGCTCAAGTATGACCAAAGAATTGGCCTTGTCCTGCGAGCACACCGCGAGGAGATTCTTGTTCTTAGACTCTTCGCTGGACGATGAGATCTGTTCAGGATGCCACGCCAACGTGTGTATAATTTTACTGAAATACAATCAAATCTGATGTGAATTTCAATTGTCATTGAAAAGAAGTTGATCTTGGATAGGATAGATAAAGTATGTGTGTCCACTCTCTTTTTAAGTGCCTCTTCAACTAGTGAAGTTTCACACTCAGCTCCGGTGTCTTGCTATTCCGAAAAGCTTCGCGGCGCTCTTTTTCTGATTTTTACGACCTAATGCTCTTTTGCCTGCCACTTCGCCCATCAATATCAGCTGCAAATATAAGTGTACTCACCTGAAGGGATAGTGGACGGCTAGCAACTCATATCCGGGTTCGGTGAGCACGGCGACGCCGCCCTTGTCGCTGCCGACGGCCAGGCGGCCGGCCTGCGCGCGCGCCGCGCTCAGCGCCCACGCCGCGCCCTCTACTACCACCGGTATCGGCACCGGCGCTAACAATACAAACGCGCAATGTACTATGGTCAATTCAGAATACTCTAGAATCAGTGATTGCAACCCTTTTTTCATGAAGTTGTCTCTGCCTCTTTAGGTGTTTTACATGGAAACTTTCTTTAGTTTTATTTTTTTGTATAATATATGAAAGCCGCTAAAATGATTGGCTGATAAATTGGATAAAGGTATTTTGGTTTACGATATTTTATTTGGCAATAGGTCTGGAGATTCAAACTCAAAAATGTTGCATATTAAATGACATTTTCAAAAGTGAACTAAGTATAAAGAACCAGTTTCTCTTCTGCCTAATAATATCCCGAGTGGAGTAAACAGCAGTTTAGCTACAGTAGCCAGCGGTGGATCATGGAACTGGTGCACTTTACTGGTTCCTTAAATATAATATCTAGGTGATATTCGGCGCTAGGGTAGCTATAGTATATTAGAAGTGCAATTTAATAATTACTTTGTTAGCAGTATTCGCAACGGTGTAACATTGCATAGCACATGGTATACGTACGTTCGTCGGGTTTGTCGGGGTTGTAGAGCACGAGGTCCCCGCGCGCGGCGGCGTACAGGCGCGCGGCGGCCCAGCACAGCGAGTACACGCCGCCCGCCAGCGCCGGCGCCAGCGCACGCCCCGCGCGCTCGCCGCCGCGGGCTTCCACCACGCCCACCTGCACACACACACACACATATACGCACTATTGGGACCTGCTCAAAAGGGCTAGAGCAGTGTTTCTTGCACTTTTTGCGGTCACGGGCCACTTTCAGTATTTACAAAATTTCCATGGACCACCTGTCTAAGATTTATTACAGGAAAAGAAAATAAAGCCTAATATAAGAAGTAACCGCTTGTTCCCCGCCGCACCTAAAGCTAAAATAATACAAATTAATCATCCTACATTGGTTTTACCAGTGCCGGTTATGTACGGAGAACAAACTGAAATAACTTATAATAAGTAAATATGTGAAGGGTTAACTGAGTTGCTGCGGACCCGTGGCACAGATGTCACGGACCCCTGAGGGGTCCGTGGACCTCGATTTAAGGAACCCTGGGCTAGAGAAAGCTATGACTGGCTCCAATAAACGACTGCATCAACTTTTCCCATTCTCACAATTTTTGCAAGATACTCTCCTAGGTGCGGCATCGATACACTTTTATATGCAACTAAAGTAGCTTTAAAAACCAGAAAAAAACGATCTTGCGGAAGGTCGAAAAATGCACGCGTAAATTTTCATGTTATTGTTGAAATGGTAAACTTCTTTTTTAGTCATAGTAAATCACAACTTCATACATAACATAACACGAAATTATTCCCTAGAAATATTAATTACGTAATCAAGACACATTTTTTTTATCCGGCTGGCCAAAAGGTTTAATCGGTAGCAGAAGCATAATTTTGCAAATAGACAAATGTCACAGCTTTCAGAACAGCCCTTGTATCAATAATCAAAAATATACCTATTTTATCACAAGCAAAAATCCCTCAAAAAAACCAGTATGCACTCACCCTCGCCTCAGCAGTTCCGTACGCCAGCAAGTTCTCCTTTGTAGGATGCCAGTCTACAGTGAGGACCTTCCCTTGCACGTTCTGCCAGTACGTGTGGACGCGGCCGGCCGTCAGCTTCCCTTCGGTCTCCGACTCATCGGTGCTCCACACACGCACAGCGCCATCACCCACAGCAACCGCCACCCTGGAGTAATTTAATTGATATCTAAATATCAAGGAATAAATACAGGAGCTTAAAAGAAACACTAAAAAGCAACGTACCTACCCGGCTGAAAAAGAAGGTTATGGACACGTGCCTTCTCCCCACACTGACATACGCAAGCCTAACTTGGAAATTTTCAAATAAGGCCAAAAGATTGTTAATAAAGTGCCAAAGAGGAATGGAGAGGAGCATGATGAACATTAGAAAAATACAGAAGATAAACCACTCAAAAATTAGAAGTAGAACAAAGAAGCACTTGGGCAGGCCAAGAAACTAAAATGGAAATGGGCTGGCCATGTTGCCACGACGGGAGATGGACATCTCAAACAACAGCCTGAAAGGGTCCAGTGGGAAAAGGAAGAGAGGTCGCCCACTGGCTTGCTGGACTGACGAAATAGTAGAGGAAGCAGGGAAAAACTGGGTTTGGAGGGCCCAACAGAGAACCTCATGGACGTCTCTGGACGTCCTTTACCTCATACCTCATTTTCATAGGAGGGTTCTGGTGTAAATGTACTAATAGTGTACATTAGTGTAGTTAGTGTGTGTGTAATAGTATAGTGTAGTGCTAAACTTGACCTTAATGTTTTATTACCTTAGGCTCTGTCTACCTCGTAAGGGATAAAGACGTGATATATGTGTGTATGTACAATTATTATTTTATTATTAATTTCTTTTTTTAACACTAAATGATTTTTCCCTTTTTTATCTACAATAAGTTAAATATACTAGTTTGACTAAAGCGATTCAAAATCCGGATGTATACAATCAGGGGCATAAATATATGTATGTTACCAAAACTTCAAAAACATGTATATACACCTTTATGCCACAAACAATAAGATTGGTTACAAATACATTTGACATGCTGGCTGTATCGATTCACGCTCTCGACTGTACAACCCATCACTGAGATACTTTAACAATTTACATTTACAAAATACAACTTACTTGCTAGCGTCATATGGGCACGTTTGTACATTGTAGATGAACCCTCCACATGTATTATAAACTGTAGTGGTCCCTTCGTCCAACAGATGGCAGACCAGCAAGCGGTCCTGCGAGGCGGTCCAGACGGCCGGTGACGCGGGCACGCGACGCCGGCACGTGTTAGTGGCCACGCAATGGAGCCCCCGCTTGTGTTCCGTGTGGACTGTACGAGTCTCTAGTTTGTTTTTACTGAAACAAGGAACAATGTCGAGTTTACTTGTATACTTTATTTTTTAATTAATAAACAATAAACACGTTGACATTCACTTCAATATTTTTTTTTGACTGCGTTTTCGTTAATGTTAGACAATTAACAAAAGATTTAACATGATCTTTTTAAATTTGCCGTATAATTTTACTATTACGTTCCGTTTCACTTTTTTTTAGTTTCGTAAGGTACTAGCTTCTGCCCGCGACTTTGTCTGCCTAGAATTATACATATAAACCTTCCTCTAGAATCACTCTATTTATTAAAAAAAACCGCATCAAAATCCGTTGTGTAGTTTTAAAGATTTAAGCATACATAGGGACAGACAGACAGACAGCAGAAAGCGACTTTGTTTTTTACTATGTAGTGATTACAAATTTTTAACAATGATCACATTATTCACTTCAATATATTACATAGTATAAAATAAAGTCGCTTTTTCTGTCCCCGCGTCCCTATGTATGCTTATATCTTCAAAACCACACAACGGATTTGGATGCGGTTTTTTTTAATAGATAGAGTGATTCAAGAGGAAGGTTTATATGTATAATACATGCATAATATACCGTGCGAAGCCGGGGCGGGTCGCTAGTAATTATTAAAGAAATAAATATTAAATGACCAGCATCCCGCTTCCAGTATTAAAGAAGAAATTCTGGAGCAGTAACATTATAAATGTCTTACCCATCCAACTGAAGTGGATTACATTTCAACAGGTGGCTCTTGGCGTCGACTATGAGCAGCGTGTCAGGCCTGCACCAGCTCAGAGTGGCCCAGGATGTGGTCTTGTTGCGGCCCTGTTGGGCCTTGCCTGATGAGAGGCCACAGCTGCCAATAAGTTTGCCTGTCTTCGACCAGATGCGGACGGCACTAAGAATATAATAAAGAAGATTAATTTATACTTGTTTGTTGTAATAAATCTGACTATTTGTAGATGAATAGGAGAAGTTTGAGTGTCTTCAATAGATGAAAATAAAATAAGTTTAATTACCCTTGTTTCCCTATGGTGGCTATCACATGCTTATGCATATGTGAACTAGAAACTGTATTTGACTTCTCATTTTCCTTCTTAGATGACTCTCCCTTATCTGAAAGCTCTTCCTTTTTAGATAGCTCATCCTTACACGGGCTCTGCCCACCGGATAGCTCTTCATTAGATAAAACCTCATTATGAGATGGTCCCTCCTTAATAGATGGGCTTTCATTACCAGATGGTCCTTCAACATCAGAGGGCTCTTCCTTATTACTACTATTCTCACCATTAAGATCAGTCTTATCCAATTTTTCTACTAAGGATTCAATAGTGGGTTCAGGCTCCCTTTTCTTATTTAATATATCTTCTTTAAGTTTCAAGCATTCAGCTAAATAATCAGTCTCCTTTTTTGGTTCCTTCATTTTTACAAGAATATCTTCTGGTTCATATTTTTTATGTCCAAACTCATCAGCCTCATGATCCTTGTAGATATCAAACATGTCGTCTTCTTCCACTACTTCGAAGTCATCAAAACTATCCTCTGGGAGATCCTTTACTAATCCAGAAACATTCTTCTCTTCGGGATCTGTTTCTTGTCGAATCTTTGCCATTCTGTCAGAGGCACTGAACTTGGACGGGTTGGGTTTGTTAGATTCGGAGGCCAAAGCCCCAGCCCTCGAGGACTCATCCAACAACTTTTTAATCTCTATTTCATATTGTGGGCACCAGCTCAAATTCATGATTTCATCATCTTGACTGCGTACTTTGTACAAAATTGTGCCGTTACCTTAAAAATAAAATTAAAGGTCTCAGATTTTACTTTTTTTCTAGTTATAATTATTAATTATAAATTTACAATGAGGTAAAAAACATCAACAATTAACTAATCAGTTAATTAACTGCAAGCAAATTCCTGTTAGATATGAGATCTTTTATAATTGACTTGCAATAGTAATATTATTATCCTCTTGCAGATAAAACTCAGAAAGTCCTACTATCCTACTAATATTATAAATGCTAAAGTTTGTGAGTTTATATGGATGTTTGTTACTGCTTCACACCAAAGCGGTCAAACAGATATAGATACAGAGGTAGACTATAGTCTAGAATGACACATAGGATACTTTTTATCCCAGAAAATTGCAAAACTAATTCTTTGTAGACAGTTAATCTATACTAATTTTATAAAGAGGAAAAATTTGATTGTTTGTTTGTTTGTTTGTTTGCATTGAATAGGCTCCAAAACTACTGGACCGATTTCAAAAATTCTTTTGCCGTTAGAAAGCTACATTATCACTGAGTGACACAGGCTACTTTTTACCGCAGGGAAATACCTTTTCCTAGGGGAAAATTAATTTATCGCGAGCGAAGCTGCGGACGGAAGGCTAGTATGTTATAAAAACTTCTTACCACACAAGTCCACAACAAAAAGCACTCCCTGTTTTGTTCCAATGGCAACATTGAGAGGAACATGGGGCGAACACGCCATGCAAGTAGCCTTGAATGACTTGAGAAGGTTCTTGAATGTCTTCACCACGTTAGAGTGGAGATCCCACCTGGCCAAGTTGCCGTGAACACCCAGCGTCACTGCATACACATCAGTGACATAACCAACTGTCAATATGCCCTAAAACAATTGTGAATGCATCTAGAGTCCATGATGATGACGGATCATAGAGAAATTAACCAATACATAGAAAATGCCATACAAAGAAAATTTTAAACGTGGCCTCTAGGTCTTGTCACCTTGGGCTCTGTCTACCTCGTAAGGGATGAACACGTGACTTATGTATGTATGTAGTAAAGAAAATTGAAAAAAATTGCCTTACCACCGCAACAATACTTATTTTACTAAATGTATATAAGTAATTAAGTTTAACTTAAATTTGATGTTAATCTGTATCTTAAGCATACCAGGAGTTAACCTTTTGAATACCAAAGTCAGCTGTAGCCTAGAACAACATTCAGGTTCTAGCTGCCTCACTCAATTGTATGGGTTTACTTGAATCAGCAGAAGGGTCCTGAAACCCTGAATGTCATTCTGAGAACTCAAAGGCTGTAAGTGTCACGAACTAGCTTTACTATTTAGCTAAGCTTGGTATTAAATAAATTAAACAAGACTGCAAGAATTGTTGTTCTCCAATTAAAATACACAACATCCTACTATCCCACTAATATTATAAATGTGAGTTTGTAAGAATGTTTGGATGTTTGTTACTCTTTCACGCCAGAACAGCTGGACAGATCTGGATGAAATTTGGAACATAGATAGATTATAGTCTGGAATAACACAAAGGCTACTTTTTATCCCGGAAAATTGCGTAATTCCCGCGGGATAGCGATAAACGAATTCTATGCAAAGTTGTGGGCAACAGCTAGTAGAGAATATTACAAAGTAAAGCAATAGGTAGATTAAGTACTAACCTCATGTTCTTGAGCATGCACATTGTGGCTGAGGTTCAACTTAATTTTGAGTGTTCCCTCCTCCCGCTCCATGGTCCACTGTTTAACAGACCCATTAGAGCTCCCTGTTAGCACCAGCTTATTCATGGGCCACTCGGGAGATATATCAACACTGACAATCCTGAAAGAAAAAATATTTACTAACGAAACCATTCTATGCACAACCATTCTAATAATCCGTCTCAATATCCTATTATTTACTTGTCAGGATGTGCTCTGTTTAACACATGTGCTGTGTACCGCCGGGGTCCTTCCAAAGCACCTTTGTAATCAGCCGGTAGGGGCTCCAAGACACAAAGACTTTTGCTGGGACCGCCATACACAACCCAACCGTCGCAGCTGACCGCTAAGCCAGATACTTGGAACCAATTCGGCGAGGGAAACAATATTACTTCGTCCATGTTTAAATTTTCAGCAAAATATTGGTAATTAATGTTCTACCCTCAATGCACGTTAACGAACTATAAGACACGCAAATTGCAAACAACGCGCGCAACGACCGGCGATGCAACAGCACTGTTTTCTTGTTTTTAATTTTATGACATTTCCTTATTACTCTATGGTAATGTTGTCAAAATTAGAGTTGCTAGATATTATTTCCGTTTAGTTGTTCCGTAAAAATCGGATTACATATCGAAACTTGTAGGAGCCTAATTATTGTTTAAGATTTTTATAAGAAATGCGTCTCAAACTGTAAATGAATTGTGATTTTTTTAATATTCTGCTGTCGGTCTTAAAAATGCATTTTAAAGTATTTTGTACACATAATATCTATGCCGTTTATATTTTTAGATTGACGATTTGTAAAGGATAAAAATCAGTAAAAATGGTTTTACCATTTTACAAAAAACAAGATAAAAATTTCATAAAATAGGTTGGCACCAATGCTTTCACTATATTATTTTATTTTATTATTCGACTACTCGATTAAACCGCTTCAATTTCTCTTCTGTTATCTAAGTAATTTGAAATGTACAATAATAAAATGACGTCTGTTATCATTATCAGCCGTCAACCATCAAAGAATTTCAAAAATTCTAGCGGCCCTGCTGCGGCCTTTTAAAGGGGCTTCTAAACGGGCCATGTTTTGCTGCAATTTGTGGCTGCAACACAGTGGCCCGGCAACATTGCAAGCAATACCAGCCAGACTACGCAATATTGCAGTAATGTCCCGGCCATATAGCCAAGCATGTTTTGTATTGACACTTATGGCCGATATTGCCCAGATGGGTTGCCGGACGATCGCTAGGCGATCGATTTTACTGCAATATTGCTCGGCCAGTTCTAGTGTTGTTTCAGTCGCTCTCTTGGTTTATGACACAGTGTATCTTTTTCTACGCGACATGACATGAAGTTTGCTGTGAATGACGTTGTGATGCTATATTCAGTGCTTTGCGATCAGCTGTATCTGTATGAGTTGTTATTGTTATTTATCGAGGGTATGCTGCAAAAATGACTTTTACGTGGTCTAATGAGATAACTATTGACTTCATTAATGAAGTACATTTACACCCTGAGTTGTGGGATATAAAAACCGGAATATACAAAGACAGGAATGCAAAAAAAGATGCATGGAATGAAATCGCTGAAAAGTTTGGCATAACAAGCAGCGAGGCTTACAAAAAATTCCGAAGCTTGAGGACTTACGCAAATAATGAGGAGAAAAAGAAAAAAAGTGGTAGTGCTGGCGGTAAAACAGTGAAGTGGTTTGCTTTCGATGCGATATCGTTTGTCCTTACTCAAAACACTGCAAATACAGGTGTAGACAGTGAAACAACTAACGTAAGTATCTTTAATAAAGTATATTCAGACATTAAAAATGTACATATCTTTATAAGAATCATAACGATTGATAACTTGAACTTCTTCCCTCTAAATATGTTTATCTTGAACTTGTTCCTTCTAAATATTTATCTTGCCATGCTACTCGCCCCTGCTCTGTCATAAAATAATGCATAAATTCGTCTCTTATTGCTTTTGCTCTTGTGGTTGCATTCCTTCCCAGTATTCTTAAATCTGTTAAACTTAGTTCGTTATCTCTCCATGAGCCTGGCATTATTCTACCAACGTCAATATCTTCACTATCAAAGGTACCAGGTGGTGAATACAGAGATTGTGCTGTTGTGTTTCGTCGCAAAAAATTATGTAAATATGCACAAGCCACAACTATATTTTGTACATGTTTTAACTCAACATTAATAGTTGTGTGTAATATACGGAAAACTGAAGACAAGATACCAAAAGAGTTTTC
Organism: Pandemis corylana; assembly: GCA_949127965.1. Taxonomy (NCBI): domain Eukaryota; kingdom Metazoa; phylum Arthropoda; class Insecta; order Lepidoptera; family Tortricidae; genus Pandemis; species Pandemis corylana. Next base: position 11,884,003 of record OX421855.1, on the reverse strand, counting down.
TACAATACGGCGTGCTCTAGATATTCTATAGTTACATACACGTTTAGGAGATCCTATGCTCAAATCTAACGTATAGGGCTTGCAAATATTCTCTGTTAAGGGAAATGCATCATCTGCCAGGAAAACATACGGTGTTAACATTTCTCGGCCAGGGAGGGATTCAGTATGTGGTATGTTAAGAGTTTGACGTAGGAGTGCTTTCCCAAAAGCTGTATGTCTGAAAACTCCCCCATCAGATATACTTCCTTGAACTCCAGCATGTACATATAGAAAATTGTAACGTGCATCTGTTACAGCAAATAGCACTATGCTAAAAAACTGCTTATAATTGTAATATTGACTGCCACTGTTCGGTGGACAGGCAATTCTGATGTGTTTGCCATCCATTGCACCCAAACAGTGAGGGAAATTCCAACGATCCTCGAAATCTTTCGCAACTTGTTTCCACTCTGTCACTCCTGATGGCATCTGAAAAAAAAAAAGTATTAACAATTTCATGCATTTACAGGCGACTGAAACTACAGACACTGCAACTACAGACAGCGCTGACCTACGTGAAGTGGAATCAGAAACAATTGACTCTTTGGAATTCGTCAATACTGCTCCAAAACCACGTACTAAGAGGTCCAAGACTACAGATTCACTATTAGAAAAAGCTCAAAATATTATACGCGATGCTGGCGAAAAAAAAAATGAATATGCTGCTTTTGGAGAGCATGTAGCGAACAAACTGAGCAAATATGACGGTTACACGCGTGCTCAGGCAGAATTAAAAATCACGCAAATACTGTTTGAATGTGATATGACAACGTACAGTACTCGAGCTTCGTCTACAAATACGCAGAGTCCTCATAGCAATAGCAGAGGTGGAGCTGGCACTTCACAAAGCCAATATACAGACATATCCACACCATCCCCTCAAAACGATATCCAGTACGTGATGGTTCCCGAATCTCTAGATGATACTACTCCTAATCAAACTCAGTCAGAGCAATATACTTTTCATCGCGTTATTGTTCCTCAATCTCAAGATAATGCCGTTCCAGACCAAACCCGGTCAAATATGAGTTATGAAGAACTTGTGTCGTTTACTATCGAAGATGATGATGCATCAATCTGAAATTATTATTTTTAAGTAACACAAAACTTCTGACTATAATTAGCTAGTTACCTTTTATTATTAAAGTTAAGTTACTTATAATTACTTTCTTACTATTAACATACTTAATAAACCTATGTCAACTTACCTTGATGTATTCTTTTAACCCTTCTATCAAAGCTGCACACACCTCTGGAATAATAGTTGATATGGAAGCATTTGACACTCTGAACAGATACATTAAACTTTGATATGAATCTCCAGTTGCCAAAAACCGTAGGGTTATCGCCAATCTCGTGGTAACAGGTATTGCGCTCCTCATATTTGTATTTTTTTTTTTAATATTTGGTCCTATTTTATTTAATAGAAAGTCGAAATCACCCTTTGACATTCTAGTAAAGTTTTTAAATAATTTACTATCAAGGCTAACTTCTAGGCTCAGATTATCCAAAGTTTCGCGCCTATTTAAATAAGGTCTAATCCACAACCTCTCTTTTTTATTTTGCTTCTTTTTTAAAATAAGATAAGCTGCCGCCACAAGTGTTATCTCGTCAGCCATTGTTGCCGGTTTGTGTAGCCCGTTTAAAGAGTCTGCATCATGAGCCATACTATTGCAGACATAAATGCACACATTGCCCAGCCATACATTGCTCGGCCATCAGTTGCAATAAAATATTTTTGTGATGGCCGGGAAATTAGTTGCCGATAGTGCAGCCACAAATTGCAGCAAAACATGGCCCGTTTAGAAGCCCCTTTTGGAAATTTATTTAATTTAATACTAGTTATCAATAATAAGCAGCAGTAACTAGCGAAGATTATGAAGCTGTTGTCCGTTCTACTTATTCCTTACTTCCAATACATAAAATGTGATAATCCCAATATTCCTGTAGTTATTACTACCTGGAATTTCTTAAATTCTACTGAAAAAGGTAAATCAGTACTTGCTTTTAGTCGCTATGCCTTTGGGTTCTGGCCCCTTTCGCTGCTACGCTATTAGTTTTGAACAAACTTCTTGTAGGCAGTCAGCGATTTAATTTTGACTAAATTGTAGCATGGGAAGTCTTGAACGCTGGTGGTACCGCTTTGGACGCTGTTGAGAAAGGCGCATCGGTCTGCGAGGAGCAGCAATGCGACGGGACGGTGGGCTATGGTGGGAGCCCTGATGAAAATGGTGAAACTACCTTGGACGCGCTCATCATAGATGGGTAACATTCATAGAAATTTATCCCAACCGCTACCCATAAAAAATAATAAATAATATCCATAGCTCAACGCAGTATTTTTCAAAATATGTGAGTATATTGTGACATTTGGATTTGGGGCGTTATTTTAAATACTGTATGTATGTTATTTTAGAAAAACTATGAATGTTGGTGCAGTAGGAGCTCTCCGTCGGGTAAAAAATGCGATATCAGTGGCCCGGCATGTCTTGGAGCACACCTCTCACTCGTTTCTGGTTGGAGAGCTAGCAACTCAGTTCGCTGAAGAGATGGGTTTCCCTGTAGAATCCCTCACTACCCCAACATCTAAGAATTTGTGGAAGAAATGGCATAATGAGGATAATTGTCAACCAAACTTTTGGATGGTAATATATTTTTTATTTCATAATAGAATAGAGGTAAATGTAAAATAATGATAAACAACACTTGTAAATGATAAAGGTTTGATATCAAACATGGAGCACTGATAATTTCATCTAGAATAAGCTATGAATATTTATTGAGATATCAGCCTCTTCAGATAACTTAATAGTATCTGTTGTGTTCTTGTTCCTGCGTCTTGCCATTATCAATCTATGTTGTTGTAATTCTCAGCAAGTCAGTCCTGATCCAAGGAAATTCTGTGGGCCATACTCTAAATCAGAGAAAGAACATCGTCAAGGTTTTACTAGAGATGTGAAAGTGGACAGATATAATCATGATACAATCGGGATGGTGGCGATTGACAAGAATGGTGATGTAGGAGCTGGCACTTCTACCAATGGCGCAAAATTCAAGATACCAGGGTAAACAATGAGTTTAACTTAGTAAATTTATATTGTGAATGCACATAAAATCAACTACTAAAATTACTGGCATGTTTTGTTTTGCTTGTATGTGGCCAGTTTGTAAGTCTAGTATTATTTAAATATGTAATATTATTATGTCGGTATGAGCTTCTGATCATGGACTCATGTTGTAACCTCAGAGGAATTAGACATTGTAACTAGTACTGGCTGCATTGTATTTTTCGTAACTACCTGTATTCACTTGTTTTTCGTTCTTAATAATGAAATCAAATTTATAAATTTGTAATATTTCAGAAGGATTGGAGATTCCCCTATACCTGGCGCAGGCGCGTATGCAGACAACGCTGTGGGTGGAGCTTCGGCCACGGGCGACGGAGACGTCATGTTGAGATTTTTACCTAGGTTAGAAGATCTTCAAAATATTTAAAATCAGCAAAATCAAAGAAAGTGTATGCATTTGCAAATTAAGCAAGCATGCTATCCAGATCATCCTACCCCAGTCTCAACTTAAATCGAGATATGAATAATTTATTAGGTATATCATGCAATAAGTGTTTACTTTTTCTGTTTCTAGTTTTTTAGCTGTAGAAGAAATGCGCCGTGGAGCGTCTCCAACCGCCGCCGCTGAAACGGCAGTGGCAAGAATAGCAGAGCACTACCCACACTTTATGGGTGCAGTTGTCGCCTTGGCCAAGGATGGTAGATACGGTGCTGCGTGCCACGGAATACACCAGTTCCCCTTCGTAGTACACGACCGTACACAAGACAAATCCAGAACTGAACATGTATTGTGTTCCTGAATTTTAGTATTGCTGTTTTTATTTTATTGAAATTATAATAAATTTTGTTATAATACATAGACGTAATCAAGTTGGTTTGATTTAAAAGAATGTCGCATTTTAAGTATGGAGAGTATTTATTTCCGAGCAGACTTATTTAAAATCACAATAATGTGGTTTCAAGTTCAAACCTTTACTAGCTCCCACACTTATATTTGAAGTATAGTAAATTCCGTACGTACATAGAACTTTGGCCAACATAACGATAAAAAATATGAGTTAAACGCTTTCAAACCGCGTCAATTCAACAAACTGTCTGAACTGGCATAGACAAACCGAAACTTTTTTTCAACAAAGCGCACTCTGCGCACTTCATTCACATAGCTTTTCCTATCGGCCATTTGCAATTTAACCGTCTACTTGCGCTCACGTATCAACGTAAGTTATTCAGTATATATAATTATGATTAAGATTATATGATTATAAATTTGACAATTTAAATTCATAGTTCACAAAGTTGTTTATATAAAGTACAATATTCAGGTATTTTAAAAACGCATCATATAAATCCTGCATTTTGTGATTTTTGTTCGAGACTTAACCTATTTACCACGTGGTTGGAAATTTTCATGATGAGACTTAAAATTCATTTCATTCGTGGTATCTACCATAGTGTTTACACGGTGATGGCCTTAACGCGTCTGATTTTAAAAATATTAAGACTTGTGTGTATTTTTTTGCGTTATGTTTGACATCAAACTATTTGGTTCCACAGAATGGCGGACGCTGCTCCAGCCGGTGGTCGTGGCGGTTTCCGCGGTGGTTTTGGTTCCCGAGGAGGCGACAGGGGTCGCGGCGGTTTGCGCGGTCGTGGACGCGGTCGCGGGCGTGGTCGTGGACGCGGCAAGGAAGACCAGAAAGAGTGGGTGCCGGTTACCAAGCTCGGCCGCCTAGTCCGCGACGGCAAGATCGACAAACTCGAGAGCATTTACCTGTTCTCTCTACCCATCAAAGAGTTCGAGATCATAGATTTCTTCCTTGGGTCATCCCTCAACGATGAAGTTCTCAAGATTATGCCTGTGCAGAAACAGACTCGTGCCGGTCAGCGCACCCGCTTCAAGGCATTCGTGGCTATCGGAGATAACAACGGACACATTGGTCTGGGCGTGAAGTGCAGCAAGGAAGTGGCGACTGCTATCCGCGGCGCTATCATCTTGGCTAAGCTTTCTGTCCTGCCTGTCCGTAGAGGATACTGGGGTAACAAGATTGGCAAACCCCACACCGTTCCTTGCAAGGTAATTTTTTGCTGCCTATGCGTTTCATGACACATTCGATTTTAAAAAGTTTTAAATGATGAGAAAAAAAATTATTCATTCGTGGTATCCACTTGAGGTTTAACCTGTGAAGCTTTTATGCGTCTGATTAAGTTCAAAATCTACCCAGCCTCCAAGTCTTAATTATTTTATATTAATCACTGTAATTTTTTTCAGGTTACTGGCAAGTGTGGTTCTGTCACAGTAAGGCTGATCCCTGCTCCCCGTGGTACGGGCATTGTGTCTGCCCCAGTTCCTAAGAAGCTGCTGCAGATGGCTGGAGTCCAGGACTGCTACACTTCAGCCCGTGGATCCACTGGCACACTTGGCAACTTCGCCAAGGCTACGTATGCTGCGATTGCCAAGACCTACGCTTACCTTACCCCAGACTTGTGGAGGGACATTCCTTTGACCAAGTCGCCCTACTCTGAATTCAAAGCCGTTTAAAGATGGTTAAATTAAATTCGTTCAGAAACCAGTACTCACGCTTTTTATTTTCGCAACTTATAATTGTGCTATCATTTTGGACATAAGTGTTGTATGTTAAACCACTTAAAATTCCCTAACATTTAAATAACATTCATTATAACTTCAACTTTGTTAGGAAGTTTTTGGTAAAATTCTACAAAACGACTTTCATAACTTCATTATCTTATACAGCACTATCTCTTCTGTGAGAGCACCATGTTTTGAGTAAAAATTGGGTAGCACGTAGCAGTTGCCTTTTGTTCCCTACAAAATCAAAGAGCATACTTAATGCAACACTTTCATTTTGTCACCCAAGACGATTAACTTAAAAACAAGTCTGCTTCCATGGCCAAGATTAGAAGTTCCCGAAGTTCCAGCATAACGTAGCACCCACCAAATGCATAGGCATTTGATGAAAACCTAAATGAAATATCCAGCTTCCTTCAGAAAATTTTGAACCTTTGTAAAACGAAATCATGCAGTTGCCTCGCCGAGAGAGACTGTATGATTCGAAAATCGAATTTCGGAGTAGCTTCCCTGAACGCGAACTAGACGAACCCATTTTGGCAATGCAGTGCTCTAGTCTAGGCCGACCGCTTAAATGAGTCCTCACCCGCGCGTTGCAGGCGTACTACCCGCCCGCTCCTCTCTCGGCCCCCTTTGTCGTCCTACTCCTGTACCGCGCGTGCGAGGACTCGTTAAAGCGGTCGGTCTATAGATCATAACATCTTTTTTTAAATAAAAGCCTTTTTGCCGTCTGTACCTGCACTGTTATCCAGTATGAAAGCACGCAGGATAATCAAAATAATTCTAATGCAGACAGGGATATAAGCAAGTAGGTAATAAATAACATTATTATTCTTAGTAGGAGGTTCGCAGTTGGCCTAGTTAATAGTGACCCTGCCTGCGAAGCAAGCATCCCGGGTTTGAATCTTGGTAAGGGCATATATTTGTGTGATGAGCATGAATATTTGTTCCTGAGTCATGGATGTTTCCATCTATTTAAGTATGTACATCGTTGTCTAGTACCCATAACACAAGCCTTACTAGTATTTCATAAGGTCAATTTGTGTGAATGGTTCACAAAAGAAAAGTACATACATACATAAATCACGTTTTTATCCCTTACGGGGTAGACAGAGCCTTGTGGCTTGTGTGAGACGTGTGGAAAATGCGCCTTATGCATCTCCGCGCTCGGGGCAGCATACGAACTGAGGTATGACGGGCTCTCCATCTCGCCGCTGCCTTCCCTATGGAAGGAGGGGAGAGGCCTACCGTCTAAAAACACACACGTTCCCTCCAGGCCTTGAACTGCGGGCGTTGCGGGCGCACACGGTGACCAGACCACCGCAACGTCCCGCTGGCCGCCCCGGGATGGGGCAGGTGGCGACGGCACCGTTGAATGCGGGTTCCGGATTCCCCGCCCTCCCCCGCCGGTGACCGTCTGTTTTTTTAAAGAGGTTAACTCCTCGTAGCCCCCTCAGCGGCCCACGTTCCCAGCGCCTGCGGGCCGGGGTTACGTGACGACCGACGTGACCAGGGGTAGACAGAGCCTAATGTGACAAGACCTAAAGACCACATTTAGCATGATTGTGGGCGTATGGATGAAAAGGAAGTACAATAAATAAAAATTGCATTGTTAGCTTTGGCAAAACTCTTTTACTTCACTTTCAAATAGATCTATAGTGTGATCACAAACTTTTTCTAAATCTTTAAGTCCTCTTTTAAGTATTGTTAATGCGGAAGTCTCAAAAGCCTGTATCCTGAAGTGCATTTTTGCTTCCGCAGGGTGCGGTACTGTGTACCCACAGAATTGGACATCTTCACTGCAACAAAATTAGGTTTCATTTATAGTTCTTAAATTAAAATTATACAATTAAAGACTAAATTTCTAAACAACACTGAAAAATCTGAAAAGTAAAGCTATGGCCGAGAATCGAATCCGAATCCCCGTCATTCCGTGCTATACCCCTACACCACATAGCAGGTGGGTAAGCCTTCGAATTTTTCTATCTGTTACTAGCTGTCACGTGACCTTGTTACTATGCGATTTTTTGTCGCTAAGCGTCATCTGTTTGAATGATGTGTTTGCAGGACACAATTACAAACTCCCGTGGAACATCTACGGCTCACCAGGAACGAGAGAAGGTCCTGTTTGTCAAATGATAGGTACTATCAAATCAATCAAGAAATTTTCCATCTTGATTTTTTTTTAATTACAGACTAACCTGCAGAGAAAAGGCTTTAATTAATAGTAACAAATTCATAGATAAATACATGGTGACTTTGAATTAGTATACTATTCAATCAACCACCACTTGAGTATTGTTCATTACAAATTCAAACTAACATGATGTTAAGAATCCTAATACAAAATCACTGCTTACAGTGAGTTAGGGGTTACAACAATATTGATATCCACAGGCGAAGTATATTCAATGTATATACACTACCTTTACTAATATCCAGCTTGGTGTTAAATAGATAAAACAATGAAATATTTGGTATAATTTATTTCCTGGCTACCATATCTTAAACTGCCTGCTTTTAGTTTTTATGTTGCACATTTATATTTATTGCACTTCTATGTAATTCAGTTACAACAAATGTGAGGAAATTGCAATAATACTTACTATCTACTAATAATGCATTTTAAAGCATTTCCTAGAGTGTGGCTCTCGTCTTGGAAGACGTATGTGCGGCAAGTAAGACCCGAGTCATCGTCACCTGGCAGCTGAAATTTAAGAATAAATCATACTATTAATTTTCAAGTACTTACATAATTTATTAGTTATTAGGACAAATAATAGTGCATACAAATATACCATGTGCTAATTTTAGTATAGTGTGGTAAGTATTAGAGTGTGCAACCAGAGTATTTAAGAGATCATGTCTATTTAAGAAGGAATAAAACTAATAGGTACCTAGTTGAAGAAATAACCGAAATGACAGCCTAGAAGTAATAAAATTTAGTGGTCTAAGTTGTGCAAGTTGTTCTTGGACGTTTCAACTTGGTATTTTTTCAAATCTAGAGTGCATGGCCATTTCCTAATTTTAGACAAACATTTTCCATTATAAAAATACCACATTTTAACACCATCAGCTCAACCAGTCGTGGTCTATTACGCATGTAAGACTCGTATTGAAGTCTAGTCTAATAAGTGAAAAACTCACCTCCGAGATCTTCATGATTCTATTTATTTTCTTAAATTATTATCAGAATAATCTAACAGCACTCTATCACTTCACAAAGTAGCCAAACTTTATGTATGACTCGACTGCACGTTGTTTTGTTTTGACACTTGACAACAAAAACTACAGACAAAATATGGTGGTTTATGTCAATTTGACGTAACAGATATGTATTTTCTTATCTTAACGCTTATCCTCGTTTCTGTTGATACATTTGTTCACGAATGAATAATACCTACTTTTATATTTTGTAAAATTATTTATTGAATATGGATATATTTTTCTAGACTTTTACTTAATATTTATTCTCATTTTTTTAGGCCGGTAACAAAATAGAAACTGAAATTTGCGGCTTTGTTGAATTTCTTGATATTTAGATACCAGATCAGAATGATACTGATATTTAGATAAATAAAATAATATAAATCGATGTATTGATATCGATATTCAAATCAACGTAACAATTTCAATATTTTTAAATCTTTTTTTATGTGGATCTACTCATAGTTATATATTTATGTGTAGTAAGGAAGATTAGAATAGTTTCATTGGTAGAAATAAAACGGGACATGCAAATTTCTACTATTTTACTGTGTGGTATCGCGTCTAGACAGTGATTTACGGAGAAAGTGGTGCCCTATACAGATTTTTAAGTTAACTATACTTTGCTTCGTGTGTGTTGTGTAGTTCAAGTACCTAACTACTAGTTATAGTAGGTGTACACTGCAGTTGCACACGACCTTTATCAAGGGAGAATTAAATCAAACAAGCTGTAGCAGTACCACAAATCTTGAATTGTATTTAATTTGAACTATAGTCTAATTAACAAAAAAGCAACAAAACACCTGGTTAATCTACATCAACATACCGTTAGCATGTTTGTCGACGGTACAGCGACATCTATCGGATAATGTTGAAACTAACTTAAGGTATGAAGGCGCAATACGAAATAGACTTGGACATACCGCCCACCAAGGACAGAATGGCCTTAATAGACCGCCCACCATGCGAGAATACAGCGCAGTCTATTATAAACAAACAAGTAACTATGTAATGCTTTCAAACTAGCATAAAATGACACAAATGAGCATATACATTTATTTTTCTTTAAACAATATAATTACAGACTTAACTATCCATATCTCTCGAGACAGGCAAAACACAAAGCTTCGAGGTAGGGCGCTTTATCAATGAATTTTTACATTTTAAAGTTACAACTCGGGTTATGTTATCTAATCCGGGGTGTTTCTGTTCGATTCTACCTAAAAGCCACTTAGCAGGGGAAAGATCATCCTCCTTTATCAAAACCACGTCTCCGATCTGTGGTTCAGGCAATTTATGAGTCCATTTATAGCGCTGCAAGTGCTGAGACAGATATTCGTTTGACCATCTACGCCAGAAGTTCTGAAGCATTCTCTGGGTTAACTGCCAACGTTTGAGAGTACTTATGGTGGAGGTTTCGTAGTTGATCTCAGGTACAGTTACAAGTGGCTCTCCGATTAAGAAATGCCCAGGCGTCAACGGGCTTGGATCTCCAATTTCGTTTGACATTACGGAAATTGGACGCGAGTTTAGGCACGCCTCTATTTGACTAAGTAGTGTGGATATTTCTTCATAAGTAAGAGTTGTATCTCCTATTACTCTTTTGATGTGGAATTTCGTTGAGCGAATGCCAGCTTCCCAGAGACCCCCAAAGTTAGGCGCGCGAGCAGGTATGAAGTGCCAGGTAGTACACTGGCTGGCGAGACTTTCGGCAATTTCCTGGGCTCGAGTGGACCTTTCAATGTCAAACAACTCCTTAAGCTCCTTTGCAGCTCCGACAAAATTTGTACCGTTATCACTATATAACTCATAACAATGACCCCTGCGCGCGACAAACCTCTTGAATGCCTCCAAAAACCCTCGGGACGACAGGTCACTGACCACTTCAAGATGGATGGCCTTGGTGACCATGCAAACAAACAAACAGATGTAGCCCTTATAAGCGTGATGACCTCTACCCTTCGTTGTTCTTAGACTAATAGGACCTGCGTAGTCTACGCCACTGCGGCTGAATGGTCTGGCAGGTGTAACTCTGACGGCAGGTAAAGATCCCATCAATTGGTTTGTTTGATCTGCCTTATACCTGATACATTTCACACATTTTCGGACATGACGTTTCACCAAATTTTTTGCGCCTACAATCCAATATGCTGATCTTAAGAAATTTAGCATCAATTGCGGTCCACCATGAAACGTTTTTTCGTGGGCATCGGCTATTATCAATTTAGATAAATGCGAATTGTGTGGCAAGAGAATCGGGTGTTTCACAATTTCTTCTTCTTGACAATTTGCAAGTCTTCCACCTACTCTAAGAAGATTTTGGTCATCTAGAAACGGAGTGAGTGATAGAATACTAGACGATTTTGTTTTAATCTGGCCAAACCTTTTAATTTCTGATATATCTTTTTCGAATGCTGTAACTTGAGCTACCTTTAAACATGTGATCAAGGCCTCATTAATCTCCCATTTGTTGAGGCGCTTAGAGTATTCTCCTGGAGCCAACTGACGACGTGTGATAAAACGTCTGCAGTATGCAATTACCCTTAACATACCTTTAAACGAAGAGAATCGGTCCAACAAAGGTTCTTGTATGAGCCCGACATGCACCTTAACCGACTTGTCTTCTTGTGTGCTGTTGTTCTTCAACTTCGCGTATGGTATGGTTTCGCCTCGCAAGAAGCTTGGTCCATTCTTCCACAGAGTGTGATTTTCTAATTCGCTTGGCTGCAATCCGCGAGATGCACAATCTGCTGGATTTTCCTTTGTAGGAACATGGGACCAGTGCGACGCATCCAAGACCGTGAGTATCTCAGATACTCTATTTGCCACGAAGGTTTTCCAGGTGCATGGATGTTTATTCAACCACGCGAGTACAACCGTTGAATCCGTCCAAGCCTTTATATTATTATTTGGAATATTCAAAACCTCTGCGATTTCTACTAGCAACTTGGACAGCAGCACAGCTCCGCATAATTCCAAACGAGGTATACTAACTTGTCTAACCGGCGCAACTCTTGTTTTCGCACCTATTAAGCGCGATCTGATTTCTCCTCTACTATTTATTGATCTCAAGTATACTATCGCAGCGTAAGCTACATTCGAAGCGTCACAGAAGCCGTGCAATTCAACAACCAGATCATCAAATTCAGTGTGAAGCCATCTTGGTATCCGAAATTCAGTGAGTGCGGGTAATTGTTGACGGTAAGTGAGCCAATCTCTTCTTATTTCCTCCGGCGCTTCTTCATCCCACTGGATTCCCGATATCCACAGTCGCTGAATAAATATTTTACCAGTAATCACACAAGGTGCTATCCAACCCAGTGGATCAAACAGACGCGCTACATCAGATATTATTTTCCTTTTGGTTACAGGTTCATCCAGCGGCGGCAACATTACGGAGTACCGGAATTCGTCTTCTTTCCGATCCCAGGTTAGTCCAAGTATTTTCACTATATTTTCCGTTTTGATTTCTACGTTTTTCCTTTCATCCTGTTCTTTCTCATCTGTTCCATGATCTATTTTCCGTAACAATTCTTCTTTATTGCTTGACCATTTTTGAAGAGTGAATCCCGCTTTGTTTAACAAAGCTGTCATTTCTTTATAAATTGTTATCCCTTCTTCTATAGTCTCACACCCAGTCATCAGATCATCCATGTAGAATTCCTTAGGAACCCTCTCGGCTGCCAATGGATACTGCTCTGCGTGATCTAGTGCGACTTGATTAAGAGCCTTCACGGCCAAGTATGGTGCTGAAGCTGTCCCAAACGTGACTGTAAGAAGCCTATAATCTTTTATTTCTTGGTCACTATTGTCTCTCCAAACTATGCGTTGATAATCAGCGTCTTCATCTGCTACTCGGACCATCCGATACATTTTTACGATGTCTCCAATGAGACACACAGGATGTCTTCTCCAACGAATAATGAGGTGACGTAACTCCGGTTGTAGTGCAGGACCAATCATTAAGGTATCATTCAAGGATACTCCACGTGTGTTCTTACAGGATGCATCGAAGACAACTCTTAACTTGCTGGTAGATTTATCTTCTCTGATGACAGCGTGGTGGGGTAAGAACACTGACACTTCTCGTTTTTCATCGTTGTCAGGCACTAATTCCATATGTCCTAATTGCAAGTACTCATTTATTACTTCATTGTATTTTAATTTCAGATCTACATTTTTATTTAATTTTCTTTCTAACGCCTTCAATCTTTTCACAGCTATCTCACGAGAATCCCCATATTTACAGCTGGGATCCTCTTCACGAAATGGTAACCTTACCACATACCTTCCTTCGCTATTTCTGGTTGTAGTCGTGGCAAAGATTTCTTCACACTTAAGCTCTTCTTTGCTTAATATTTTAGTTGAAGTGCCAGTTGGTTCGGATTCTAGCTCCCAGAATCGTTTAATGACTTCATTGTCATCAACCAAAGAATGAAGCACATTCACAGTTTCATCTTCTTCCGACTCCATGTTAGATTGTCCAGACAGAATCCAGCCGAGGGTGGTGCATTGTGCCACTGGCGTGCCCGCAGGCCCTCGCAGAAGACCCTCCTTTAATATCTCGCTATACACATCCGCTCCTAATAGAATATCTATTTTGCTAGGTGTGTTGTAGGTTGGATCGGCTAGATACAGTTGATGAGCATCGAGCCATTCTGGTGCTCTCATTCTCTTACCAGGAATCAACGATGTTATATTCTGCAACACATAAGCCTTTATTTCCAATTGAAACTCTGGTTCTAGGCGGGATTTTACTCTCAATAGAACCATAGATTTGGATATCATCCCAGACTTATCCCCACCTAGCCCGGATATCCGACCATTCACTGGGATCTTCTTTAATCCTAATCCTTGAACTGTAGCTTCAGTAACGAACGAAGCTTGAGATCCTTGATCTAGCAAAGCTCTGAATTCTTGATACTCTCCTGACTTAGCCGCGATGTTGACTACGGCTGTGGCCAACAATACTTGCTTGTTTGTTTGTACTTTGGCGCAGCAGGCCATATGGTTAGCCACTGGTGCACAATCTTCCATATTATCTGTATCACCACTTACACCGCTAGGTTCCTCCGAGGCTGCTAAGACTGTGTGAACTAAATTACCTGGATTCACAGGCAAAGCTGAGTTGCCCTTTGGATGAAGCAAAGAGTGGTGACGCCTACTGCAGATCTGACATTTGGTGGCTTTTTGGCAGAATCGAACTGAGTGGTTTTTCCCTAAACAATTAAAACACAATCGATTATTACTAACAAACTCGTGCCTTACATCATAGTCTAGGCGAGCGAAACCTTTACAAAAACATAACTTATGGTCTTCGTTACAATATTCACAACTCATTTTAGTTACCTCAGCAACATGTAAGGTTTTAGGATAATTAATTTGACTGTTAGACGGTCTGACATTAGTAATTGCTGGTCTGTAGCTGGGCTTCGGGTCAATGAATTCTAGAGCGCGATACCTACCAGTGATAAACTCGCGAAATTGCGCAAATGTAGGCAACTCGTCAGACTTCACGTTTGCCGTTACATTCAGTTCCCATTGTTTACGGGTTTCCGCGTCCAGCTTCAGACTCAAAAGGTGAATGATAATAATGTCCCAAGATTGTACGTCAATTCCTAAATTTGACAACGCATTGAGACAGTCGGAGGATGTGTCAATTAAATCTTTGAGGGATGTTGCAGTCTCTGATGTGGCAGTCTTCTGGCTCAATAATCGCTTTAATATACTATGTGATAAATATTTTTTATTGCTATACCTTTCCTCTAACTGCCTCCAACACTGCGTGTAGTTACAGTCCGTCACAGGAACATAACGAATTAGCTGTTCAGCTTCTCCACTTAGATAACCCTTCAAATATTGTAATTTTTGCACATCATCCAGCGATTCATTGTTGTGGATCATAGACATGAACAAATCCCTAAAGGTGATCCACTCAGTGTATTTTCCCGAAAAACTTGGAATATTTATTTTCGGCAATTTCACTAAGTTACATTTTACATTTTCCATTACCCTAGCCGAGCTAACATCTGCATGACTCGTGCTTGGGAGAAACAAAGCCAATTTACGTTTTAATTCACATTTATAATCGGTGAATTCCTCTTCCGTGCTATCGTACATTTCATTAGACATATACTTGGATTCCGCCAACAAGTCAGGGTCGATTGTTTGCATTAACTCTTTGTGACTGTTCCGGAAATCTAACCATAGTTGTTCAAGTGTTTCCAATTTACTTTCGATGTAATCTTTCGTCAAACGATCTTTTGGCGATTTCTTAAAGTTCGTTTTTGCTTTACCAATTCGTTGAGATAAATCATACTGGTAATTTAATAACGATTCCATACTTTCACTTGTAAACAAAGTAAATTACAAATAACAAATGAACAATAGGAACAAATTGAAGAAGGACTTCGAATATATTCAAGCTCAAACTAGAATAGAATTTTTCTAAGTGTTTTTTAAACTGTTACACTGGGTGAAATCCGACATGGATTCCCCGTACCTTAGTTTTTTCGTTTATTATTCTAAGTCCTAATCTACACATAAATTTACTAAGTTAATATTACTGATTAAACATGCACGCAAAAGAGTCTTTATTGCAATAAGGTTAAAGTTAATTTTCTTATAATTTAACTGTTTTAATTTCTGTAGAAAATTCTAAGGTTTAAATCCTCTGGGTAATAAAGTTCAAATTCGCCAATAAATGAATTAAAAGTACTCACGATAAATTTCTTCACTACACCGTAAACACTGAACACTTACACATTCACCAAGATATTATGCTCGAACTCGCCGCTGTGATGTGTATCTCATCCACTTAAGTACTCCTCTATTAGCCACTAGATGGCGCCAGATACCCGCTGTAATATTCCCTGGGCTACGTTCAGTAACTAAAGTGTCAGTGTGATTATCGTCGGGTGAAAATCGTCCGATCATGAACACACTTACTGAACGACTTGGGGCGTTCTTCTGTCAAAAGTGTCAATTGAAGTATGATTTCGTATTCGTAATAATAAGTTTATATCCCCAGCGTTCGAATTATAAATTTTGCCTCATATCAACTGTCAAAGTGACGTCTGTGCGTTTTTTACCCATCTATTTTACGGGGTGACCGGTGCGATCGCCCGACGACGCCCGACGATGTTACTGAACGACTTGGTGTGATCGTCGGATGATCGCACTGACTTACTGAACGGGCCAGTGCGTCGTCGGGCGTCGTCGGGTGATCAAACTGAACGCACCCCTGACGTAGTGTTACCTCGTTCGATCTCGAGCGTGGATATTTCCGTCTGCAGTTATTCTATCCGCCAACAGATGGCGCTAGTAGTTTCCCTCACGTACACTTTAAATGAGATTTCCCTCGCCGCTGTTGTGTCACTACCTCCAGACTACCAGCCACTGCCTTGAACACGTCGTACTCGAAATGCAACCACAGAATTTAGAATTAACTCAAAAAATACTAGCCGCGTTCATCTGGCTCACACCTCCGACTCGATAGGACCATGTACACTGCAGTTGCACACGACCTTTATCAAGGGAGAATTAAATCAAACAAGCTGTAGCAGTACCACAAATCTTGAATTGTATTTAATTTGAACTATAGTCTAATTAACAAAAAAGCAACAAAACACCTGGTTAATCTACATCAACATACCGTTAGCATGTTTGTCGACGGTACAGCGACATCTATCGGATAATGTTGAAACTAACTTAAGGTATGAAGGCGCAATACGAAATAGACTTGGACAGTAGGTATGCTTGGTGAAGTTTGGTTGCACTTGTGTGCGTCCAACTTTAAGCAAAAGGCAAGTTATAGCTATTTTAAACTCAGTCTTTAGTTTTTTTGTTTGTCTGAGGCTTTACAGTTGCGCTAACAATTTTCTCACGAAATGGATATTTCAATATTTTTGAGTAGGTATGTACTACATACCGACTATCAAGCAGTAAAGTTGAAAATGGATGTAAATCTGATGTTACCTATCTAAACACATTTATTTTGTGTACTTACTTACTTATCTACTTAATAGTTGCAAGGGAACTGGGGCTCTCATTAAATTTTTACTCTATTTTCGGAGTTTAGTCAATCTAGTACAAAACTAGGTAAGTGCTCGTTTTTGTGGAGGTATATTTAATTGCGGGTTTTCGACTCACCGCGCTCTCTGCCTAGCGTTTATTAATTAAAGGCTGGCCGACCGTCATTTCGGTTAACATTGACAAATGAGTACCAACGGAGGCAGTAGCTTTTAATAATAGGCACGAGGTAGGCAGTACGCAGTCGAGGTGTCAACCGCACCGTCATTCTTAGGTTTAATGAAGTACTAACGGCATCCAGAGTAATTTCCCTTTGTCTCGGCGCCGAGGAATGCGTCATTTTGCGTCACGTCTCGAGTGATCTTTCTTCGCATAAATTAAGGTATTATTTACCTTTAGGTCACAGCAACCATAATGCACGGTACGAGCACGCTCTAGCAATTTCCTCTGAAACCCGATATTTATGCGCCGTGCGGTGTCACTGATAACAATGCGTTCTTATTCTTATTTTTAACGTGAACAATATCCACTCACTAGTCCTCCGCCTCTCACGCACTCATAACGGATAAGTCTGCCTTTGTGCTGTATCTCAGTCACACGCAACCACCAAGCTAACATTTGTCTCCAATTAGTAACTACACTTCGTCAATAATCAGACATTTCATAGTTGTGTAATGTGTAAAAGAATTTTATTAAGCGGACGGGACACTAGGTACGAGCATCATGAGAGTGCATAAAATATAATGTAATACTAATATCATATTAGAAGGATTATTTATTTTATCTTCATTAAAAAAATATATTACTTACGTAGGTACTTAGATAGTATTCAACTGATACATTTCAAACGTTAAAATAAAGCCTATTTCCCACTGACTAATGCAACATTTAATTTGATCTAGTTAGAAGTATTTAGGTAGGGACGCGAGTAAATATTTGAGCCGCAAAAAATGAAATAAAAGTTCTAATTCCCTTATTGCCAAAGTTTTACGAGTTTTAGGGAAATAATGGAAGTAGCTGGCGTAATAACGTTTCAATAATGCGCTAAAACCGCCTAATAACACACAAACTTTTAAAATTTAATAATAAAGTGTCAACCCAGAGTTCGCGAGTTGAGGTTTTGAGTGGGTGACTTCGCCGGCCTGTTAACTTAGCGATATTGATTCTGAAATTTCCTTGTGTGCTTACCTAATTATTAATCAGTAATCACATTTGATATCTAGCTACCAGTGTTAGGCCGCGTTACAATGGTTTCTATTTTAGCTAAGTCATGTGGTTAGAGAACCTGACCATAAAGCCTGAGGTCCCTAGTTCGCTCAACGCAGATTAAATGAATTACGTTTTGTCGGGGTCGGCAAATGTCTAAAGGACATACATACATACATACATACATAAATCACGTCTTTATCCCTTACGGGGTAGACAGATATTAAGGTGACAAAACATAGAGGCCACGTTTAGCATGATCGTGGGCGTATGGATGGAAAGGGGAATCAAAATAGTGATGGGTTGCTAGCCGCATCGCCTATAACATGATTCCTAAGACCCCTCGATGGGATTTTACCATCTGCGCGGGAAGAGAAGCAACTGGCACATTCTATGTTTTTTCTTTGCTCCCAGACCAGCACTAAGCAAAGACTAAAGGACAGATGAAGCCAAACGAATAAACTTAACTAACTCTAGTGGATACCTTAACGCAATTTGCTGCACATAGGTACGGATAGAAATTCACACATCCGATTTTTTGAACAGACAATGGGGTGAAAGTACCTAATGATGTTAAAGACGCATGTAAAGTTCAGTGGAATGTATTGAATGCAGGCACACGTAGACAGACTTCTAGGTTTCTGGCAGCGCAAGAAAATGAGACAGGAAGGATATCTCGCCTAAAAACAACCTCTATAAAAGCTTCCATAATTGCGCACTTTGAACCTGATAGCGACGTTGCTAAAGAAAGTGAAACAAAAGAATGCCAGTCACAATTACCTCATGAAGATGAGAGTTCAAAACATCGCGATACCGCTCGAGGTTTCTACAAACTACCCAATGGGGGCTATCGCGTGTGAATTTGCCGCTAGAGGCGCTAGTGTCGCGTGAGGTCCAATAACATTCACTTTTCACTGGTTTTGGCGGGTTTCAAGAGATAAATTATAATTATCGCAAACATGGATTATGAATGATTACTTTGAAAGCGGTGTTTTTCAAAAACGGCAAAACGGAACCGCGCAACATTGCGACATAGCTACTCGATATGATGATAGTTATTTATAATTAATAAACTTAATGAGATTCAAGATTTAAAACTTTGTTTCGGCGCCGATCTTTTAAAGTGGCCTTTGACAGCTATACCTCTGGACCTTAGTCAACAGTGGCGCCAACTGGTGAGCAAAGAAACGATAGTCCCCATTGCGTAACTCCACTGCATTTCCCGCGAAACAGCTGACTTTTTAAAATCAGCACTTTTCTGGCACAAAGAAGGCAGATTTGCCGCGTTTTCTTTTAATCTGGGTTGTTCGTGATAGCTGCCGTCGGCGGGATTAGCTTTTAGCGTTTCAAAGCGGCGCGTCATTACCTAAATATCCCCAGACGGATGCGAGCTGACGTTTTTCAGGACGGCTTTTAGACGGAAGGCGTTTCAAACGTCTTATCTAACGAGATGTTTGGTGCCAGTTATTGCTTACATCTTGACTTTTATTTCCGTAATCTTAAATGTATACATTTAATTTAAGTTCCTTTTTTTGGTGACTTATCTCAGCTACTAAATCATAATTATTTTTCAAGATTAATCTTTTTCATTATTTTGACGCTTCATTTGTACGAATGTTGTGTTCTTTAGTATTAAATAACGTGTTGTTGTTTCTGTAGCATTTAATTTATTTTTGACGTTAAAAGCCTTCTTATAAGTCAAAGAAAGAATATAATTTTAATGAGTCAGTAATTTAACAATCAAAAGCAAAACTCGCGAGTGTGACCCACCGTCCATTTGGTAGCTTGATGATTTTTATAATTTGGCGCACAAAAGTTTGGATTCCGCTTTTGTTTTATATCACCGAGAAATTAACGCTACGTCGGCGAATCAGCAACAAGTACCAGTTTAATTATAAACCATTAACAGGATTGTTACTTTGAAAACTCCTGTTCCTTTGATATTTCTAGAGCAAAGAAGGCAAACTGCTGGATGAAGGGCTTCCAAAGTACGCAAGCATTGATATTGTTAATGTATTTTACTCACTGTAAGCATTTGCAGAAGCTCCTCAATTGCGTTTGTTGAATGGCCTTTGTTTAAAAAACTCATTCTTTTTTATGGTCCAATTTAAACAAAAATGTTTATGTTTACAGTATGCAATAAATCCACCTGAACACCGCTCAGTACAACACGAACTTCAGACATTAACTTTGAGTTGTCTATAGAAAATATTTTGATGTGTATAGTCGAGTACTCCAATATCTATACATCCGACCGTTTAAAATATCTACACATAGACCTTGTTTTCAGTTACATAAGAAGTGTGTTTAGATATTTTTAACAGTCTGCTGCATAGATATTGGAGAACCCGACTGTACCAAGTCCACTCGGTAGAATTGTAGCTGATTACCAATTTGGAAGATTTCGGTGCACGTTAGGTACACCTAACCTAACTTATCCTAGATAACCTATGTAAAATATTTTCGGTTATCGCTGGAGAAATTTTAGACTAAACCATAATTCGACCAAGCAATACGTTTGACAAAAAACGATGTAGGTACCTACAGAATTTGTACGTTCACGACATATACGTGTAGATATAAACCATTTGGTCGACGTGTAGTTAGAGCTAGGTACTAGATAATACTCTTGTAAAAAAAGGAAGTAATAGTACCTACATACTTAGCCTTAGTCCTTCACGACCAGAAAACGCTTGTGTGGGTGTGCATATCGTTAAAGTTAAAACTAAACGTACGTTGTATAAAACATCATCGTATCTTGCAATACGAGTACTTTAAA
Source organism: Pandemis corylana (assembly GCA_949127965.1). Lineage (NCBI taxonomy): Eukaryota > Metazoa > Arthropoda > Insecta > Lepidoptera > Tortricidae > Pandemis > Pandemis corylana. The sequence goes on along the minus strand of OX421855.1, from coordinate 11,863,086 downwards.
ACGGGACGACTGAACTGCCGGGGGTGACTTAAAAAAGTTTGACGACAAACACACACCCTTTCTTATTCGCGATTTATAATATCAGTCGAGTCTGTTGTGGGTTTAATTCTCTGTCTAACGTTATATTGTTCCATAAAATTGAAGTTACGAATGTTTAGTTTGACATAATTTTCGTTAGTCATAAAGCATTTTACTTCTGAATATGAGCCGAATATGTAAGACCAACGAAAATTATGGAACTCAAAGGAACCCGCTGTGTTGTTCTTCGTTTTATCGAGTTCATGTTATAAATTCACTTTGTACCTATGCGATATTATTGTTGCAGTTCTAAAAGAACATGTAATTAGTCGTATTTACTTACTACAGTCTGTACGGTCAATTTTAGTGCCTCTATTTATATCTTTTATAGACTTGACTGAAAATAAAACCATGATGGACAAGTTTTTAATCAGGATGAAACTTGTAGTGTGGGTGACTTGGGCAAGATCACAGCGTGTCACGGTCCAATCAAAGTTGGTTCGACCCTCGTCAATTCGACTGACGCGTCTCAAAGACTCCTTTCTCTGCCTTGTGGAGCATATCTGCGCCCACTAGACTTGATGGCCGATAGCCACTGTCTGAGTACTGCATCGAAATCTTTAGCAACCATTCTTACACAGTTATAATTAATCAAGAACTTTAGCACGCTACGTGTAGGTTGCACCAAGTTAACAGCAACAATAACTAAACAAATAACAATAACTTTTAACAATAACAAAACTATATTATGACATATATTTGTGAGAAACCCTATGGAAATATAAGTACTCACCTATGTATGTATATAAAAATCGTCGACTATGATTAAAGTTATTGTGAAAGTAACTTATTACAACTCACACTAAGGTTTAATGTCATTTGTACGCAACAAAGCATTTGTTTTCATTTATTTAAAAGGCAAAGCAGTAATTTGGTTAAATAATAATTCAAAGAAAATGAACGTTTGTAGTAAACATGGGTAGGTATCTTGCGTGAGTGACGGTAGGTAGATCATGTTAGAAATCTATTTTTGTTCAGGCTCCCAAAATTACTGTTGTAAATAATTAATTACTTAATCGAGACCTAAACCTTACCTTAATTTATACGGCAAAGTTCCGGTAAACTTCATAAACAAAACCACTGAATCTATCTTGAATTAGTTCTAATACCTACTAATAGTTGAAGTTCCCAAGGTTTCTAGGTCGTTTCGATAAATTTTGTACAACCACTAAAAGGCCCGTTTGCGCAAATCGTTACAAGACATTACATCCTTCAATATCTTAATATCGAAAATGCTGAACCTTATGCGGTAGGAAATGACTCGCCATAACTATCAATCTATTCGTGACAACTTGATAAATTTCGACTACACAGACCTACTCCGACAACTTGATGAATTTCGACTACACAGACCTACTCCGACAACTTGATGAATTTCGACTACACAGACCTACTCCGACAACTTGATGAATTTCGACTCTACACAGACCTATTCCGACAACTTGATGAATTTCGACTCTACACAGACCTACTCGGACAACTTGATGAATTTCGACTACACAGACCTACTCGGACAACTTGATGAATTTCGTCTCTACACAGACTCCATACAATAAATATGAAAGCAGAATGTGAAAGGAATGTCTAAGCACAGGGTAAAACTTAAGTCGTGAACGATGTAGGTGGCGCTAATGTGTGTGCTCGATCAACGCACAGATCAAACCACTGAACGGATTGCGCTAAAATTTGGCACGCAGATATTTATTACGACGTATTATCCAATAAGAAAGGATTTGGCGATAGGGCCGTACTAAGGTTCACTATAAATTCTAATTTAGTGCAGACAAAGTCGCTGGCTACAACTAGTGGTAACTAAAGCTCATAATAGATTTGCCTACAGCTTTTTAAGTCCTTAGGACGTGACTGGCCGGGTTAGGCCGAATCAAAACTACCCACGCTTGCTAAGGAATCTTGGGCGATGACGCCTGGGAACTGAGCGAGTGGTTATCTGAAGAACTAGTAGTAGGTATTGGAGTCCCGAACAGGAACAATTTTCCACGGCCGTGAAACTTGAATGACAGTTTGATTAGTTACTTAGTTTGACCTGATGAATTTTGTACATTTCGTGTTGTTATTAAATAGTCATTAACAAGTTTCGTCGCGGTTGCTGTCGACGTCAATTTTTAGAGCTTGCTGGCATATTTATTCATTGTAAATTTCATGAGACATGAAATGTGATATATATAAAAAAAACTACAAAATAACGCAACGGGCGGCTCGAAAAACGTTAGTGTGGGCAGCGTTACCTTCGGAAAAGTACTCACACTTGCAAAAGATCTTCCAATTAAGTTCTAAACTAGTTAAATCATTCTCGACTTGTTGATTGTGAGTCAAACCGTTTATTTTGTGGCTTTTACGGAACAAAATATTCACGAAACGGATATATTAAACATTCTTAAACTGTTTTTCTTTGCAAACCGTCAAAATAAATACAAACACCGAGAATATTCTTGATTCATTGATAGTAACGGACATCTTGTATAACATTTCACATTATTTTGTCGTAACAATAATTAGACGATTCGTTTTGTTCGTAAATCGATTAGGCTAATGGACCCCAGGATCGATGGAAGCTTTTCTGCTGCTAACGATAGTATGATTCGCAGCGTAATCAACCCCGGGTTTTATAAGCGTCAGGTAACACACAGTTGTAAGACTGTTCAGGAACAAGATTAATATCGAACAGTCCCGAGTAACTATCGGTTTCTAAAACTTATAGTGTGTCCTGGAGACACATCGTTCATATACTTGGCCTAGTTCGGCTAAAAAGAAAAATGTTGGTTCCCCACAAGTATACACGCCCTGAGTTTTGTGAACGTGTCAGCAAATTTTGCCCTTTGTCCGGAATGCACTGGGAATTCTAATACGTTCCGAATTCCAGAAATGGGGATGGAAGCCTCACAAATTCTAGAAATACCGTGCCATCTCTCACCGTGAAAATTCATTTCAATATTGAAGAAAATTCTAAATGAAAACCCTGAGTCCCGACAAAAATTTACCTCATATTTTCACTCTGCAACAGAAGCTAAACTGAATTCTCCTGATGCTTTGGTGCTCGTAAGAATCAATGTTATTGATTTAGTATTGAAGTTAGTTGTATTTATTTTCTTTAGCTGCACGGCTAACAATTGCTTTAATATTTTCCCCAAACAAACGTTGCCAGATGCGTTACACGAAAAAACATTCCATGTTTCCTTGGTCTGTCTATTTCTTCTTGTTTGTTCGCGGGCCGGTGTTTGTATTGGTATTGACATAGGTCGCGAGCCTGCGCTACTAAGACGAGCCTGTGCTGGAGACGGTGATGTCAAGGTATCTCAGAATAATCCCGGAATATTTTAACATGTAACTTAAGGTTACACTCGAAAAAAAAAAGAAAAATAAATAAGGTTACTTGAATGCTCCTATAAAAATCCTCATAGTAATTTTGGATTCAAAGTTAACATCCCTTTGACGACGTAGGGACAATGAGGGAAATACATACTGCCGAAATACCGCCTGCCACCGTAGAACCCTGTCGCAATTGACATGGCGCCGTCAGTCAAACTAGGGTGATATGTTTTATTGCGGTAGGGTACATTTCCTTTACGGGAACAGTTCACAAGCCCTATTAATACCTGAAATGCAGTAACAGTGGGTGTTCGAACTATCCAAACCAACTGTTGAATGAAGTATGACGGATCAATTTTAAGGGACAATAGTTTTCTATTTAGGCTAGTGATTTTCAATATTTAGCAAGCCCTTCAGCAGTAAGTAGGCAACTAGTGTTAATATTAACTTCAACAATCATACAAATTAAGGATTACGTAGTTATTGCTGTGTAAAATGTATTGTTTTTTTTTCCGAAATAAACAGTTTAAATTTTAATTTAAAATTTGTTTTTTAGCAAAATTTTAGGCCAGAGTCACATACAAACGGAATATCTTATCGTAGAAATACTTGTCATCTTTTTTTAACCTGCGACCCCTTGAGTACCTAAGGCTTCTCGAACCCCCTAGAGGTCACGACCAATGACATTAGAAACCCTAGTTTTGTATTGTATAGGAAATCCATTCGTCGTGATAATATCTATCTTGCACAGGCCTATTTTATAATGGCATGTTGACGGCCACGAATAATTCTGTTTGCAATGCCGAGCCCGTGTTATTGCGATCGTAAAGAGCATAGTTTGTTACCTATTCGGGTAAAATATTCGAAACTACGGGAACTCGGGCAAAACGAGTCTAACGTAGCTTAAGTGGAACTTGTGGGATTCGATTTTGTCCCAAACGTTTCGTGGCCCTAGGCAACAAATATGCCGAGAATGGTCGAAGCCTTCAGTATGGAGGGAACGCCAATCTATTGTAACGTAAATATACTTTTCTCAAACATGCTCGGAAATGTATGCGTTAATGTCCCGATATGAGGACATGAAGTTTCTCGTTTATGGCTCCCTACATTACTTCTTGGCTTAGGCCACAAAAGTTAGTATGAAAATCCATTTTTGTCCGCTGCTCTAATTTTTTAAATTTCTATACTAAAATTAAATTGGCAAAGGAAAAAATTACATACAGCCAACCACCACCACAATCTGTACCTAAGCATAATTGCGACATAAAAAAAAAATCTATGGTACTATATTTATGTGCGGTTAAACATGGTGCTCAAATAGCTGGATCAAATTAGTACATTTAAAAAATAAAAAAGGTGGCAAATCGAAAATCTTTTTTTCTGCTTATGCGTATTTCGTAGTGATTGTTATTATAATTTAACAGAAATAAAAATGACTTCTAGTGATGAAAGTGACGGGGAACTTATGAACTGTACTCCGCCTCATGAATTAGTACCTATTTAAATTACTTTTTCCCTATAATAAACTACGATTTACTTGATTGTCTAGTAGTTATTTTAATTTTAATATTTCCTCACATTGTTTGAGAAAAGCACTATACAAGCTTTGGCCGGAACAGGGATTGCAGGACTCGTTCTATCTGGCCTCGTCTTCGACTCGGCCACCTACCCCAAACTCGTCCAGCAATCCCTTACTTCACGGCCTCTGCAGTAATGTACTATTTCTCAAACATGCTCGGAAATGTATGCGTTAATGTCCCGATATGAGGACATGAAGTTTCTCGTTTATGGCTCCCTACATTACTTCTTGGCTTAGGCCACAAAAGTTAGTATGAAAATCCATTTTTGTCCGCTGCTCTAATTTTTTAAATTTCTATACTAAAATTAAATTGGCAAAGGAAAAAATTACATACAGCCAACCACCACCACAATCTGTACCTAAGCATAATTGCGACTTAAAAAAAAATCTATGGTACTATATTTATGTGCGGTTAAACATGGTGCTCAAATAGCTGGATCAAATTAGTACATTTAAAAAATAAAAAAGGTGGCAAATTGAAAATCTTTTTTTCTGCTTATGCGTATTTCGTAGTGATTGTTATTATAATTTAACAGAAATAAAAATGACTTCTAGTGATGAAAGTGACGGGGAACTTATGAACTATACTCCGCCTCATTTAAAAGAGGAGGCAAATTTAGCTATGCAAAATATGCTACCGGAAAAAAGTAAAGAGATATACATGAAAACATATTTCCTCACATTGTTTGAGAAAAGCACTATACAAGCTTTGGCCGGAACAGGGATTGCAGGACTCGTTCTATCTGGCCTCGTCTTCGACTCGGCCACCTACCTCAAACTCGTCCAGCAATCCCTTACTTCACGGCCTTTGCAGTAATGTACTATTATCTACGCACATATCATTAGTGGTCTAAAATGCGTTCAGAAACCGTAAGAAATGACCAGCATTATTACACCCTTACAAAAATCTATACTGTAATAGATATCATTGAAGTACAGATTTTATCTACTACCACAGACAAGAAAATACTCATAGTATAATACACATACCTACATAAATCACGTCTTTATCCCTTACGGGGTAGACAGAATCTAGTATAATTGGTTGAAATAATGCTGATCATTTCCCTACTGCTTCTGAACCCATCTTAGAGTACTTGTGATATGTGTGTAGATAAAATAATGTAGGTATGCAACTGTAAATGATTAGGCCTTAAAACACTAGTGTGATCTTATTTTGAAATTCGCTAAAACTCGGGCTCGTTTCAAAAACTACAGTCGTGTTTTGAGGACCCTCATTATGTAACGGTTGCATAAATTATCGCATATTTCACTAGGGTCTATATCGGATGGTCGAATAATTGTTTGGTCTAATCTAATGTTTGATTGAATGATCGTTTGGTCTAAACTGAATTTATACTGAAACCCATCAACTTTTCAGCATAATCATAAAATAAACCTAACCTTTTTTTTGCGGTGGGAAAATGCGCTACGCATATACGACCACGCCGTGGGGACGGCAAGGAAGTTATGTGGGACTCCCCTTCCCGGCCCCCCTCCCGAGTGGAAGGAGGTGGGGGAGGAAGGCCAGGAGTGCGCTGATGCCTAAAGAGTACAATTTAATCAGTGCAGAGGCACTCACCTAAGGCGTTCTCCTGGCGGCGTGGTTGAAGCGGAGGAAGGCGATGCGGGTGAGGATACTTGAAGAAGCGAGGAGGAATCGACCAATATCGAGTGCGGATTGCGGATAATCATCGACGGTCCCAGGGAAAATGGACTCGGTCCGAAGTTATTAAAGTCCAGCAGGATTAATAGAAGTTTGGCTTAACACCAAATACAGCTAATGAGCTGTCAACGTTGGTTCTAAACTGGGGCTTTTACCCTAAGCCTTTTATAAGCCCGAGCATCGAAGTCCAGTGATGTAAATAAATAAGACATTAAACTTGCAGCGGAAGGACCACTTCAAAACTGATCATTGTAAAATCTAACAACACTTCGATCTAGTTGAACTAAATAAATATTTTTAACACTTTTAGATTAACACTACGGTGCAGACTTCACACAATTGCATCAGTAAAAATTAAAGATGAAAGAAACGTAAACTTGAAAGAAAGAAAGAAGACATTTATTCCTTTTTGCAAGGCACACAAATATAAGAGAACATACAATTTTTTATAGAAAAAAATACACACACATGAAAAATAGATCATTAGCGTTGTGTGTGTCGTCGCAAAAGTGAAACGGTCACTGGCTCAGCATTTCGCTGAGGTGTTAGACACCTGCAGCACTGATTTTCAGCCAGAACCGTCCTTGCCTAACATCAAGCGATAGAGTCAAAATCCTTGAGATCTATTTTATTGACAATGGAAGTAAAAATATCGTCACGAGTTATTGATGGAAATGAAGCTAATTTGAACGGAGAGGATCGTGTTCAATTGATTAATGAATCTCGACGTTACCAGCCCTTTGCAAGCCTTGCGGTCACGGGTTATCTATCCCGTTTAAATTAGTTATATTAGAATAAAACAGTCTTGTTATTGGGTAAATTAATTTAAGGGTAAAATTTGACCAATTATTAAACATTTCTACAGTTAATTTGGAATTATTATTGAACAAAGTTGTTCGGAATATGTGTACTAGAATAGAGAGGGTTTCATTAGTCCGAACGACGAAGGGATGAAATGTAACTGGAATAGTTTTGGTATCAGAATTCTGGAAATGTAATCTCACCGCGCGAACTCAGCCCGGCGGGAGTAGTAATTAATTTCAACAAAACGCGGCCCTGCTAGTTATCAAAATTCGTTCGGGCGAAACTCAAATATATAACAGTTTATTACATACCAGGCTACAGTTCAGAGGACGCATAAATAGCCAGTTATGTCTCTACATCTACATATCTAAATGGTGCCTCCCACGGTCACGGCGAGTGAGTACTTAGGCTAAATCGTTTAGGTGATTTGAAGCCCACTCACCTGAATTTATATTTTTTTGTTGAAAAAATTTCGCTTCAGTATTGTTGAGTCATTGAATCGTGTTGACAAAGTAGAGCTCTAGTTAATGAGGACGAATGCCAAGTAGGGCATAAGTGTGCAGACGCAGTTGGCTTGAATAGTTCAGAATTACGTTAGATGCCATTTGCAGCGCAACGTTTCCATGCTCTAACGCATAGCTTTGAAACTAACTTGAGTGTCTACTCTTGAAGTACGTCGTCTTCTCCTGAAGCTCTATTGAAGTTGAAGTGTTCCCTTGGAAACTACTTTGTAAACTTATCACTGTCAGTTTGGATGGTCTAAGTCAGATGTAATGTACATTTTTCTTTTTAAGCTTAGCTCTAAAATAAACTCAGGAGCAAAAATAATAATAAAAAATGTATGGAGAGTGACCCGTTATTTTTGCTTGGCAGTGTATTATTATCAAAGTAAAGGCCAAGTGAATATTTTCTAACCAAATGAAAGTAACCTAAATGTTATTGATAGAACCAATAGGTATTGGTAACATTTATTTAACTTATGATATTATTTAAGTATCTAGTAATAAACAGTCTTGCAAATAATTTATTCCAGATCAACACCGATATATTAATAATTATTATTTTAGGACTACGAGACACACACACACACGCTAGGGAGGCTCAAGGAACAATGCCCAAAAATGTTTACGTTAAACCCCATAGAAATATTTAATATATTTTCTATCGATATATCAACATTTGATATAATTTCAAAGGGTATAATCACTCATTGTGTATAATAAACGTTTGGTATAATTTTAAAATATATACATTTATTTCGTATATTTATCGTTCGGTATAACGCTTATTTCTTATAACGATTATATGGTATAACGCTCATTTTATATAATGAACATTGTGTTTTATTTACCTAACCTAACCAACTTTTTTATAGCAGTTCGTTTTTGTTGGGGGATGCAGTTCAAACCTAACCTAACCTACTTTTTGATAGCAGTTCGTTTTGTGATTAAATAACGTTATACCATAAGTTCATTATAGGAAATAAGCATTATACTTAAAGAATGTTATATTAAATGATATTATATCAAATGATCATTATAAGAAATGATAATTATGTCATATGTAAATATATTAAGTGTTGTTATATGATTTAATAATTATATCAAATGAGCGTTATTGCTACTAATATTATACCAAAAATTTTTATAGCCATCGTTACGCACCCGGTCCAAAGCTAGTGATGTTACTTAATCGATGAATTGATGAATTCCGCCTAACACTAGATACTTGTTTTAAATTAAGTATTTATTTTATTCGAGTAATAATACTTGCATACACACACACACATATACATATCACGTCTTTATCCTTATGATCGTGGGCGCATAGGTGGGAAGGGGAATCAAAATAGTTGAATGATTCCTAAGATTTTCGCCCATTCCCGCGCTTACTTGAATACACATACATACACAAATCATGTCTATATCCCTTACCGGGTAGACAGAGCCTGAGGTAACAAGACCTAAAGGCCACGTTTAGCATGATTGTAGGCGTATAGGTGGAAAGGGGAATCAAAATAGTGATGGGTTGCTAGCCGAATTTCGCCCATTCCCTCAATGGGGTTTTACCATCTGCGCAGGACGAGAAGCAACTGGTACATTCTATGTTTTTCCTTTGCTCTCAGACTAGCATGGAAGTAACTTACTTGAATACAGTACAAAAAAGGCGCATACATTTTTACCTGTGCTTTTGAAATAAAGTAGGTAAACGCAATAGAGCTGAAAGGCACTCGCCGCGTTCCTTTTAACAGAATTTTGAGGGTACCTACTGTAAAGTGCATTCAAGATAACTTCGCGGTTAAACAAACCCCGAGGAATTGAGAAACTTGCTCGGTTGTCTTCTGTCGACCTCACTTTGGTATTGTGGAATACGAATTTTCTTCACCAATTTGTAAAAGTAAGACAGGTTCTGTGGTGGATTTACCAGAAGGCTTATTAGTAGACCCGATCCAAGGGCGGCAAATTAGGCTCAATGTTTATGTATAATAGAAATAAAAAAGATGTCTTTATCCCTTACGGGGTAGGCCGAGCCTAAGGTAACAAGACAAGGTCACGTTTAGCATGATTGTAGGCGTATAGATGGAAAGGGGAATGAAAATAGTGACGGGTTGTTAGCCGCATCGCCTGTACCTATAACATGATTCCTAAGATTTTCGCCCATTCCCTCAATGGGCTTTTACCATCTGCGGCCTGCACGGGAAGTAAAGTTCTTAAATTGTAATTGAATTCAAGCTTTAGCAAAATGTGAAGACTATAACGGCTCGCTGGTAGGATAAGATTAACAAACTTCGCTAAGGCTGAGCTGAGTTACAATTTGCATTAAGGTTTCTGTTAGCTATCAGAAATTTAGCCTGAATTAGTGCACGTCATTTTATACCTAAACTAAAGCTGGTGTTGCCAGCTAACGAAATTAGCCTGACGATCTTAACTTCGCGCAACCAGCTTATTTGAATAATTTGAAACGTTATTCTGTACGTTCTGTGAGCTAGAGTCTAGCTAGACTATTATTTATCTGCGCAGCAGTAACTAGCTTTTAAACAAAGCGTATTTTTTTTCTGTTTCTGTGGGACACGCGGTAAACGAGGCAACAAAAAAAAAATTGCTTTATCGTATCTTCGACGTCCAACTACTAAAAAAAGTCAATTTCGGAATAACCTGGCACCAACTTTTATCTAAATAGTATACTTAGTAGTAAATTTAAAAATCCTAAACCACTGAGCTATCTGTGTGTATACTATCAACTTGTTTTATAAAGTAGAGCGAAATTAATGATTATAACACGGTTTCGATATCAATTTAATTCAATTTGTGTGTAAAATATACGTGATGAGTGACATGGTTTTGAACGGACGGACTTAGCCGCTTGACGAGGGTACCGACCATTCGCTTTATTGATGACTGATCTCGTTCCACATGTCGTCTCATTTGGTGACATAAAAATACTGTATTGTACATACGTTTTTTTGCTGGCAAGTAGTACTTCCGCAATTTCTGAAGAGAGGGGGCTGAGGCTAGCTTATACGCACTGATCAGAGCAGTCCAGACCATGGGCACGAGAGTAGTCGTGTTGTGATTGGAGTCGACTTTAACCCGACTCCTCTGAATTTTTGATTGAAACTGCAGATCTCCGCAACAGCGACCGCTTGAAGATATTGGCACTGCACTGACTGCTTGAAACAGTCCGTCTATGGCTAGTCTAAGGATTACTTTCATTCAATAGATTCTATGCTACGAAAAAGACGGTATTGCCCCCTGCCCCCTGTCACATAAAAAGACATGCTGTCAAGTTGACAAGTACCTAATACATGCCGCATGGTGTCGTTTTTGGTATTTTGGTATCGTTTCCATTCATAAATTAGAGACGTTAAAAATTATAATTGTTCCCATTCTCCAAGATGAAAGTAATTAATAACGATCTAAGCTAAACGGTTTGAGACTTTGTACCCGATTGTTAACACTTTTAATTAAACTTCCTGTTCATTTTAATATTGTTGACGTCAGATTCTTTTAAATTTCAATAAAACATTCGTTCCTTTTTTGCTGAAAACGAAACTTCAAGCAATTTCCTTTGACCGAAGTAGGTCTTGATTGAATTTGAACTTAATTGATTCGTTAGTTCTTGTCAAGTCATGCGGATGATGCGGACAGTCGAACAGGAACTAATTGGTTCGGCGTTTGAAACTAAATGTCAGAAAATATATTTAAATAGCTTTTGCTGCTCTTAAATTAATAATAGTTGTGAAGTCTTGCTCACACCTTCAAATATTAAGTGTAGCTCAGACTATTCAGTTTTATTACACTGATTATTTATCAATGAAAAGGTCTTGTTAGACGTAAAATTACTTTTAATTCGAATGTGTACAGAGAGCAAGAGGACGGTAAAATCAAGAAGAAGGAAGAGGGCGCTAGTGTTGCCGCTCTTTCATTTTGTTGGTGCTGCCAACATTAAGTATTTATTATAATTCACTGTCCTGCGGCAATTAAAAAAATCCTGAAATTACTTTTTCGCAGCTATAATAATAATAATAATAATAATCAGCTATAATCCTATTATACTTACCTAGATAGCCCCTTTGCAGCGGAAATACAAATGCGTTGGAATTTCGAAAAATCCCTTCTTAGTGCACATCTTTGACGCTCAAGGAATATGTCTGCCCATATGTAGCTTCAGTGGTTTAGATTGAGCGATATCTATCAGTCAGTTAGGTTATAAGTATAGATAACATGTATGTACCTATAACTCTTTATTGTGCATAAAACGCTGATAGATAATTGTCTATTAAGTATTTAAAATGGTAGTAAATGAAACATGCTGATGATGCCAGCTACTGGCGCGCTGCCAGAAGCTACGGCCTGTGCGAACGCGATTATGAAATTTGCCAATAATTTAATAATGTGAAGCGAATCATCTCATCACCGCCGCTAGGGGAGGGGGGAGTATCGCGTACATTACGCGGGGCGGATGTGGAAGCTGGCTAACCAACGGTTTCAAATTAAATGAAAACTTTGATGTTGAATTGTTTATTTCTCTTGCCTATGTGAAGCGAGTCGATCCTTCATTAGGTAAGTTCCATCGGCATATTATAACGTATGTAGGTATAATGGAAAAGGTACATACAAGGTTGTTCAAAACGATGTGAATTTGTTGTAGGAGAATAATTTAAACTTTCTAAACGACGCTGAAAATAGAACACAGAAAAGAATATGGCCGGGGATTGAACCCGGGAACCTCATCATTCTGTGATGCGTGTTATACCGCTACACCACCCATACCAGGTGAGTAAGCCTTCGAATCTTTCTATCTGTTACTAGCTGTCATGTAACCTTGTTACTATGTGAATTTTCGACGCCAAGCGTCATCTGTTTGAAAAATTAAAAGTTAATATTTGGTCGTCTTTGAACACGTCTAAAATATCGGTTCAAACTAACCCTGGCTTTTTCATAAATTATCATACAATCTGCTAGATCATGAAAATTCTAGGCATATATATAAACACACCATAGATCTAACCTAACCCAGGACGACAATTTAATATTATATATTATTAAATATAGGTACTAGCTGTTGCCCGCGACGTCGTCCACCCAGTATCAAAATTTATAACATAACACGTCTTTATCCCTTACGGGGTAGACAGAGCCTTTGTAACGAAGCTCCTTAAACAGGCACTGTCACCGAATCTTTTCTTAACAAATGCCTACGATATTATAATTATGCGCGGGCCAAATTTCAGCGCAATTCGTTCTGTGGTTCGAGCCATGCGATCGATCAGTTACTCACGGTTACCTTTTATACATACACAAATCACGTCTTTATCCCTTACGGGGTAGACAGAACCAAAGGTAACAAGACCTACAGGCCACGTTTAGCAAGACACTGAGGGCGTAGAGGTGGAAAGTGGAATCAAAATAGTGATGGGTTGCTAGCCGCATCGCCTATAACATGATTAGTATGATTTTCGCCCATTCCCTCGATGGGTTTATGGGTTTACCTTTTATATTATACAGATAACAATTAAGCCAAAAAATAAGGAACAAGCGGTTGAGAAGTGCCAATAATATTTTAGAAGTGTCAAAGAAATGACTAATAAAAGGCGAGAAATACCCATAATGATTTTTATAGGCACTTAAACAATCTTTCAAACATCTCAGCGTTCCAACTTGCACGTGATTGCTTAATAAATAGCGCGTTAGTGCCAGTCGAGCGATTTTCATAAAACATTGACATTCAACGACTTTGCAAAATGCATAAAAGAAACTAAAATGCCAGCGACCCTTTGTTATTGCATCTTTCCGATGAAATGACTTATTCGATTTAAAAGAAAAAATATATATTCTGTGTATTTTCAAACGAGTATTTATTAATGTAATGTTTTAATCCACTGACAATAAAAAATACAGGGACACTAAAAAATAGAGGGATAAAATGTAGTGGAAGTTACAACCAACGACATGAGAGATTGACATACACAGAAAACATTTTTATTACGGCATAAAAATGGCAAAGGCGACGTAAAGATAAACACCTACGCCATATCTGCTGGGAGTGCGACGCAATCAAGTTTTGAAAATAACGTTTTTTACGACGAAGCTAAAAGACCAAGCCATCGCAAAGTCGAAATTACGAGGAACATCATGTCAGGATTGACTCCCTTGTTACCCGGGCCGACTACGTAAAATCTTACTTTATCGACGATTTACGCGAAAGGTTTGAAGTCACGCGTATGGGGTTGGGACTCCTTTGGAAATTAGTATAACACCTAGCGTCTAATCGTACTGGATTTCTTTAAAAAATCGTGGCTAACGTATTTGTAGCGCTTTAAATAGGATGGTATGTTTTAGGATGTTTAGTAAATTGTTTTCAGGGCATAAAATATTCGTAGAACTTATAAAATTGTAAAGCTTAGCGTGACCCCTTTTTACTGATGGACCAAAATCCAAATAAACGAAGCGCCGAACGTACCTACAACAACTGCGAAGCGGTTTGCGGTCCCTTAAAGTTCGGACCTTAATAAAATTCACATATCGCCCGCGCTGTAGAAATATTGAATGTACCCGGGACGTCATAACAAACGTAATGTAAACTTTTGGGATAGGCTTTGCACTAGGTAATGTTAACATTTTACTACATATAGTGCATTGGGGTAAATTCGAAATTGGGGTAATTTCGAAACTCGTGGAAATCTTTCAACGTGTAATCTCGTGGATATCCACTAAACGGGGAACAATTACATAATCTAGCAAAGCTTACCTAGAAACTCCAATGCCTTTGGCTTCTAGATAAGCGTCGCCAGATTCTAGAATTGTTCCCCGTTTAGTGGATATCCACGATTTTCGAAATTGCTCCAATTTCGAATTTACCCCAATGCACCTTATAGCGGTTAGCTACGTGCGAGTGCGTCATTCGTGTAGTCAGAGTTAAACTAGAAACATTTGTTTTAATTGCAGTAATACGGTCACTTTACTTATGCGACTAAAGAGATGAGGTACCTATCAAAGTATGCAGTTACTTCAGGCGTTTCTGAACCCACTGTGATGTTTTCACTGTCGTATAAAACGCTTTCTTTTATTGCCAGTAGAAAGTTTAGCAACCCTGTAAAATCAACATGGAATTGACTCCGTTCCAGTTCTATAAACGTGTAATCCATGACAGTTGAATTTAGCCTGGTTACTTATACCCAGGTGGTCATTGAGAAGTTATCTGTCCCCCAACACAAACAAGTTGCGAGTGTTTCCTTCGCAATATATCCAACCCTCGCGAAGAGGGCCGAAATTAGTTGCGCAACTGTCATTGTTTGACGAAGGCCCGATCCGGCCGGTGGCCGACATGTCGCTCGATATTACCAATTACACCGAACCCCAATAACTTCTTATATTCTCTATTTAATAAGTGCCTTCCAACTTAATCAGAGTTTCACACATTACTTTCTGAGAATTTAATCAAGAGAGCAAAACAAATGGCTTTGTGTCTACAGTTGAATTAGCCGCCTTTTTGTTTCACAAAGAAACTCATAGCGAGTCTCTTAAGCTATCATAACACTTGAAAGCTATCCTTGTCTCGGTAAGCCATTCTGTATTAAATTTGGGTTCAAAACTTTGTCCGAGTATTACCATAACAAAACAACGGCGTGTTTTGTTGGAGCGACGGGTTGACAATGGGTTAACTTCAGAACATCAAGACAAGGCGATCCATGCTAAAGTAACTATGTCGAACAAAGGAAATTTCGCACCAAGCGGTACCTACAACTTATCACTTCTTGTATAAAAGGAAAGAAGCGCTGTAATTTAAAAAAAAATACATATATGTAGTGTCCTCTTCAATGAAACAATTTCTTCCAATGAAATATGATTTTATTTGAACCCACAACCAAGTATAACAGTTTTTACAAAATATTTAAACAGTAAGCGATCCCTTAAGTTTCATCAACGTCTTAGCCTCTCCGACTCTTTCATTGGGTCTTCCCTCTCATTCCTTCGTTCGTTCCATTCATGTACACACTCATCAGTCCTTCCGTCAGTCTGTCATTCTGTAAACACATTCATCCTACATATATAGTGTCATTTGAATTTAAAAAAGTGTAAAACTAAGTTCGATCTTATTACGTAGTTCTGTAAATACTCGTCAGAACTCCACTGGTCAAATATTAAGTAGCCAATATCATGGGACAATATTTTCACCCATAAAATTAATTGGGTGAGGACCAAAAAGTTACATAGGTACCGTTAACGTTGCGTTAAAATGTCCACTAAGTAACTTTTTCATTGTGACACGAAAGTTACCCATACAAATGTATGACTAATTTTCGTGTCACTTTAACGGTGTGTAACTTTTTGGTCCTTACCCAATTTTTGTTGGTCATAAAGCGTTTTATTTCTGAAATAGTAAGTAATCTTTTTTTAATAGATCATAAAGTAACATTTCTATCCTAACCTTGATGTTTCCGAAATTCCTGAAAAATGCGTGAAAATAATTATGAGAGAGAATGTGTTAAACAAGCAAGAGTTTCGTTGTCATTGAAATCGTCAGAGCTTCATAATCCTACGCACACCTTGGCGGTTATAGAATAATATCCCCGACCTCCCTCAGCGGAGCTCATATAAATGTTTATATTTATTAACCGTGTACGCGATGATGGCGGATGTTTATGACGTCACGTCCAGACCGCGTGGCGGCTTTAATAAGACGGCTCATAGCTGCTTTATAGCGCCGCTTGTTACGACCATGCTGCCCTTTTATTAAGGAACTTAGGCTTAATATACTCGGTTCATATCCTGACGAGCGGCTGTCTTAACCTATTACGGAGCATAAGAGGGTTATGATGTTACTAGTTGTCGTAGTGTTAAAGGCTATCCTTGAATTTGATGTCCCTAGTTCAACTGTAGAGTTAAAGCAAGAGCTGACTCGAGACCATAGGTTTGACGTTATACGAAACATCATTTGCCTGAGTATATAAAATCTCTGTACTTAGAGAGAAATAATTTATAATAAAAACTAGGTAGGTACTGTAGAGCTGTTATGAGGAGCACTTGCTAGTACAAGGACCGTGTTGTAGAAGTAGGTTGCAGAAGGCATCTATAAAATTACAATCATATTCGAAACATTACTATCTTATTCATTTTAAACTTTTTAGTAAAACAAATACAATATTTAGAAACAGTTTGGTTCCCGCTCCAAGCTGATTTGAGCGCTGTTCCCGAGTTCCAAACAAAACAGTCAAATCAATCGAACGAGTGTTCGATTTATGAAACCCGAACATAGCCTCAAACCAGCCAGTTCGTAAACCTATAATATCCTAACTCTATACTCTATAGTACCAAAGTATTGTACGTCCGAAATAGACAAGCCGTTGAAATGAAACTTATAAAAATCATGTTATCACAATTTGTTTTAAACGATAAACGTTTCTTGTTTCTTGTTTCACTAGTATGTATGTATGTATGTAAACTCTTTATTGTGCAAAATAAACAAGACAAATACAATTGACAAACACTGAGATACATGCACAAAGGCGGACTTATCCCTTTAAGGGATCTCTTCCAGTCAACCTTTGAGTGGATGAAAGGAGTATTATGTTAGGGATGGCGGATGGACGAGTGAGTTTAAAATTGCAAACACTGAGAGCCACAATACATAACTTTACCGAATATAATACATAAACTCCTAAAACCTACCAGTCAATAAACTACTTTATACTATCTATAATAAATATATATCAATAAAATATACTACATGAAATAAATAAATAAAGAGCGCAATAAACAAAGGAATATTTCCATTAATTTAAGAAGACTACTAGTGATTAGTAGCGTAGCCTTCTTCTTCTTCGTAGGAGTAGCCTCCTCTACGCTGGTCTGGGAGTAAAGAAAAAACATATAAAATGTTGCTTCTCGTCCCGCGCAGGTGGTACAAACAAACCCATCGAGGGAATGGGCGACAATCTTAGGAATCATGTTATAGGCGATGCAGCTAACAGCCTATCACTATGTTGATTCCCCTTTCCACCTATACGCTTACAATCATTCTAAACGTGGCCTTTAGGTCATGTTGCCTTAGGCCCCGGAAGGGATATAGGCGTGATGTGTGTGTGTATGTATGTAATTAGTGATCGTATCCGGAAGAGGAATGATACGCCAAGTTTTAAGAACGAAAAAGTATTCGTGTGATTAAATTACGAGTTTCCTGTAAAACTTTTTCGAAGCAAACGATCTCGTTAGCCGTTTTGAGCGTAACTCATTAACTTGCTTTTTATTTTTAACAAAACCCGCCAAATTTTGCGCCGAAGAAATGTTGGGGTTTTAATGATGTAGGTAGTATTTTGTTTAATTCTAATTGCCGAGGTTGGGGAATGTCAGCCGTGCTGGCTGCTGAGTCCATGCCGCTCTTAATAAAAGCCTTCGTTCCATTACCGCGTTTATGTGTGAACCGTTAAGTTTTACGATGTTGCCTTCTGGATTTTGTCACACGGGACTGTACTTACCTAGTCTACCTATTGTCTTTGTTTCAGTACTAAACAGCCTTACCGCGATAACCCTTAGGAAAGTTATACATTTAATTTTCACTCGGTGTTTGTAAAATAAAAGCCGTTGTAGCCTAGTGGTTTGACCTGTGGCCTCTCCAGCTTATGGTCGGTGGTTCAAGCCCGGGCTAGCAATTCTGAGTTTCTGAAATTTATCTGCAAAATTAAATTTGAAATTCACAATGATTTTTTCGGCGAAGGAAAACATCGCGGGGAAATTCAATGGTGTGTTTGAAGTTCCCTATCCGCACTGAGCCCTCGTGGGAAATATAGCACTAACGTTCTCATTCTGAGAGGAGGCCTGTGCCCAGCAGTGGGACGTGTGTAGGCTGGAGTTGATGATGATGTTTTTAAAATCCGAAAAAATACTTTTTCCTAGAAATTAGACTTATAATTAGGTATTATTCGCCTCCAATCATTTCTATACTAAAACTGTTATCGTGATGTCAAAAAATACCTGTAAAGAAAAATTAAATGTGGTTGTTTTCTTCGCCTTTTTCTTTTAAAAGTGTAATATTGCAGGAATGTTGACGTTGAAGACATTGAAGAACCTTTCTTAGTTTTGGTTCGGCTATTTAGGTAAGTATAGTAATGTCGGTACTGAATTATAGATTTATGTAAAGTTTCCTCATTCTAAAAGGATGGATCACGTCACATAGATAGTTACTTTTATTAGATATTTTTAACATTTTACCTACCTAATAGCAAATCAGTTTCTTTTGCGTTTCATATTTTCGACATAAAATACATTTTCAATCTCATTCAAATGCCGTTCTTATTTAAAATACATTTGCAAGGCGTTGTACGGTTGTTGCTTCACACTTCATTGCGTTGTACATTTTGTTACACTAATTATTGTATTCTAAATTAAACACGCATTTACAAAGCTTTATCAAAAAGCTTTATCTTCTAAAATTCAGGAGCTAATTTTATTGTAAGACGTATTACTTTAGTTACGATTATTTTAGTTACAGTAATGGTATTTAGTGATAAATAAACCATAAACATTTATGCTCTTCTAATGGAACCATCTTCTGAAACACTGCCCTATTTTTTTCTCCTCAACGGATAAATCATGAAATCATCTCATTAAAATAATAATCATCAATCTTGCCATCACCTTTATATGTACAATTCTTATTATCATGGTCTATCATAACCAACTCATAATATAATTGAATATAACTCATATTCGTTTGTCTTAACCACAGCACTAAGCTCCATGTCAGTATGTTCATAGAATCGCAGCCCGTACTTCTCGTGAGGACTGCGATTAGCAATCGCTGCATTAGGGCTAGAACCTACAGATGGAGTGTCGCTTCTTTATTTATTTATTAATCTACAGTTATCATTATCTTCGATACGGTTTTGTGCCGGATTAAATTTTACAAATCAGCGCCATCTACTGCTTTGACATTTTCGACCGGTTCTCAAGTTTTCCTTAGCGTACCTACTAAAGGGCATTAACCCGTCAAGCGTCCAAGCGACTACAGTAGTCCCTAACTTTTTCGAGACATTTTTTAGGGACTGCATAATGCATCATACATCAAATTTAAAATGTTATAATCCCCCCACACATTCATCGAGTAAACAAACCGTAAATTAAAAAATAATCAAAATTTGCCAAAAATTCCTCACGACACTTTGCAAAAGAGCTGATATTCAACAAACTTGTCGGACCGATTTTTACCAAACATGAAAAAGGGTCACCGCAAGGAAACTGGCTTTCGAATGAAAAAAAAACCGAATCTAATAACACCCCTCTTTTGCATCGGGGGAATAATAAAACGTGTCTAGCCTTGACGAGGAAACTTAACAAGATAACTGAATCATAATGCGTACGACTGAAAAGGTCAAAATATGATTGCCGGCCGATCACTTCGTGTACGAGAAACACACAGCTGATGTCTGATTATTGTGTATCGCTACTGAGATTGTACGCATAACACTTGGAGTGGGCAGTAAAAGTTTACGACGCTCTATCGGTTTCCCTCTTCTGCTAATGAGGTTAGGAAATGGCGTTACAGCCTACTGTATCAGATCTGGCACGCTCGTATCACTAAAATACTCTATTACATCCTCGTGAGGTCTTGGTTGGAGTAATAAACTTGCAAAACAACTATATAATAATGTATCGAAAGACGGAAGACAAGTAACAAGAATATTATAGTTTTTCGTGGAGGTGCGAGTCGGGTTACCTCCGCGTGATGGTCAAGAGCTGCGGTTCGTTTTTGGATTCGTCCGAGGGAGAGCAGTGCTTGGTCCGGTGCACCCTGGGCATCGGTTAATGACTTTCTGAGAGATTCTGAGGGATATCATCATCCGTTGGCTAAGAGCCCGAAAGGGGGGAGGGTCTTTTGACCGTGTTCTACCGTACAACGTTGCCGACATTTTGATCACAAGATTTTTGAATACTGTATTTTTACTTGGACATTGGCGAAATCGTCGCATCGATCGATGGGGCTATATCAAAAAAGAAGAAGAAGAAGTTTTTGGTGACGCTAATTTCGGCTTGACTAAATTCCCAGCGTACAACCAATGAACAACTTTTTTAATGTTCAGCAATGGTCTTAGTGCCTTGTTTGTAAGTATCATAGGCATGAATGCTGATTTTTCGTACTTTGTGTGTAATGAAACCTATTTGTTAGACCTATTTTTACGTCAGTTGTGAATACAAAGCGGTGGCATACCCAGCATTTATATGCGGAGCGGAGCGTGCCTACACTCCAGGCTAAAGGCTTAGCCAGACTTCGCAAAGCGACTAGAGTCTATTCGCTACACGAATGCCCTCAATCCCCTATGGTTAATGCAGCGCTAATAGCCATAGATTCAATGACACGAATTAAGTTAACGAATACAGATAACTCACGTAATTAAGGTCGAGGATAACTCGACGTGTTTCGGACTATATATAGGAAGTCCTTCCTCCAGGAGCGTTTGTTATTCGTTTTTGTTAACAATGTGTCAATCTCACGAAAGTTTTGTGTTTGAAATGAGTTTAATTCGTAGTAGTAGGTGGGAATGGTGTTTAAATTATTACCTGTTCTTGGGGTATTTGATTCTATATGAGTATTTCGGCACGAAAGTGACAAGAATTTTTGTTTAATAAGTAAATTAAAAATTTACTAGCTCAAATATTCTACGAATTCGGATCCAAAGTTCCATTTTAATTAAGCCTCCACTCCAATAGACAGAGCTAGCGTTCATCATTATTTTACACTGAAGGGAAAATAAAACGATAAATGGTAAGTAATTATTTGTATCTCAGCTCTTTGTTCTAATTTAAATGCGTGGATAAAAAGGATTAAAAAATACATTTTCATAACGTACCTGCGGCATCACCGAATACGGCAGCGGCCGAAGTGAATCCGCTGTATCCAAATTAAATAGAAGGATAATCTGCGATCCTACTTTGAAAGATAAAACCAAATTGCTATTATCAAAATTGGGGATTACGTTCGGAGGCATCGTTTAATTTCAGTTGTTCGGATAAAGCATCAATAAAATTTGCATTTTATACTAAGACCCAGAAATTAATTTTAACCGCCCACTGAAAATAATTAAAATGTTCAGCCACTCACAACATACTTAAGAGATACTGCTTTCAAATACTAGAATCGGTTGTTACAACAGGATGTTGTAGCTAATAAAATTACAGGCCGATCCATATTGATCACCACTGTACAGTCGGCGTCAACACCCATAGTGGCCAAAAAGTTAGCAACACGACCTTATTTCAACTGTAACAATGACGTGTTGCGAACTATTTGGCTACTTTCGGTGTCACGAACTATTTGACGCTGACTGTACCAGAATTTTACTGCCAATCACGAAAAAGGTATTAGTCAGGACGTTCCCTAAATAATTAATCATCAATCAGATTTAAACTTCACAATTCTGAAAGCCAGGATTTGATTAATCCTCTTAAGTTATTAGTTTTGTTCAGGGCAACTTAGTTGTTATTGAATATTTATAATATTAATTTGCATTCTAATACTGCGATCACATTTTGTTAGACTTCGTGCAAACTTTTACACACTTAAACATTACATACATACTGTCATGTGCTTCCAAGCTTTGTGTTGTTGGAGGGTGTAGACAGGGAAGAAAGCCGAGGGAATCTTGGCGCTCGGGTGGTATATCTTTTAGTTATTCATAAAATTATTTCCATCAATTATTATTTTATTCCGTAGAAAGATCTAGAATACTCAATTTACAGTTGGATTAGCACGACTGCGTGCAGCGGCTGGACAGGTAATGCCACACGCAAAAACACTTGTTTCTCATTATTTGAATTTAATTCCTAAATTAAATTGACATTGCCTGCCAGTTAGTTTGTACATACAAACTCCTACAATACATACATACCGTCAAGCGTCTTTCCCATAGGGGTAGGCAAAGACTGCTTTGTTTCCCTTGTTACGATGGTAACATACTTCTTTTGCTTCATCCACATACATCAATCTCTTCATATATATGCTCGTCGGTTTAGGGTACTGTTGGTTGACCTGTCGTAAACATTTGTGCTTATTAAAATAATGGCATTGTAATGTCGGACATGGTGCTATGAAATTTCGATTAAAATTTAAATAAATTGTGAATAACGCATGAGTGCGGGCATGACACGCATATGCGCGGATATCATTTGCATTTAATTATCAATATGTCGCCTCATACTCGTGCCCGCTTTTCGTAATATGGCGTTGATACCGTCATATATACGCGTCTATTACGCGAGGGTGTTTGAGGCAAGAGTCAAGAGCTCAAAATTATTGTTACCGACAAGAATAGCTCAAAGTGCTACGTATGAGCTGTACACACATACACAAATAGACAGGGGTAGACAGAGCCTAAGGTAACAAGACCTTAAGGCCACGTTTAGCATGACTGTATGTGTATAGATGGAAAGGGGAATCAAAATAGTGATGGTTTGCTAGCCGCATCACCTATTACATGATTCCTAAGATTCTCGCCCATTCCCTTGATGAGCCTTTACCATCTGCGCGGGAAGAGAAGCAACTGGCAGATTCTATGTAGTTTTTTTTGCTCCCAGACCAGCATGAAAGTATGAGTATGAAGTATGAGCTGTATAGCGTTATTAATCGCTCCACTCTAATATAAATGGTTATCTAATATATATGGTTGCCTGGTAGAGATCGCTCTGTCATAAGGCCGCCTATTGTTACCTTGTAATATTCTGTATACCTTCTTTCTGTTTTGGTTGTTATATGTGGTGTTCAATACAGAGTTATTGTATTGTATTGTATATAACGAATTGCATTTGCTTTTCCATCCGACGTGGTTAATTGTACAATATTCATAATGATTCCCGCAGAAGTAATCCAGCTTCGTCAAACAAGAGAATTTTCGTCATTTACGTCGGGCGCTGGTCCATCTAAAATAATTTGAAACCGCCAAGTCGCCGTTAAACAACCGCAGTACCCATAAAAGATATTTGCAAACTTGGGTACCCGGATAAAGGACTGCGGAGATTAAGCCACAATAGCTGTGAAATATTGAAGCAATATTCTAAATGGGCCCTCAGGAATAAAACTCTACTATAATCAAACGTAATACACAAGATATTTATTTTAATACCTTCCTTCCACTCGATGCCCAGCATCTCAGCAACACCTGGGAAGGAATTTCAAGTTTAAATTACTTTTGAACTTTTCTTTAATTTGCCAAAGCATTTGCATAACGTCAAGTCTGAAAATACGGAAACTGAACTTTGATTAAGACAAAGGGACTGTTTAAAAGAAAAGATTGAGGTCGGAGCTGCTACTGAGACGGCGTTCTTTAATTAAAAAACCTAGATTTGTGTTTAAACGGTTTTTTTCCACTGCAATTCCAGGGTCTTTTTTCCCGACCATTTTAACTAAGCACCTACAGTAAACTTTAAAAGGTGCCTCTTGATAGTCTGGTGTGTGGTAAGTATAAAAATTAATTGAACGAATGAGATTGCGTTCATTTAATTCATACACTGACGACTCCCATTGCACCGACACTTTAGTCATTCACTAGGTATAGTTAGTTTCTATTCACTATAGTCTAGTTAGAGCATTAGTTATCTCCTCTATGTGTTATAGCAATTACTTAATTAAAAAAAAAGAAATAGACAATTAGATAAGTGTCATTTTCATTGACATAATACTGAGCTTTAATCTTATAATGATTTAGTAAAATAAAAAAAATACCCACTTCGAGCCTCTAAATTTCCAATCCTTATCTTATTTGAAAAATTTTAATTATGCTCTTCCAAATAAAGAACAAAAACTACTGAAAAGGTTGTTACTAGTTGAACTTATAAATGTTGAAGAGGCCCTTAATGCGAAGATGGTCCTGACCAAATAACCGTCTGAGCCGAGGTCCTAGTAGAATTTATATACCAGATTATTGTACAGTTCCCGACACCAAATGCCAAATTAACGTCAATCCAAACACTGAACCACTTGCGACACTTGTGTCGGTAACAATACGATAATGTGGTAGATAAATTCTACTAAGGACCTCGGCGTTTACAAGACAAATCTGCCCCGAATCTACAAGATCCGTGCAAACATTGCAAGTTAAAAAGCTTGTAAAAGTATACGTTTTAAAAAGTTCCTCAAACTGGGCAGAGATTGCTAAAATGTTTGCTAGCATAGTTGAAGCCAACCGTAAGCTTGTTAGATCACCGTTCAGCGTGCCGCGCGCTCGTTACTAACTTCTTCGGCTGAAACTTTTAACGTCCCGACACCCAGCGAGATTCCCGTGAGCTTGAAAAATATAACACGATTACTGGCTGCTAAGAAATGGAGCCTCATTAGTGATCTTTAACGTTAGTTATGGCTATTTTTCACGAATTAACACTGTTAGTGTGAGTCGCACCAAGTAAGGTAGGTACTTTACTCTTAAGTGTCATTTTTAATTAACAAAAAATATTTACCTTGCTACTCCGCTACTCACGTGCAAGATAATCGAGCCTGTGGCTATGTTTTATGTGGCAGTAGTGGAGGAGGGATTGCAAAACAATATATTTCACACAGGCTTGGTTATCTTGCACGTGAGTAGCGGAGTAGCAAGGTAAATATTTTTTGTTCATTGAAATGGACCTCCGCAAAGTGACGCCTGATTCAATAAAATGTAATTTTTATTAAGAAAACGAATTGTGTACACTATTTTAATTATATGCTTTCTAAATAAATTAAATCTCCTGTTTTCAAATCCCATAGAGGGAATGGGCGAAAAACTTAGGAATCATGTTATAGGCGATGCGGGCAGCAACCCATCACTATTTTGATACCCCTTTCCACCTGTACGCCCACAATCATGCTAAACGAGGCCTAAAGGTCTTTTTACCTCAGGCTCTGTCCACCCCATAAGGGATAAAGTCGTGGTGTATGTATGTATTTTCAAATTAGGTACATTGTTTTTTCCAATCCTTTGCAGGGTGATTACAAAGTCCACTCAAAAAATTCGACCCGTACGGGAATAAACATTCCTTTCGCATTAAAAAATCACTCATCAACTTCACTGTCCTCTTATTTTCAACGAACTCCGCACCGAGGGGCCTGGTTCGTTTAAAGCGTGTTAAACGTGGTAGAGTGGCCCCTAATCCCCTTTCAGTTAGGGGGCATTTTGTTTGGAAGCTTTTATCGCGGGTCAAATTGAAAACTAGACCCGGGTTTATTGTTTTACCCGGAGCCCGATCGCACAACCCTGCACGGTGGTGATATACGCTCAGTATGGATTGAAAAGCTACCGCTACAGTATGACAAAAGATTCTGAAAATTTTCCGCAAAGACTCTTGGTTTTTGGCAGACTATCTTTTTAGAGTGAGGCTAAGAAGTAGGTAAATTAAATTGAATTGGAATGGTCTAGTTGGGTTAAACTACGAACTAAACTAAGACAAAATAAACTACGATAAAAAGTCTCAATCTTGTGTAAAGCTTAGTTTATAAATAGTGTCCAAATGAATGGCATTCTCAAACTTAAATTAGGTGTAGCGACTAAATTATATACCTAAGGTAGCCACTCTTGATACTTACAAAGTATGTATTTAGCCTGTGTTAAAGCAAAAAAAGATTGGCAGTGTCAAACTAAATGAACTGTAAAATTTCAATAGAAATCAAAATAATAGCAATGTCGAACTTCATTATAATACCGACCTAAAATAATAGTAGGTAAATACGAATAATTTAAAAGTTACGACAACATTGAAGTTTGCGATTAGACTTCACAAATATTTACGATTAATCTAAAACCAGAACAATGGTTTAACAATTCTAGAAACTTAAATTAGCTACCCACAATCCAAATAAAGCTCGATTGTGTAAAATTTGGGTTCCATTTAGAATGCTATTTACTCGGTTCCACCTCGGGATCGTAAACAACCAACTCGCAAACAAAGTCGGTTTTAATCAGTGCTTCGTCTTCTTTAAACAATTGCCTACTTTATTACGTCTTAGTTTGAACAATGTTCTTATCTAATTTTTGTCTTCTAATTTTGCGACTATCTTTTTTTTACGGTTCCAAAGTCAAAATGCCGAAACCGGAACTCTTATAGTTTCGGTCCGTGTGCCTATTTTCGATTCGATTTGTAACATTTTAATCATTAAAAATAATTGTTAGTTCAGATGCCCAGAATGATTGATTTTGGATTCGAAAAAAAAACACGATGGTAAAACAAAATAATAAAGAAAAATAATCACAATTATGTAGGCTCAGCAAATTGACGAGTAATAATTGCCAATGCAATACAAACAGACAGACTAATTCAACATTCTATACCCTATCCATACAATAGCGGAGCTCCTAAAAACCAGTACTTTTTCTATAATCGTCATAATATCAATGCCTTATTAAAAACGTCCAAAAAGTGTGTATACAGCGAAAAACATAGTCTACACGCCTTAAACAGCAATTTACATTACCCCAGTCTGTACTCACCTTAACAGCAGCGTTGAAACCAATTCTTCTTCGTTACACTCCTGACGGTTTGGTCGTCACTTCAAGTATTTGTAACCCGCCTCACAATCCGTCGCTTTTCTTTTTCTTCTGCCGTTTACGGGTCCTCAGTTTTAACGGCCGTATAGTCAATAGGCTAACCACAAGGTTATTAACCCTGACTGGGTGAGGACCAAAAAGTTACACACCGTTAAAGTTGCGTTAGTAGGTAGTTAAAATTACCACTAACTTTTTCCATTGTGACACGAAAATTAGTCATACATTTGTATGGATAACTTTCGTGTCACAATGGAAAAGCTAGTGGTAATTTTAACTACCTACTAATGCAACTTTAACGGTGTGTAACTTTTTGGTCCTTACCCGACTATGAAGCTAGCTTGATAAATTAATCAGTCTGATTTTGTACATCGTTAGGGCAGTGTTTCTTAAGCCATTTGCGGTCACGTACCACGTTCAGAATTTCAAATAGTCCGTAGACCCCTGTTCAAGCTTATAGCGCTAGAAAACAATGCCTATCGTTAAAAAAATCACTAAGTCGTTAGGGAGTATAATAAATCATAGAAGAGCCTGCCACTTCTATGATTTATTATATTCGTAGTACAAGCTTTGCTTCGTTTGGGACTAGATCAATTAGTGTATAGACCCATGATATTTATTTTGTGTATTCGGTCCATTTCATAGGTGACTCTTCACGTATGTAATTGAATGGCTTCAGGTCGACTCTGAAATTCAATAAGAACGGGCTAAAAAGTCCATTGAAGCGGATATCACCAGAATAATTGAATGACCACAAATTAACCTCAACCAATTAAATTTACAATGCATGTTTGAATACGATCACGCGGCGTGAATTCAAAAATGTAACAAGGATCTTTGTGTATTGCGTAACTATTTTATAATTTCAGTTGTTACTTCAAGTTAATTTAGTCTACTCGAATTTTTATGGAATTAGGTAAATAAACTTGTTTTTTTACCCTATTATGGCGCCGAGATACTTCTCGGTTTATGTTCTTCATGGTCATGTAAGTACGTATATCTGTGTATGTCTATGTTCCCGGCTACAGCGTAAACGACGTGTCTTAATAGGCCATGTTTTACCTTCATTGGTTTTAAAAATCGTAAATATTTACTAATTTTGTGCAACTTGTTTGGCGTAAAGCTGAAAAAGTTGTTGTGCTCTTCGCCCGTTCTGGCACAATGTTTATCAATCATTTGCTACTTAGCTAATAACAAATTATTTAGTAAAGTACCTACCTATAAAGTGTTTTGTAATCTTTCACAGAGCAGTAAAGAACTCCCTGAAGAGCATGTTAAGGTGGAGAAGCTTTAAGCGGATTAGTTTAGCCATGAAAATGAAAGCAACAAAGTTTTTAGCTTAAATTATGACGATTAATATAAAGGTGACTAACAACAACAACAATAATAAAATAAAATTGCCACCAAGTTAATTTATAAATTATTTAGATATCAAAAATGACTAGAAATCAAACTAAAAATTCCCCCTCCCCGTGTATCGTGTATACTATACCAGTATCCAGCCACGGTGCCACTCTAGACGAGTTTAGTAGCTTATTTGGTATAAGATTATTGAGCTACAGCTTTAAGTATTCATATGTTCTTAAGCAAATTAATAGTAATCTTGAACTACATTTTACAAAAATAAAAAACCTGAAACTTGACATCCTTCCCGAAGTGCTTTATCTCGTTGCATCTCTTTGGTTTAAACAAAGCCCAAGTCAAGTCCTGTATGGCGTATTTCTGCCATCTTTGGGACAGTTCTGCCCAATGCCCAGCTGCGTAGGATTTAGTGGAACGATGGGCGATAATACTTATCGACAAAAAGTCAGTGGTGAAATTTCACCACCAGAACCTTTGTCACCATAGACGAGTGGCTTGCCTTTCGGTCTTCTAAATACCTGTACATTCCGGGGAGTACTTCAAGAATGTAACCACTTTATTCTACCAGCTCTTACGTACAGCGTGCACGTATGGATTTAGTGTACATATGGCATTTTTTTTAAGTTGGATTGACCAGTGATTGACCTATGACACCTGATGGAAAGTGTATATGAGGCAACAGTGTAGCTCACTAATCCCGACAGACTACTCACTCTGGCCTTGAAGAGCCCTACGTTGTGTCTGTGCTGAAACACAGACGACGGGCGCGAATTCCACTCCCTGGTAGTTCGCATTAGGAAGGACGAAGCGAACCCGAATTGAAAATACGTTACGAAAACTGTAAATGTTTCCCTGCTCTCCAATATCGAGCTCCATAAAGGTTTTTGTATGGGCCGTTCATATCTCGACGTTTCTAGTCACGTGGCAGTAATACGTAGGTGCGAACGGTGGTGTCGAGGGCCGCTGTATCTTAGTGAATCTCTGACTTGCACTTAGTATTCATGGCGGGCGTCGTAATGCCACGCCTGGAATATAGACAGCCCCATCAAGCACTTAATTCACTCTAAAAGACTAAGCCCTTACACTTTTTTCAACCTTACTCTGTTTAGGCAGGTGCAATCAGATTGAGACGTTGATTACTGTACCTAATTGACTTGTGTATGTAATTGGATACTTACAGATGATCTCTGTAATTTAAATGACTTAAATTGTGAGGCAAATTGTAAGTTTTGATGACAGAAGTTGAACCTTTTACCATCCGAAAACTCGACGTGAAAATCAGCTTCATTCTTTTTACCTAAAGTAGGAATTGTCATACAAAATTATGAAGTAACTACTTGGTATTTGGTAGACTATATTTAAATGAGATATAATGTACAATATAGCATAGGAGATTATTTTTAAATGACTTGTTTCAACTTATTCTTGCCGCTTGTTAAAAAGATAAATTGAACTAGATTCTAGTTCTAGTTACTAGATATTATACTCGTATACGGTAGGTATTTACAATTAAGAAAAGTGCTCTGTTAATTTGAAAAAATATCCATTTCTTCCTGCACGTTTTAAACAAATGAAGGCAACAGCAATTATCGCAATCGAGGAAACGTTAATCCACATAAAAAACGGGCAATCAAGTCCGTAAACCTTTAAATTACGACACCAAATTAACAGTCGTGCAGTTTTATCGGGCCCTATGTCAACGTTAACGTTCAATTTGGCTGTAGCGCGTTTTAAAAACGTGCTAGGCTGTTGGTCCGTTGTTGACCGGGGTAAGGTGCAATTTGAATTGTAAATAGACCCCCAGCGGAGAAGCTGCATTGCCGACAAACAACCTTTGTGCCGAACGACATTTGCATCGAGTTGTCAACGATTGCGACTTAGTTCTTTCTTTCTAGACCACGCCAATGACATTTTACTTTTAAAATGTTAATGCATTCAAGGGAAGACCGGCATTGCGCCTGCACAAAGGAATAATTCCAGTTTACATTATCTCAAAACACTAATAACCCTCCTGGCGCAGTCGGGTAAAAAGCAGGGCGATTGAGATGCGAAATACGCGCGGACCGTGAGTTTCCTTGACTCAATCAGACTAAAGTACATAATAACAAAGGACAAGAAACTAAAAGGTATTTATTACGCACAAGGGAACCATACTTCTTTTTGGTAATTGGGCCCCAAATAATGATCTAAAGACTACTTTAAATTTAAAAGTCTTTCTCCAAAAGTTGTCTGGATGTTGTGCACCAAGACCCAAAACCAATTGTATATTTCATTTCATCATACTTAATTAGGTGCGCCGCTGCGAACTATTCCCTTAATTGGTTCTCATCGTGTAAGGGCGGGCTGAATGGCCACGAATGGGGCGATCCGATAAAAGCAGAGGTCAAATGAACACCACCAAGAGTCACTAATAAAATCCCTTTCACAGAGGCCTGTGGAAGTATAATCTATCAAAGCCAGAGTGCTGACTGTAATTACGTTAGGGTAAATCACATATGTGTGTTAAGAACGTCGTTAAGAATAATGCTAGTCTTGAGCGGTAGTAGGAAAAAGCTGTGCGATAGATGGGTAAGCAAGCTAGATTATAGAACGTTTATTTTCACCTAAAAGAATGTTTCGGTCGAACGTGTAGGGAAGAAAATTTGCCAAGTATTTGGAACGATTACTTACCATAGGAATTGCAAAAGTTATATATATCTAAAACGAAAGAGTGTGTCTTCATAGGAACACCATGGCAGTTGCTTACGTTAAAGAATCATGAAATTAAGAAGAAAATTCGTTACAGAATAGCGGAGTTTCAGTTCATATCTCAGAAACTAAGGACCTTTTTGAAACACACTTTCAAATGCAGTTGCAAATTCAATTTTGATCAATTTTGGAGTTCTTCAGTAGAGTCCATCTCGTGTACCATGTTCCACGTAAAATCCTTTGGTTTTGGATTATGTAAAGTACTATTACAAAAGTTTCACAAGACAGCATTTTGGTCTTTGGCAATACAATTTACTAATTTACTTATCTCGAAATTTAAACTTATTCAAATTGTATCACCTGAGTTCACGCTTATAGATAGTCCTCTAAAGGTCTTTACAAACAAAGGACTCTCAACACTTTCGTTTGTTTCGAGAACAAAAACTTTATCTCGCATTAACGTAAGACGAAGTATAGAGAGTCCTTCTGTCTAAAAATACTGAGTCGGCTTATTGCTTCTCCAGGTATTGTTTACCTAAAGTATTCACAAAGTCTCCTATTCAACAATAAATAACTTTGTATCTTGCGACTACGACTCAACATGGATTTGAAAGTTTTTGTCTGAGTGAATCCATCGGT
Organism: Pandemis corylana; assembly: GCA_949127965.1. Classification (NCBI taxonomy): domain Eukaryota; kingdom Metazoa; phylum Arthropoda; class Insecta; order Lepidoptera; family Tortricidae; genus Pandemis; species Pandemis corylana. The sequence goes on along the minus strand of OX421855.1, from coordinate 11,830,941 downwards.
GCGATCCGGCCCCGATGGGACGAAGGGTCATTTTTCTCTGCCAATCACTCGTTTACTGTAATTTATAGGTCCGAACGAATGTGTTGTAAGCATTTTTCTTGCCAACAATGTGGTGCTGAGCTCAAACGTCAAGGGTTTCAGAGTGAACCGAGTTTATAAATCACGTCTAGAAATTCTAGAGCGTTGGATTATATATTCAGTAAATACAAAGATTGTGCAAAAATGATGGTCGGGGAGCAAAGAAAAAACATAGAATGTACTAGTTACTTCTCTTCCCGCGCAGATGGTAAAAGCCATCGAGGGATTGGGCGAAGATAGTGGCTAGCAACCCATCACTGTTTTGATTCCCCTTTCCATCTATACGCCCAAAATCATGCTAAACGTGGTCTTTAGGTCTTGCTACCTTAGGCTCTGTCTACCCCGTAAGGTATAAAGACGTGATTTATGTATGTATCTATGCAAAAAAAAGTTGAACTTACCAATGGTAAGAATACTCAGAATAATACCTTACATTTAAAGGCATAGATAGATGTCAATGTATATACAAACATTAACACTAGATAAATTATATATAGACACTGCAGTAAAACCAATACATCAGTGAAAACAAATCAACCCACGCCACAATTTACTACCGCAGCCAAGCTGCGACCGTACGTATTTCAGTTCCCAAATTCCCAACTCGAAATGAGTCGCATTCAATAATATTCAATCCGCCTGTACTCGTTCATATACCGGGTTTATAAAGCGATCGATTTTGGAGTCGAGCGATTAAACAGACCACAGAATCCAATATCCGGGGAATGTCGCACGGACTTGAGAACAGCCTCACGCGTTCGCCGGCGCTCAAATAACTCCTATTATTGTTGTTCTTATATTTATGTCTGAAATGATCGACCCAGTTAACATAGCGGTTGATCCAGCGAGAGACACAGAAATAATATGTCGCGCCAAATTCTGATTACATTTACTTTAGACCTAGTTTTCAGAAATGTAGATGTCAGGAATGCAGCTTCCATCGCGATTTTTAAAGGCCGACTGAAAAAGTGGCTTCTTGATAACTTTTTTTATGATTACGGTGAATTATTTGATTTGCCACTCGCAGAATAAACATAAATAAGCTTTAGTGACCTGTAATGCCTGTTACCAAGAATAAATTTCATTTCATTTTCATTTCATTTTTTTGGCGTAGTTTAGTTTAACCAAAATTTGGTTAACACGTTCACTGCGGTTTCAGGTCGAATAGATCCTATGCACATCTAGCCTACGGTGCGGCGATAAAATTCCTTGAACCACCGCTGGTGCGGGACAAGTTTATACAGGTTATCTGTTGAGCATAAGTGAGATAGTTAGTGTTTTGGTATTGTCTCTCCAAAAGTAGTCGGTTACTTTAAAAAAACTTCATCGGATCCTTTATGCCCCATGCCGACTGAACGTAAAAAAATATCGTCTAGTGCGTTATAGGGTCTTAGTGACCCGATGCCCAATGACCCGATAGCCGCACTAGATTAAACGCTAGTTTGTCTAGTGCAGTGCGGGTGTGCAGAACAAAGGATAGTTACCCCCATCTGTTTTTCTGAAATTAACCGAAATATACACTGTGACTTTTTTATTTGTGGAATGAGTGAAAATGAAGCGATTTAAACGGAAACTGTTAATGCCTAGTGGTGACGAAAGTGAAAACAACACAAAAACAGAAGAACATTTACAAAAAACGCCCACCGATATGTGTAACCTGAAAAACTCTTTGGGTAAGAGTAATTTTAATCAAATTCTTTTTTTCTCAATTAATCTCAAGCTCAATTATTTTTAATCAAAATTTATGTTGCTCGATATCGATATTTTGTTTAACACCCTACAGCCCTAAAAATTTATCGATAGTTTTTTATGTCAGTGCGGATATCGGGCATACAAGATCCGATAGTTTAAACATACATTTGATTAGTTTTGAGAGGCTCCATCTACTTACGAACTTAGCTGTGCCAAGAGCAACTCTATGTCTATGAATTACAATTCATATTTTACCAATATTCATCAAACCTATGCGGATAATGGCCCTTATAGACGAGCATGTGAAACAGGTCCTTTCGACCCCCAAACGCTCTAACAGAAAGTTATTTGTACCCTATGACGCTCTAACTGAAAGTCTTCGAAATACTTTCCCGCAGTGAACGTGTTAAGTAGAATAATACACTCCAGTTCCTTTATTAAATATAGCCCAGGATATGAATGACCAGCGTCTAACTAGAACAAAGTCAGGCATTAAGAGTGAAACCAGACGAGCGTAATTTTTTTGTTGCGAGTCGCGTAATTTTCAACTCATTTGGCGCCACCGTGTGAAACAATCAGCAGTTTTGTATGAAACCGAACGCTGCAGACGCGACTGAAATTAGGAGGCTCACAACTCAAAAAATTACGCTCATATCTCTGAAGCCATAATGTACCTACTTATTTATTTATCCTATTGGTTGTCTGGAAGAGATCGCTATTAAGCGATAAGACCGCCTATTGTTTACTTTGTTCTTTGTTTCTGTATTGTTTTGTACTGATTTGTGGTGTTCAATAAAGAGTATTTGTATTGTATTGTATTGTATTGTAATTATGTTGTTAATTACATCATTCGCAATTCTGTCCGATTTTTTACAAGAATTTCGGGATAAGCGATCGGGGAAGTTCGTTAATATTTCTTAATACACGTACCACATAATTTTTTAAAATCAGGAACAGAATAATTCACTTTCATATTTCATGGTTACAATGTTACAATCATGACGCGATAGCTACGCGGCGTAGCGTGTGCTACGAACTTGTAACAAGATTACATTTTACGCAAGCTTTCAAAACTGCTGCGCGTTACTTTACAATCTGCGCATTTTTCAATCATTTTGCTTTTACTGCTCACACTGCACAAAGTCCTGTGTAAGATAGAATAGAAATTCCACATTAAAAATGAGCAGCAATAGAATCTGAAAAATACTGGCGATTTATGTATCGTGTCGGAGTAAATTCTTGTTACTCTGCTAAAGTGACGAACGACAATCTCCGAAAGCTGTCCGGGGCACTGGAAAAGTGTTCGAGCAAGTTTGTTGCGGAGCAGAGCTGCAATCGTGCGCCTTATTGCTGCAACTGTTCTAGAGACGATTTGCTGACACAACGTCGAGCGCGAACGAGATTTTCTTTTGTTATCTTTACGACGTCAACGAACCTGAAAATTTTGTGCAGTTGCACTGAGGTTTCACCCGCACATCGCTCGCTGGATTTATGACGTCGAGCTCGTCTGTTGGGACATGTATGCCGATGTTAATAATACAGACTAATGTGGAAAGTGTTTACTTCTACTTACTTTTGCTTATTACTCTGTGTTATTAATCTTGTCTGTTGGTAGATATATCTTCCACGTACTGGAGTTTAATAACGATATGTACTAGCAAACAGAACTAGGCTTCTTTGTCTTAAGCTGCACCATAAAATTACTTTTCGTTTAAACACGGAACAAGCCACGAATACCAGCTTTTACGAAAACAAAATCTAATTTTAGCCATAATAACATTCGTGTCGTCTAATTTAACACATCAGTGTAACATTTGCGTGACCAGAAACCCATTGCAATATTAGTGGGGTCGGCTGACATTGACGCGATGGTCGCGATGTCAAGGGCGTCTACGGACGTGAGCGGACGCACGCGACCCCCCATTACGAATATTGAAACTTTAGCCGTGACTCTTACTGAAACAGCACACAGAACTCCAACAATAACGCTCCCCTTTTTACTACACCCAGGGACAGCAGCGGGCTTAACCTAAGAACTATAGCATTCCAAAAAAAGGTGCGCTCCTGTTGGGCAATCTTTCCACTGTGTCCGAGACCTATGCCGCGGGCTTTTAGCGTTATTAACACTCTGTTTACCCTGCTCAGACTAACAGCTCCGGGTTTTTTCCTATTGCCAGCTGTATCGGGGTTATTTAAAACGTTCGCAATCTATTGAAATTGTAAATCGTACTGGTTCGGAGTTTCTAGTAAATTTGTGTGCTTATGCTTAATTCGGTTCAGACGGATTACATGAAATAAGTATTTGATCATTCAAGTTTGTTAATTAATCTAATTTTTATTCTTAATTCTGAACGTGACAGCTGTCATCAAGAATAAAACGTATGCTCATAATAGCGAAAGAACTTCTTGGATGATTTGGTTCTTTCTATTTCTAATTATAAAAAAGAAAAATGGCTTTCATGAAATCCGAATGCAGTTAATTCTGAAACCATTAGGCGAGATTTGCAATTACCAAGTTGGGAATGCCGACAGGGAAGCCAAATTATATCACGGGTCGTTAATTCAAACAAAACAAATTCAAATACAGCTCTGGTGGGGAAAGATACTGATTAAAATTATGAACACATCGCAGATAAACATGTCGGAAGAGTGCCGCGGCCTCGTAAAGTGCGGAACATAAATCATAATCACACTCGTATTAGTAGCAGCCGCGTCCCTCGCGGCTAGAGCCCGCGAAGATCAGATACAGCAGCGTCACTATCGAGATAAGGGCCAAGTTCGAAGAAAATTTACGCGTAAAATTAAAGAAAATAAAAAATAAAACCGCCAAAAAGCGAAAAAACGACCATAGAAATTTTAAACCAAAATGAAACAGGTATATTTCAGTGTGCGCTACCTAACCTAAAAATGATCTCATTGAAGTCAGTGCCTCAGTCAGCTCTAATAATGCCAAGCCCAATAGCCTATTCATGCTGCATAGCTATGCCACACTAAGTAAGCTGGAAGTGTGGAGTGAGGCTGAATGGGGGCTATCGCGTGTGAATTTGCCACTAGAGGCGCTAGTGTCGCGTGAGGTCCAATAACATTCACTTTTCACTGGTTTTGGCAGGCTTCGTGAGATAAATTACAATTTCTTTCATTTACCAGTTGAAAAGTGAACTCCTTCGGGAAATTATCGCAAATATTGATTATTTGGCGATTAATGTGAACGCTTTGAAAGCGGATTTATTTTTTCCAAACAAAACGGAACTGCACTACATCGCAGTATAGTCGATATGATGATAGTTATTTATAATTAATAAACTTAATGAGATTCAAGATTTAAAACTTCGGCGCCGATCTTATATTCGCCTTTGACAGCTATACCTCTGGACCTTAGTCAACAGTGGCGCCAACTGGTGAGCAAAGAAACGATAGTCCCCATTGAACACGTCCTCTTTCTTAGAAGGCGGACAACTCTCATTAATCTAGTCAACTAACCAAAAATTTGGTTTGATCTGTACCTACTTATTACAGCTGTACATACATACATACATACCGTCACGCCTCTTTCCCACAGGGGTAGGCAGAGACTACTTTATTCCACTTGCTACGATCCTGACATATTTCTTTCGCTTTACAGCTGTGTATGAGCATTAAAGCTTCGAACATAGTACATGTTTGTAATACGAGTAGAGCATGCATTCGAGTAATCTTCGAACTCATAAACAGCAAAAAGTTTCAGTCAAATCGAACAAAGTCAAGTGTAGCGTATTCAGTGACCAATCTGCAATTCACTTCCTCTAAACCTCAAAGAACAGACCAATAACAACTTCATGCATAAAAAGTGGGGCCTACAAATTAAACAGGAAACAACTTCTGAAAGTGGGTGCCATAAATCTCGGTTATTGTTGGGATTTGCCCTTCTTTCTCGGTGCCGTTTGTAATTTAAACGCAACTGACATTTTAGAGCTTACATACAAAAAAATTATGGCAAACATAATCGACAATGTTCGTCATATATTTTCACACATTTGAGGGGTTTCCCAGGGGTCCAGAAATCACGTGATGCTATGGAGGACAATCGGTGGGGGATACGGAATACAATTTAAGAACATTTACGCGGAGTGGGGTTTTATTTTCGGGTATATTGGCTTTAAAAGTTGGGTAAAACGGAAAATAACTATTAGGGCGTGACGTGACGTTAGATACTCAAACTTAATTTCCAAATCCAACAACCCTACATAGTTGTGCGAGACAAGGCACACAATACTGTTAGAACAGTTCAGTTGCTCGTAGCATTTGGCAGCAAGATGTTGTACTCAATGTATTTTGATTAAGCTTTTTATTAATATAGTCGTAAACAGTCATGTAGCAGTTTTATTAAGACCAGTGCCAGCTAGAATAGTTTTTACGGGGAAGGGGATATATCATAATTTCATTGCATCACTCACAACCCCATCACAATTCCAAGTTTAACAAATTGGTAAATAAAATAAGTCTTAGAAAGCGTTCCAATTAAAGTTTATCAAACTGGTAAATTTGTCTTAGAAAATGTCAAAAGACGCTTATCTCCCGTTTGTTGGCCGGCCGTCAGGTACTTGGACATCTATTGCAGTTTCGAGTGGTTCGAACGTAATCGAATTTCTATACAACGTTAAACGGGTTTAAAAAGTTCGACATTATTACCCGGCAATTAAAAATATGTGGTTCGAAAAGTTTCGTTGTGCTACACTCAATTAACCATAGAATCGCAGAACGTATTTTCTTCCAGTAAATTTTGTTTGAGTAGGTAGCTCTAGGTTAGCACGAAAAACTTTTAGAATTCCTCCCGAACTCTTAAAAATACAATGACACATAATTGCGTTTAATTTCACTTTATGAAAACACGAAAACAACATAAGTTGTGTTGTGTGAGTATGTACGATTTTACAGGTCATTCTATAAGTTTATTAAACGATTCCCCGATATTAATATCGAAAAAAATAAATCTGAAGGAATAATAAATAACAGTTACTTTTTCATAATAATAAAAAATAATCTACTGCAAAACGTATGACAATATCTTCACACGAGATTCCCTCGAAGTTTTCTGCGTCCCATTATATAACGTGTCTTAACTTTCACTAGCTAATGTTGTCGCCTTACTACTTGATTACATTTGACCCGTGATTTTGGTCATGTTTCCGCGATAACCTTGTGAAAAATGTTGCTATTACAAGCGTAAATTGTCTAATATCATAATAGTAACTTGGCTTATATTTCAACGTAAGTACCCTATTTGACTTCTCGTGTCCCGAGTTTCAAGAAAAAATATTATTCCTGAATTAATCGCGTACTTATTATGATTTTACTGTTTTTGTAGTTAGTAAATATGAATTTAAAAACAACATTAAAATGTAGGTACAACGGACAATTTGTTAGCTCTAGAGAATTCATGTTGCGTTTTAAAATGGCGCAGTTGAAATATGCCACGTTTTTAAAAAGTATAAATTATTACATACAAGTGGGTATTACATTTTGCGGTTATGTGGGCATAATAGTATTAAAGAAAAGCATAGAAAAATATACAATTTGTATCGTTACCATAAAGTGGCTTTTCAATGCAGTATTTGGGAGTGGGTTCTTTAATAAAATTGGAGAATGGACCGTACCCTAAAAACATTTTTATGGTACAGGCGGTACGAGTGAAAAATAATAATTTCGCCTAGTAAACCTCGATCGAAAAAGGTACCTACATTGGCATCAATCATAGCTAGAAATAGGGCACGGCCCGTCATGAGCCCGAGGTGAATGGGACCCATTTTCACCAAATAGCGCTTACCTGGAGTAATCTGATGGATGTGGAGCAAATCTGATGGAGTTCTCCTGTCGCGGCCGTCACAAATGTGTTGCAACTCACATAAATTAGACCCTATTTCTAAATAAAGTCTTTGTACTATATATTTTTCGTTTTAAGTCTGCATATTTATCGGGCATACGTTTCTTACAGACCAGATTAATTAAATATGAATGTGTCGAAATGAGGCTGTTAGTTACCGTTAACCGGACTTTGATAATTTTGGAGCTATTTCGATCGTTTTAAAATTGCTATAAAATCGATATTTGTTTATAGATATGCGGTGAATATTCGGCTTGTAGACGCAAATGCGATCGATGATGACATCGATTGGAAGCAGTAAACGCAAATAAAAATTAATGGTTTCGTCATTAGAACTACTTTTTAAAGTCACCCCTTAAATCAAAGTCACGTGGTTTACGGTACACTTTTTCTTATTATGTATTAGTATATAATGTATAGTTTATCTCGATCCATTTTATACCCGTTTGTAAACAAACAAGTCACCCAGAGTTCGTACACAATTGAAATATAATAATCATAGTACCTAAATTATTATAAAATATCGTGAGATATCATTCCGGTGGATGTGATGCTAATTACATACAATGAGGGACTGTGTGGGAATTTAGATGAAATTGGTTTGCATCGAAACGCACTGTAGTTGCCACATTGATTTGCGGAAACGGAAAAACCATGCGACTGACTTGATCATCAACAATTACTTACATTTACTAAGTGTTTTCAGCTGGCTTCTGACTTCTGTGTGTAGTCGACAATGATGGTGTAAGTTTTAATTTTGCGGCAGGTCACGCTAGAATTCAGCCTCATACAAATATTAACCGCAAACCGTTTGTGTATGAGTTTGTCACTGTTCGATGGAAAAGGCATAGGACTGTTAATTAAGAAAACGTTTGAGAGAGAGACTGTGTTTATCAGCGGACCTAGTGTTAAAATAATGAGAAAATAATCGCAATCTATTAAATTTAAAAGAAGGGATGTAGTCCAGCGTGGTGTGCTTAGACGACTCAGACATAATTAATACAATACATTGGTTTACCGTCGGTCGATTATTTGATGTATTAATGCGTGAGTAATCCGGTGTATTGCATTAATGAAGACAAATCTGTTGCAAAGTCAGATAGAAATCCCCTAGGAGTCCAATTTATATTTAAATTGGTGACTTAGTCCAACTCTAGCCGAGGTGCGACTTAGGGAAGAAAGTAAAGTCGATCAAATGGGATTACTAAGTTGAGTTAGATCATTTAATACCCAATGATGTCCTTTTCAAGTCAAACCCGTCTTCCACGTTTTCAAGTTCTAATAAAGCTGATAGTGTGAAATTTGAGATATGTGCGCTCAAAAGGTCGAAAAGTTGCCGATTCTTTTCTTAGCGAATTGGATTCGATACTCTCTTCAGATTTGTCATATAAGTTAACAGGCATGAACAAAGTCCCGCCAGCTGTAGTGAATTACCGAGTCAGTCACCGAACAGCGTGATAACCACGTCGGCAGCTCTTTCAGATTGGATTAGTCATCGTTAACTTAAGTCGCTGCATGATCCCCGTACACTTAATTCACAAATGAAAATAATGTTCTTAATTATTCATTGGAGTAGGTAAATTATTCATTCGCAAATGGCATTTGTCCTTACGTATTACGAGGCGACGCGTCGCGCTATGAGCATTGTTGACGACGAGGCACCCCTCGCCGTCAATTATCGAATTGAATATTCATTTTGCTTTCACTTGCTTTCTATTCAGCTCATTCCGATCCCTGAACTCGGAATTTAATATGTTGATTTTATTCAGTTAATTTAACCAATTAGCAACGCAGATGCGAATAATACGAAGCAGATGTTTCGGAGCTTTGACGATGATTAGACGGCAATTTTTCGCAGAGCTGTACAAATTCTCGTTTTTTGAATATCACTTCATTCATCTCAGGAGGATCTACTGATTTGTATACAATAAAAAGGTACACACACATACAAATACATACTTCTTTTTAAATATTACTTTGTATCGTAATGCACTCTGATTTCTTTTCAATTGATGTATGTTAATCTATAAGGCTATGTGATGTAAGGGTACAATAGGGTGAGTAAAAATATTAGGTAGCATATAAAAAAAGGAATTCGGGTCGGATTAGTCCCAGCGAGGAGGGCCGGCCGTCTCAATATCAGCAGCGGCCAGCCGAAAAATATGGAGATAATCTTGCATAAGCAATAGGGTTGACACGTGAAAAAGTGGGATAGAGTCCGTAAAAGCTTGTTCTCTTTTCGTCACACATCGTTGCCACAGCTGTGGAAGCGAAGTGGATATACTCAGCGATTTTTAAAATACTTTGTTAAAGTCATTTCAGTAGTCGTTATGTGAAGCAATACTGATTCTAACTCTTACGCTGACTGTCGCGCGTCGACGATTGATGCTGAAAAATTATTTAAGCAGAACGATGAACAATGAACAAGGGGCAATGGACAAAATTTATTTAATTTAACGAAGCTGGTCATAAACAAAAAAAACACAAATTTTATTTATTTATTTTATTTATTTATTCATCAAACAATTTACACAGCATTACAGTAAAGACCAAAGCGCTGGAAAACTTAATTTTAACAAGTACATACCATTAAATACATTCATCAAATAAGTAATTTTATAACATAAAAATTAAATTTAACCAAAAACGCTGATTTTATGACAAGCTCCCTAAAAATAAAATAATTCTAGACAGAAGTGCCACCCAACGATCAGCGAACACATCAGCATCCTGGATCTTGGACAGAAACACATTTAGTAACGCTATTGCCCTCGCTGTTGGACAGTTCTTGGCTCTACGAGTTCTTAACCCCGCCACCGCCGCGAACAAGTGGTGGCGGCGACGCGCTCCCGCTCGCGCATACTGCTGCGGGACGAATAGAGTCATCTGCCGCAGTACCGAAGGATTATTGACTCTATTTTGCAACAAGGAGCAGTAATGCACAAGCAAGTGATACTTACGCCTGTGGCTTAGGGTCTCCAATCCAACCATGCCAGACACAAAAAGTGATGGAAACAAAAACGGATAATAACCATACATCCTTTTGTACAGGTACCGAGCAAACTTTCGCTGGACTCTCTCTATGAGCATATGGTACTTTGACTCAAAAGGATCCCAGACTATGCAGTTATACTCAAGCTTGCTGCGCACAAAGGCATTGTACAAGACAATAGAGACCGTAACGCTCTGGAATTGTGAAGCTACACGCATTATGAAGCCCAAGGCTCTATTAGCGCTCTTACATGTACAGGTGATATGCTGATGGAAATCGAGCTGTACATCAACGTTTAAACCTAAGTCTCTAATGCTGAGAACTCTATCCATCGGGCTACCCTCCAAACTATAAGAATACTCGACAGCTGCCGGAGAACGAGAGAGTGAAATGACTTTGCATTTCCCTGTGTTAAACGACAATCTGTTGACGCGCGCCCAATCAGATACCGCATTGATATCTGATTGCAACATCTCACAATCAGAGTCACTATTTATAGCTGCAAACACTTTTAAATCGTCTGCAAACAGTAAGCATTCAGAGTTTCTGACAACCGTCGGAAGATCATCGACCATGATGAGAAACAGCGTCGGACCCAGTGTGCTCCCTTGACTGACGCCGGATCGAGTATAGTACTCCTTAGATGAGTGACCCTGAATCCGGACAAATTGCCTCCGATCCTTCAAGTAGCTGGCGAAGAATGACACGAGACACTTGCTGAACCCAAAGACTGAGAGCTTTTGCAACAGAACGTCATTGTCAACTAGATCAAACGCCTTCCTGAAGTCGAAATAGGCCGCGTCAACTTGTCCGTCAAATCAATGATGTTGTCCAGTTTTTGTCTCCCTTAGTTTCGTTTCGAAAAGAAAACATTTTTAAACGGATGTACGTGGCTTTCCTTCAGCGTCTTTCAATAAAGATTTCATAATGATTGAGTAGAAAGAACTGAATGGTAATAATTTCACCCAATTTTAGTGAGAAAAAGTTTGCGTCAATTCGTCGCCTTTTATAGAAAATGAGATAGTGACGCTAAGTGGCAACGCTCGGTCGAGAGCCCCAAAACTATCCGGCGAGTTAGACAGATCTCCGATACTTTGTAGTTACTCAGTAGCAAAAGTAATATTGTAATGAAGTTGTTCAAGGGTATAAGCCCATAGCCAGAGCCGCAAACCGCTGGCTCGAGCAACCACAGCAGGTAAGTAGGTACTGCGTACGCGGGATCTGCGATTTCGGTTCGGAATTTCATTATTATTACGCCTCATTAACGTGAAGAGCCAGTGAACAACTTGTCTAAATAGACCTCCGCTGATTGCTAGACTAATCAGTTATACAATAGAACCAAGTGGGTAAATACGTAGCACGAAACCTAGACTTTAGTTGGCGAAGACCTGTAAGTTTCAATACTACCGTTATTGAAGCAATACCTATTGAATTAAACAGGATTTTTTGATATTGCTCTCTAAAATCACGGATAAATATGGCTATAGCATCTAACTCCTCTAAACCTGTTTTAAATGCTGAAAAGTAAAAGTGTTCGAAAATCTTTGACACTGAATAAAAAAGTGAAGGCTTTTGTAGTTCAATTATTAACAGAGAAAAGATACTTTTAAAGCGTCTAGACCTCATTAACTAACCAGTACGTTCTGTCGTTTGGTAGCAGTAAAAGAGGCTGCAGTTAATGGATTTTTCTAATAGTGCCAGTAAAGAGTTTATTGGCCCTTCGGGCAAAGGCTCGAGCATTAAATGTAGTACATAGCTTTCGCTTCAGATCACGGTTGATTTATTTTTCAAAAGATTACGATCATTGCCACGCTTAACACTAAAAATGTCATATAGATTGTCAGTTTGTTCTTAATAGAAAGGCGATGCAGAAACTGACCCCACTTTACTACCTTTTGCTTCATGTTTAAGTTATTTTCTCCATTTATTTAAATTTCATAATCTGCCCCAAGTCCCCAAGACTTACTTCATATTTTTTTTTACTTTCATGATAAACATTCGATAACAATAGAGTAGGTAAAGAGCGATATTAAAATAAGACTGATAATGTCTGATTTGCAATCTCATGTTTTGCATTTTGTGTTGTTTGTAATTCGATTTCTATAATTTGCAGATTGGATGTTTTACTAACAAAAATGTGATTGTGATTTATAATTGCTTATGTGTCTTCTGCGGAATATGTTTTAGGAGATCTCTCATTTGCTCATTACCGTAATGTAGCTGTGGTATTGAAGAAAACAAGAAAAAACAGTTTTCACTCTATATTTTTCGAAGTTACTGGATATTTGGAAGATATTTGTATTCTTATACATCCTTTGTATTTAAATAGAGACTCTTAACTCGTGTATAAAAATCGGTCGGTCGTAAAAGGAGTGTCGCAGGGGCGTGGGATTGATCGCACACTTAACCTACCAAACGTTTCGGATTTGCCCGACAAATTATACTGACTTTGCGGGTTAATCTCGAGAAAGCTAGTCTCGTATCCCTTTTAATTAATCGATGAGTCAGCGCACAACAAAGAACATTTAATTGTGAGAGACATATAAGTAAGTTACAGTTTCTCAATCGTGTTATTTTATTTGTGTATTGGCTTATTAAAAGTGCTAAAATCTTATTATTTTATTGTGTATATTATCTTATATTTGTGTGTCTTGCAAAAAGGAATAAATGTCTTCTTTCTTTCTTTCTTTCTAAAACTTCTTTAAACCAAACTAATAAAATACTTGTTAAGTTATACGTTATACCCACAGAATACTTATCAGTCATTAACGTCTTAGGGACTCTCAGAACGATCCCGGAATATTTCAGAAATTGGTTCCGTTAGTTTTATTGAACAGTCTTGCACAGATTTTTCATCGTAGTTTTGGATTCAAAATCGTTTTGACGCAACATTTTTCAAGGACCATTTAAAAATCCTGTGAAACATTTACAGGGGACTGTCTGAGAGACATTTCGCGCCGATTATACTCTGCCGAAGAGTGAGTGTCGAACAGTATGCTTAGTGTAGGTTTTCGGTCACAAAATACGTCTCGAACGCGTTTGCGTTAAAATGTCAAATACTGTGAGTTTATTGCCGTTTTGATCCGCAAGTGGCGCTGTTAATTTGTTCATAGTACCTAATTGAGACGTGTACGTGAACGCGTTCGAGACGTTTTTATATGCGAAAACTTACATTAGAGGCTCAAACTACATAGGAAGTGATTATGATTATGTGATTTACATTAAAACGTGTTTGTAATACATTTCCAGTACATTAAATATATTAACAAATGCAATCTCGAGCTACAAATTTATTTATAATCATTTGTTTATTATTATTTATCTATAAATCTTTAAAAATAAAGTTGAAGGGCCCGGTCATGTAGTTGAGTGAGGTAGGTGTGACTTTGATAGGTGGACCTTCCCAACCTATCTGGAAATTTTCTGCGACTTTTGATATGAAGGTTTCCATCTCCAGCTCAGCTATGCGACGGCCTGTAACATTAACCACAATATCTATGTATCTGGAAAATATCTGGCAGTGCATACTTACTTATATATATAACAGAACGTTCGTTTCGTGAGTCACAGACGGTTCTGGCTGAAAATCAGTGCTGGAGGTGTCTAACACCTGAGCCAGCAACCGTTTCACTTTTGCGAAGACACGCACAATGCTGATGATATAATAATATTTTCATGTCTGTGTTTTTTTTTTGTTTCTTTTCTATAAAATTGTGTATTCTCTCTTATATTTGTGTGTCTTGCAAAAAGGAATAAATGTATTTTTCCTTTCTTTCTTTCATTCACGCCTAGGGGGATAGGTACGGGCTACTTTGTTCCATTTGCTACGATCCTGATATATTTACCATTTTCGTTTCATCCACATCCATCAATCTTTTCAGACATATTCGTTTTAGAGTACTCTTGACCTGACACTCGCCATATAAATTTGCAAATGTACCTAGTTGTTAGTAAAAACCTTTCGTTAAGTTCATCTTTTTAACCCCCGATGCAAAAAGGGGGTTGTAAGTTTGATGTCGATGTCTATGTGTGTGTGTGTGTGTGTGGCATCATAGCTCTCAAGCCGATGGAGCGATTTCAATGCAGTTTGTTTTTCGCAGTTTGGTTCTTAGACTTGTTTGGTAAAAATCGCAGCAATTTAAAGAATAATCAGCTCTTTTCCTAAGTGATGTCAGGCATTTTAATTACGGTTTGATTACTCGTTAATGCGCGGGGTTTTTATTAAAAAAATACATTTAATGTTACGTATAGTTTTTATAGCCGACCGACAAAGCTTCGAGGAATTTACTGATGTTAGAACGAGAAGATATAATAAACTGGTCATCGCAGGATTGACGTAACGCATGAAGTTGAATTAATCTAGGCCGACCTTTGTTCTGTGGTTTAGTTTGTAATGTGGTCCTATTACGTAAATCAAAAGTAGGCTAAACAAGTTTACGAGAGACATCGAATCACTACAGCTGATAAACTAATTATTAAGTAAGCATAACTCATCTCTGTCTTCATTACTTGACTAGTAAATTATGTATTAAGTACCAGTGAAATAAATCTGTCTGTGAGTACATAGCCTAAGAGTAGGTAAAATAGTCCAATACCGCAATATTATTATAATTTGTGAGTATCAGCGAGATAGGAACAAATAATTTATAATTTATACCAATTCGTTATCGCTATTAGTATTGTTTACAGACTGTAGGAGTACTTAGACTAGATATGACAAAATAAATTGCCATAAATAACCACCTGCCTAATAGGTAGAGGAACTCTTTTCAGCACGTCTAGCACGCGAGATTGCTCGTCTTTTTCTTACTGCTCATTCAAGAAAGAGACGGGTAGCCTATCTCGCGCGCGACTCGACTCTCGCCCGCTTTCGTGCTAGCCGGGCTGAACGAACAGGCCGCATAGCCAATGTTAGGGACCGACACTTGCTTATAATATCATCTACGTAAACCATATGTTCTTGTGAATAAATGATTCATTGGTTGATTGTAACATGTTCATTTACCGTCAAGCGTGAATGTGGTCAAAGGCAAGTCTTTGTGGCATTAATTAAAGAAACTATTCATTTTAGTAAATTACTTTTGTTTACCTATACACATTCTGACGCCGAAGCCAAATGGCGCGGCGGCGAAGGGATGAGCATTGCCGTGGTAAAGAGGGTCGTCTTTTTCGGCGAGCCACCTTTCAGGAATGAACTCTTTGGGTCTTGGATAGTGTTCCTCCAAATTTGACATAGACTGGTGAAAAAATACCATCATCATCTGAAATACATGGTAATCGTGTTATTAATTAGATTTAAAACTCTTCTCTCTTGTGATTCGAATAATTGATCCTTACATCTTTCGGTATTTTGTATCCTAACAGGTTGTATTCTTTAGTTGTCTGTCTTAGATTTCCATTAACCACAGGGAGCATTCTCATTGATTCTTTAATGCATGCCCTCAGGTATGAACGCTTGCCTTGCTTTGCTAACACCTCTTCTCTAAGTTTGTCCTGTTTCTCAGGGTTCTTGGCAAGGAGATAAAATGTTGCAATTGCTGTGTTTGCTGCCTGAAACAAATTTTATCGTGTTAATCTAAATCCTAAAAATAATAATATCAAGATATAAAAATATTATTGACGCTTTACTGGTGTTACGTCAAAGTGATAGCAACAGCATTATTCAAGTATCTTGGGAGTGGTGAAATAAAAAGTAATAACGATGAGTTATTAAAAAGAGCAAACCAAGGCATACTTACTGTATCTACGCCTGCCATTAGCATATCCGACGCCATAATGTGTGCCACTTGTACATCAATTTCCAACAACTTTTCTAAAATTGGTTTTTCGGCGTTAGACGCATCACTGTCACTATTTTTTGATTCTTCCAAGCCTTTTTTCGCTTTGTCAATGAAAAACTTCGTTAAACTGAAAATAAACATTTAATTAAATATGAAATTGAAATGGAAAATGAAAAATTGTTATCAATCTTTGATAATCTTTTACCTTTCTTGCTCTTCGTAAATTTTCATGGCTTTCCTGAAATTCGGCGTTGAAAAATATCTCCATGGGCTTAGTCCGAAGTCAACTTTTTCAGCAATTTCAAAGATATCGTGGACGTTTTGAATGAGTTTTCTTGCTTCAGAGTCTTCGGGTAGATTGGGGTCGAAGCAGTTCAAGCGAGTCCCTAACGCCACCACACCAATAGACTCTAGTGCCCATAAATTCATTTCTATGTCAAATTTGTTCTTGATCATGTTGTTTTCATCACGAATCGACCTCATCCTAATATTGAACAAAAATATATAATTTGTTTATTATTGTAAATAAATCATGGAACAATTATTTACGCCAATTGACCACATGTACCAAACTAAGCAAACCTTGTACTATAGATACTACCTATTTAGAGGTAAACAATGTATTTTCATACCTGCCTCTACCGACACCTCTAGCTTAATAGTATGGGTCACTCTAACTACTAGGCTATTATGTCTATGTTTATTTGATCATAGAATATAAAATTACATCATCACGTCACTTCTTGTCGTGTCGTCGTCGTTACGTCATTCGGTCGTCAACGATTTGCGTCGGTTATTATCTTATAATTATGGTTATAATGAAGTAGTCTGTAGTAGATCGGTTGTAAGTACTATAGTTACCGTGCAATTACATCGTCTGCTACTTCCGCGAGCACATCGGTATATAGCTTGATGGTTTTCGGCTGCAGCATTATGTGATTTACTTTGGAGCGAAACGCTTTCCAGTTTTCACCATGGCTAGAATTAATAAAATATAAAATAATTACCGGAAAAGGTAATAATACTTTTTCCAGTAATTGCAAAACCAACTGTCAATGAAAACCATTACATCATTAGTTTTATTAATTTAGCTTATTCCCTGCTCTCTGTTCTTAGCTTTAGCTATTTCATCCACTTTCAGATTGCTGGTACCTGACGATTTGAAATTTGGTTGAACATAATGCATCAGAGATGGCGTTGATATGACTATTTTCCTGCTCCTACTCGTAAATGAGAATGGGGTGGCATGTTATTTTATTATATGCCTACGTACTTACTCAGATATGAGTCCAGTTTGTCGATGAGGATCGAAAGTCTTGTTGTATTCTTTGCGATAATATTCCATTGACTGAAAGCCAGGACGTATTGGCATTGTGTTCTCACTTCGGAGGATCTTCAGTAAAAAATAACTTTAAATATATCTATTATTGATATCTCCTGTTTGTTTGGTTAGTAAGAGTATTGTTAAGGTTTGAAATGAGAAAAAATAGTTTAGAAAATCATTTCAAAAATGTTGGTTGCTTTTGTAACTGTAAAAACTTGTACCTGGTATTTTAAAAACACTTACATTTTCAACTGCATTTGCATCAGATAGGCAAATCATAGTCGGCGACCCGAGCATACCGTCTATTTTTGCTATTGGCCCGAATCTTTTGTAAAGCTCATCAGAGAACTCTACTCCTTTAAGGTTATACATATATCCTGTATGAAACAATGAAAAATATTATCATTAAATCCGAGTCAATTATTCATGGTTCTTTTACATGGTTAATTTCTGTCAATAAATGTATTCTTCTGCAGGGTTGAGATTTTTCACAATTTGGATGTAGCCACTTGCCCCACCACCGACGAGGAAGCAATCAGCTATCGAGTATTTTTTCACTTAAGAAACGTACAATAAGATACATATCCTGTGACAGTAAAAGAGACACATAATAATAGTCTATCGCCCGTTGTACTCGCGTATTCGCTTTACAGCCCAGCGACAAAACTATCAGTAGTACGCACCAACTTCTTGCTGGTTAGGGTCGTTTCTAATTACTAACTCTATTTGCTTCGCGCTCATAATTGGCGGCGAGACAAGTGTCTTAATAAATATAATATCAAAATCGAATTTAAATAGTTAATTTTCAAAAGTTTGATTAACTTTGTGGCGAGGCAGGTTACCTTCGTTTTTCCCAATTTCTAGGAAATATTGTGACTTGAAAGCACTTACCACCTGGTAAGAAGTTTAGCAAAGGACCTATAATTGGCCAAGATTTCGGTCCTGGGATCTCCTTCCATGATTTGATATTTTGGGTGGTTTCCACATTGTCAACTTCGGTTGAATTTACTGCGACGTTACTGAAATTCCATTAGTTCTTTCTTTATTAAATCTGATAAAGTAAGCGAACAAATCATAAAAAAGTTAAAACGATTCATCTTTCATCTGTCCAATAATGTATTTACTTTCCCCGCGTTAATTTCTTTATGAAATGGTCTTTTCGTTATTTCCGCAATATTTAAATAAGTGCTAATAAATAACCCAATTGGAAAATGTCCAAAGATCTCGGCGACACAAACTGTGTGACGTGACTTTTGCAAGTAAACAAACACAGTCCAAACAAGCAGTGGACTTTTTAGTATTTAGGCAATTTATTAAAAAATATATATTAAGAACAGCCATTAAATTCGTCAAAATCGTTTTAAACTATCATTCGATGTAGTCCCGGCGAATGTTCAATTACAAGCACTCAATAATAAACGTTTGAAAGCAAACAATATTTCATCATCCACACCGTGCGAACGTTCCTTAACAAATATTTGTAACGATCAATGTAACCAGCGATAGAGGCCCCGATTGTTTCAATCGAATAATGAATGAGAATAGTCCACCAACAGGAAATACTTACCGTAAAAAGTTTTTATTTACCGCTGTCAGACCAAGGCCGGATCTAAGTTTTAAAGTCTGCATTTTGGAATTTAATTTTGACGCTTCCTTTCAGCACATTCGCACCAAGTAACACACACACATTTGTGTCAATTCGTAAATTGACAGCTGTATTCACGTTATCGCGGACTTAAACGCGGCATAGTACTAAAACGCTCTACCTACGAATACGACGTGCGTATCACACACATCACGAGTGCTTTTAGACCAAAATGACCTTGAGCTGCTTGTATTGCCGTTAGTTTTCTGTAGGTAATGTTTGGATTTCAACACCTGTTCCTACGGAATCATAGTTCAATATCAGTGCGAGAGTGATTTTGCTTCTGTAGTTGTTTAGGC
Organism: Pandemis corylana; assembly: GCA_949127965.1. Taxonomy (NCBI): domain Eukaryota; kingdom Metazoa; phylum Arthropoda; class Insecta; order Lepidoptera; family Tortricidae; genus Pandemis; species Pandemis corylana. Next base: position 11,811,271 of record OX421855.1, on the reverse strand, counting down.
GAATGGAACGTATCCGCATATTTTTGTTGTTTTACGTATAAATCATTCCTGCCGCTAGGATTGCGGTGTGCTGTCATTGCAAATCTGTAGCTTAAACATTGCAAATGTGTAAGCTCTATAGTTTAATGAAGTCTGGATGAGTTTAAATAAATTAAAAGCCTAGTTATTTTTAAATCGAGCAACAATTGCGACCAAGATAAATAAATATAGGGGTCTCAGCACCGAATATAACTTTGTTCCTTTCGGTGTTGAGACCCTTGGTCCGTGGGGTCCTAGCGATATTAGCCTCTTTAAGGATATTTCGAAGAGGCTAATAGACGCTGCGGGTGACTTCAGAACTGTCAGCTTTCTTGGACAGCGTATTAGTATCGCTGTCCAAAGGGGGAATACTGCCAGCGTCTATGGTAGGTACTATGCCATAGGGGCCCCTTCCATTTTTAATTATTTTATTTTAAGATTAGTCTTAATTTAGTTTTTAATTCGTTTTTAATTTAATCATAGTTTAATTTGCTTTTAATTCCTCTTTTGTATTTTTCATTAATAAAATTAACAATTCGGTTCTTGTTACACAGATTCTTTTTATTAATTTTTAACAGACTTCTTCTATCAACTTATTATTAAAAATATAGATGATTCATTCTGCTTATAGTTCAACGAACGATTAAAAACGAAATAGACTTTGTTTAGGTACTTCTTTCAATTGCCCTTAATTGTGTAACTGTGTTGCAACTACGATACCCAATAATGATAACGATGTTAATCAGCCAGCTTCGTATGAGATTGAATGGGATTTTCGTTTATTTTGCCTGAATTTTAATTTTACTCACTTGGACACAAAATCAAGTTTTAATTATGTAAATGAACAAAAACATATTTACCTTGCTTGCGTAGAGGGATCGAAACGCGTCAGTGTTTGTGTGGTGTAAGGGATAATTATGTTTGTGGGATTGATATGTGTTTTATGTGGCATTAATGGAGGGAGGGATTGCATGAAAAACATATATATTTCAGACAGGCTTGGTTATCTTGCACGTGAGTAGCGGAGTAGCAAGGTAAATATTTTTTCTTCATTGAACAGGACCTTCGCAAAGTAAAGCCTGATTCAATCAAATAATTTTTTTTTTAATTATGTACATTATGTCAACAAACCCAATTTTGAGCAGGTCGTACTGAGAACAAAACATCTACAAACTGCGAGGCATAATGTCCGTTTAATGAGAAGGACCGCAGAGAAGGAAGCCCAGAGAGCAAATCGCCATCAACAAAATATGACAAAAAACAAAACGTCCTTCATGCATAACTCAATACTTTTAAAGAAGAAGAAGAAGAAACACATTAAATGTATATGCTTTTTTTGTTAATGAAGATTTGCTTATTGTCTAACTAATCGGAATTTATTCTACCAACTAAACTACGAGTCATCTCACTCAAAATACATCTTGTAACAAAAACCACGGTTAAAATAAATTAAAAATGAGACCTTTCTATGTAGCACACATTAACAATATTCTAGAGATAATTCTTTTGCTTTTGAGTCAAAAACTTGCGCTGGAGACTCTGAGCGGCATGTTTCATTTCATAGTTAAAAACAGCCAACTTTGTGATAACCTCACTCAGAGACCAACGACATTATTGCGTGTTACGATGGCGTTAAAATGTTTACTAGTTTAATCTGATCACGTGATCTAAACAATTTGTAAACATCCATTTACTAATTAGACCACTAAAATTTCCACGATGAAACAAGTAAGTAAATTAATTTGAATAAATTAAATATCACGGCTGGTCTCTTTCTGAAGTAATATTTTTAGTTCAAGACGAATAATGAGGTATTCAGAAATTAAAAAGGTTATTATGGTAGGCATTTTTACGCTTAGTCTAACTTCAGCGACAGAAATTTCTTACATCTATATTATTCACCAGTACACAAACTATTATATTTTTATTGACATTATTATTACAAGTTTTTTAGTTTAGTTGGCTTATCCAACGAAGTTTTTGTTTACCACTGCCAAATTTAGACCAGCTAAGACTCTCAAATTAACCGTTAGCATCTTAAATAGAACCCACAAAATGGTCTATTATTAAAAATATTTGAACGTTCCCGATAACCAAAACATAGCACTGCGCTAACCATACGTGGTAGAGTTAAAATGAACACTGATATAAAGTCGTTCTCTACCATACTCAACGCGTCAGTATGCCGACAAAATTCGACTCAAATTTGGATTTATCAATAGATATGTTTTCGGAAAGGTCGGGGAAACTTACCGACCGTGGAATGGAAAACATACTTCACAATTTAATTGAATTTGTTGCTTCTAGGTCTTTCATAACAGTGCGTACTGAAACAAAACAGCCTAAAGTTGATCGAAAGATTAAACAAAAGCAAATGCCTGAATACTTCTCGAGTGAAACTCAACAGCTAAGAGCCAATAGAAAGGTCAAACAAAAACAAATATCTGACTACTTCCAAACGCGAAGAATTGATTACCAAACCTTGGAAAATACTGAGCATAGGTTTTTTCGTCAATAATAATCAGGTACCGCTAGTTAATAGGCACATTATATTCAAATAACTTCTATGTCAAAGAACAAAACCCTAAAGTAAACACTACACAAAAGTTTAATATTCTACATCAAAATATAGCAAACATTCTAAAGAAAAAAGATGAATTACAAGTAGTTTTATGTGAATACCAAAACAAAAATGAAGGGATTATTAAGGTAGTTTTACCTATAAGATCTAATATTACATTAATTCTATGATCTCTTTCAAATTCATGTCTAGCCTAATGCAATTGTAGCCAGGAGCCACAAGACCGAATAAAAGAGCAAGTTGCTGGTAAATAATCCTGTCTACAAGGCTATGTCTGTGCAAGTACTCGCCGTTAACAAGACTAGAACAACCAGAAATAATATGCCTGAGTGACTCTCCAGGACGGCGGCATGCCCGACAAATGTCGACCGTACCGTCCTTCAGGGTGCTGTATAAAGCTGTAGAGAGCTGTATAAAGTTGATGCAGCTTTAAGATCCTCCTCAGCCATGAGTGAGGCGCCGAATCATAGGCCTTCTTGTAGTCAATCCAGGCAGCAGATGGGTCCCTCTGTTCTGCCGGACTCGTTGGCAAATAGTCATGTCTGGAGGTCTTAACAAAAGCTTAAGCTTAAGCTCTCTCTCTCTCTCTCTCTCTCTCTCTTCTCTTTATTATTATTATTATATTCTGTGTCAAATCAGTAAGCAGTTGTTTTAAGATATGAGCTGAATTTAGCGGATCAAGTAAATATCATTAGCATTTTATCAGCGCTTAAAAATATCCTACTTATGTTGATAATTCATGGATAAAATGTGGGCTAAAAGGATTGTCCACTTTATAGTAGGTACCTAAGCATGGAACACAGTTTTTCTGTCGCAGCGCCAGGAAAATCAACATAGCAATGTTTTGGTTTTAGATGCTTGCTAATGACGTGAAAAGAAATAAAGGGAAATAATAATTGTTGAATGAGAATCAATTTTACTTAATCAGTTACAGTCAATATTACTACTGTGGTACCTACTACCTTCAGAAAGCACACAAACAGTGAGAGACAAATAAGCAAACCTTGCATTTGAATAAATTTGCAAAAGATTAAAATTATTTTGGCCGCTCACTTTTAATATGACAATCAATTTTAATGAGTCAGTTCCAAATAATACATTAGGTACAGTCGACGTTGATACCCTTAATATGAGAATTCAAATACACGGAAATGATTTGAGAGTTGATACTACATCGGTAATATAAAACGAAGAAAACAGTCGGGATGGCAGCCATCGACAAACTGAGCACCGTGTTGAATTATAAAATTCTGCAATCGTTCAAAACAACTCAAAAAATTCCTTTATGATCACAATACCTAATAGCAAAATAATAGAAAAAATAAAACCGCGAAAGTAAGTAATGAAATACAAATTTCAGCATTAGCTTTCATTAGTACTAATACTATCGTAGTTCACAAAAAACTAAATATCTTTAAAAATAAAGTTGAAGGGTCCGGTTATGTAGTTTATCGTAGTGGAAGTGATGTTGGGGGGTGCTCCAAACCAGTCGATTTGAAAATTCTCTACGACTTTGGACAGAAACGTCTCCATTTCCAATTGCGCGATGCGACGACCTGAAACAACATATAACGGGTACTACACATGGACTTACAGACCCAAGTTCTTCTTAGTTCCTTTACTTCATTTTCTGACAAGGAAGGAGAACGAGGAAGTGGTGGTAAGTGAGGGTTGCAAATGCATTGCCAGCCTAGAGGGCTAGGATAGAATACCTCATATTTCAGTAATTTTACCGGCTGTCTTACTCAAGTACTGTTGCTTGGCGGCAGAATTAGCGAGTAAGACGGTGGTAGCAATCCGGACGGACCTTTCACGAGATATACCATTCGAAAAAAATCATAGTAAGGGCAAGCTCAATCCTTTTCCCTATTCGCTGAAGAATTAAGCTGGATAGGTTTAGCAGTGATCACTGGTTAACAATGATATTAGAGGATTATGTATGTACCTACATACAGGTATAGTTTGTTTCATTTAAGATGACGAAAAGTACTTAAAACCAACATCTATTGTTTAACTTTTTTTTTCCTAAGTGAAATTGATAATCAATTTATTAATATACAAACCATTAAAAACTAAATAATAATAAGGATCACCACAACTACGAAAGTTGATTTAAAGTAAATTATGTTAAAAATTATTAAAAATTTACCTAAAAAATGTCCCCCTGTTTCGGGCCTGGTTCAAATTGTTTAATTGTTATCTTCAAGTTTGTAAAGGTTGTAAAACCATTATGCAGGTGTATCGTTAGGCCCAAAGTATACCGTGAACAAACAATCTTGATAGTTCTGATGTTGTTGGTCGGTGTTACACTAGACGACGTGCGTTTCTAAAATAATAATTATATACTGTGTCAATATCACTTTGTACAATATTTTAATAGTAGGTGTAAGACATTTTTACCTGAGTGTTACCCGCACGGTAATTGTATTTGGAAAACAATACCCATTATACTTAAAAGGGTCCAGTTCAGGTAATAAACAATAAATAGGAGGGGATACTTTCTAGGCTTAAGTGCAATATTTTGTTAGTGTCTAACAGAACTGGCTTTCGCTCTTTTAGTACCTAAATGTGTTATATTTGCAAAATAGTCTCTTTTTTACAACCTGGCTATATATTACTGAACTCTCAATGCTTCTGATTGGATTTTGGTGTTCTAAGTTTTCGATGTAATATGTATATGTTGTTTTTTTGTGTATTAATAATTATATTTTAAATAAAATTTAAAATCTTTCATTTCAAAGATCAAGAAGGGTTGAGCTACTCCAGTACACGTGCCATACTTCAGTCAGTTTTATTACGTGTCTTTGTTATCTTTTCCTTTCATATTCAGCAAACAAAAGAAGTTGTAAAATCCCGCGTTAATTGCATTTTCGTCATCTTAAATAAAACAAACTATACCAAAATATGGATTTTAAGGAATTACTTGTTAAGAATATTGCTCTCATTTAACTTTACTGTAATCAGTAGAATCTTTCAAGCTAGTTGTTACCTTGTGTTGTGTTCTTCCATGCTGGTCTGGGAGCGAAGAAAAAAACATAGAATATACCAGTTGCTTCTTTACCCGCGCAGATGGTAAAAGCCCATCGAGGGAATAGGCGAAAATCATAGGAATCTTGTTATAGGCGATGAGGCTAGCAACCCATCACTATTTTGATTCGATTTTTCAACTATACGCCCACAATCTTGCTAAATGTGGCCTGTAGGTACCTGGTACTTTAGGCTCTGTCTACCCCGTAAGGGATAAAGACGTGATTGGTGTGTGTGTGTCTGTGGTGTAGTTCTTACCTATACACATCCTGGTTCCGAAGCCAAACGGGATGGTGACTAAGGGGCGGGCATTGCCGTGGTACAGGGGGTCGTCTTTTGCGGCGAACCACCTCTCAGGAATGAATTCATCAGGCTTCGGGTACTCTTCTTCCATTTTTGACAAATACTGATGGCATACTACAATAGTAACCTGAAAAAATCTTTTTTATGAAATAAATTCTAGCGTTATTGCTGTTTCAGTAATAAGAAATACTAACATCCTTAGGTATTTTATATCCCATCAAGTTATATTCCTTCGTAGTCACCCTTGCGTTGCCGAGTGCCATAGGCATAATTCTCATGGATTCTTTGATACAAGCTCTGAGGTAGACCTTCCGATCTTGCTTTTCCAACACTTCTTGTCGTAGTATTCTTTGCTTGTCAGGGTGTTTGGCTAGAAGATACAACGTTGCCATAACTGTGGTGGATACCTAAAAGATTAAAATTAACGTTTAGAAGAAAGAAAAAGCTATACCCGCCTACTTGATAGAAAATAAAATAGTAAGCACTTAAATCAATACACACGAGCAAGTGCTAAGTAGATACTTCAAATGTATTTAAGGTGAGGTAAATTTACAATTCACAATAAAATGTGGATGAACTAATTAGGTAAAAGAATGGGCTAAGTAGGCTCATCACAAAGTACAAACCGTATCTACTCCTGTTAGCAGCATATCCGATGCCATTATGACTGCCGATTGGGTATCGATTTCTGGCATCTTTTCTAAAATTGGCTTTTCAGAGTTCGGCTTAAAGGCGTCATTTTTAGATTGTTTCATATTTTCCATCGCCGCGTATATAAATGATCTTGTTAAACTAAAAATGAAAAATAAAATAAAAATTGAGTTCGCCACATAACCCATTAGGCAATATGCTTTTTGTTTGGCTACCTTTCTATATTTTCGTAGATTTTCATAGCTCTTCTAAAATTTGGCGTTGAAAAATATCTCCAAGGGCTTGGTCCAAAATCTAATTTACTCGATGCTTTAAAAAAATCGTGTATGTTCTCTATGAGTTTTCTCGCGTCCGAATTCTCGCAGAGATTTGGGTCGAGACAGTTCAAGCGAGTCCCTAATGCCACCACACCTACAGACTCTAGCGCCCATAAGTTCATTTCTACATCAAAATGCTTCATTTTGTATTCTTCACTGGTTGATTTAATCCTGGTGATAAAAGGAATGTCACAATATTTGTTTCAATTTCTTCGACAGTGAACTCAAACTTTAAATTACAGCTTCACACATACATACATACATACACAGATACACACCGCCACGCCTCTTTCCCACAAGGTTAGGCAGAGACTACGTTGTTCCACTTTTTTTTTTTTTTTTTTATGTGAATAGGAAGGCAAACGAGCAAGTGGGTCACCTGATGGTAAGTGATCACCACTGCCCATAGACACCCGCAACCCCGGGGGGATTGCAGATGCGTTGCCAACCTAGAGGACTAAGATGAAATGCCTCTTGTGCCCGTAATTTCCCCGGCTGTCTTACTCTCCACACCGGAACACAGCAGTGCAAGCTCTGCTACTTAGCGGCAGGATTAGCGAGTAAGATGGTGGTAGCGATCCGGACGGACCTTCCACAAGGCCCTACCACCCGCACTTGCTACGATTCTGACATACCTCTTTCGCTTCATCCGCATTCGTCAATCTCTTCGTACATGCTCATCGGGTTTGGGTATTCTTGACGTGACTTTTTTCAAAACGTCCCCAATTTCGTCACGAAACGTCCGTCTAGGCCTCACAACGCACCCATTCACCCTCCCTATATAAATCTATTTAGTTAATCGTCTTTCATCCATCCTCTCTACATGACCAAACAAACTAAGCATACTTTTTCCATCCTCAGTTACTATATCTTCTTTCACATCAGCATGTTCACACACATTATTCCTTATTCTATCTTTGAGTGATACACCTTCCATACTTTTTAACGCTCTCACAACTTTTCAGATATACGTATTGGTTATTGATACGTCATGACACGAGGATACCGTTTAATCATATCATCAGCTACATCTGCAAGGGCTTCGCTGTATAACTTGATAGTTTTTGGTTGCAACATGATTTGGTTCACTTTAGATCGAAATTCTTTCCAGTTTTCTCCATTTCTGCAATGTGACGTACAAATTAAAGATAGGTACATTTCAAATCTGCCTGAAAGGCTGTCGATTTTATTGAATGCTTTGTTATTTTCTCTGTACTGTTTGCAAGTAACTTATATCATTTCTAACTTTAATTGTTTTAGATTTTAGATAATTTAGTTTAATACATAATATTTACTCGGTTACAAGTCCCGTCGGTTGGCGAAGATCATAGTTTTTGCTATATTTTTTGCGATAGTAAGCAATCGATTCGAATCCTGGCCGTATTGGGGAAACATTCTCGCTTCGAAGGATCTGTAATGGTAAATACTTATTAATAAATCACACTAAAAACTTTCTTAAACTCTTTAAGGATCATGTTACTGATTTGATACGATTATTGATATAGACTTTCGCTAAGTAACGTTTGATTCAATCAATAACTTTGATCAGGTTATCGAGGACATACTCACGTTTTCCACAGCATTTGCGTCGAATAACCAAATCGTATCTCGCTTCCCAAAAATACCATCTATTTTCGCTATGGGACCGTATAGTTTGAAAATTTGTTGGGACAATGTTAATCCTTCGTATCCAGCCAAAGCACCTATAGAAAATTGTATTTGAAAATCCTGGGATCAATTTTAAAATGGAAAAAAAAACTTAACTTACCACCGGGAAAAAAATTAAGCATAGGTCCAATTATTGGCAGAGATGACGGGCCCGGAATCTCCTTCCAAAGCTTTTGTTTTACTTCAGATTTGTTACATACCGATGACGAATTTGCTGCGCCAATACTATTTAAAGTAGTAAAACTATGATTAGTATATGGCACGCTATGAGAGAGGCATTTTTGCCCAGCAGTGGACTGACACGGACTGATGATGATGATGATTTAAAGTGTATGATTGATATGAAAAACTATAATTATTAAATTTCTTATTCGCACTTTACCGAAATTTTTTATGTTTAAAATGAAAGTGGCATATTGTGAATGCTTTCGTTGTAGCCTTGTTGTCTTACCGAAAAAACTTTTGCTTCACCGTTACTAAACCCAGACCGGGTCTCAGTCTTAAGGAGTGCATTCTGCTATCAGTGTATTTTAAGTAATATTAATTTGACTACCTTAGCCCGCTAAACCAAGTACCTAACTAATAAGTGCAACGAGCAATGACAGTATTTTTATGTTCGTCTTATCTCATTATACCTTTCTAAATCGTGGGATACTTAATACTTATATCATTTTCCGTGCTCACGACATATCCACTAACCAAATTAATAATCTGTTCTTGATTCCCGAGCTGTTTGGTTTGACGCCTTTTATAACCGTGATTATGATGTTTTTGTCGTTTTTTCCCGTCGAATTGATTGAGAAGTACATTTTGCAAATTTAGCTGCAAAAGCTCTTTTGAATATTTTTCAACTATTTTCCAGCGCTTTCAGAAATAAATATTATTATACTGCCAAGAAGAATGCGCCGCAAGAAAATTATCAGCCAGCTGGTATAAATATTTTGTGCGTATACCTACGTACATTTGAGAGGAGGGCTCTGTCCAGCACATTAGGACGTAGGTATAAGTACGTATAACATAACATTACATAATCCAGCCTTATTAAATTCTCGTTAAATTGATGTACTTAGCTATTAATATTGGCTAAAATCATACGGGTTGGAAAATTATATTTTCTTCAATTCCTTTAGTAGTTATTACTGATAATAAATCTCTATTAGGTGCGCGCGCTGAGTGATTTATCGTCAAGCAGTTCTTTGGAAAGGTGAACCTTAGTAAATTACGACCGGGGAAACCTATAATTTTCTCTACTTTTGAATTAAAACAATTTCGTACCCGTATTACACAATATTTTTGTTTTTCAAAGGAGATACGTAGGTATCTTTGAGAAAACAAAGTAGGTACCAAACACAATCGTGTAACCAAATATCTCGCGATTCATCTTTTCTCGAAATCCTCCTTGACTTTTACAAAGCAAAAGCAAAAGTTGTATACATAAGTATTCATGCTTTTGAATTAAAATTCTACATTTTATGCTTGAAGTTTCCAATGAAAAACTAACCGTTACTCATCTGCAAATCCACACGTGCCGATTGCTATATCTGACGGTAGATGAAACAAAAACAATTAGAACCCGAACCCGTAATATCTACTTACTCGAGAAGACACGAATTTAAGACGAGATTCGAACGACAGTGAATATCCATTGAGAAAATTATTAAACAAAGAAATTAGAGTTTATTCAGCCACTCTCAATATCATTTGTGTTCAAGCTTAAACAAACACAAATCTGAAGGTATGTGTGGAGGTTCTTAAGCTACAGTTGTTTACATTGTTATAATTGATACCACCCTTGCGAGTTATTTGAATAATTATAACGTATACACGTTTATAAGGCGTGGGTTTATACGTCGTGATAGCTTACACATGTTGCCGTAGAAGCACGAATCAGGGTAAATCTTAAGAATTTCCAGTTACACCTAAGATATACATACATACATTGATACATATATAACTTCTTTATCCCTTACGGGGTTGACAGAGCCTAAGGTAACAAAACCTTAAGGCCACGTATGCGTGATTAAGGGCATATAGGTGGAAAGGGAAATCAAAATAGTAATGGGTAGCAACCTAACCGGGGCTGTTATGCGACTAGCAAATCGCATCGCCTATAACATGATTCCTAAGACTTTCGCCCATTCTCTCGATTGGTTTTTACCATCTGCGCGGGAAGAGAAGCAACTAGCAAATTCTATGTTTTTTTCTTTACTGCTGCTTGCGAGGCGCAATCACGCAAAAATACTGTTTAAATTACTTCGATGTTTTGACAACATTGCATTGCAGCGACTCTAGTTAGAGAATAGAGATGACATCGTTTATATTTTCTTCCAGAATAGACGTCGCCATTTTTTTGGATGTCTTGCGATAATGCACAAACGAATACGTTTTTCTTGTTGTTTTCGTACCTATGTTTTTTTTCTAAATTACGGTACCTACTCTAACTCTCCAGTGAAAATATTATAGTCCTTTATAACCCGCAAATTCTGTAAAATTACGTGAGAAATATGTATTAATTTCTTTTTCCACATAATTAACGCGCCGGTTTTAAGCTCGCGTGACATTTCTATTTTCCCTGTACTTATAATATCGCCCTTTTTCCTGATGAAGCGGACAATTAATAAACAAAACCCAAGATTTGCCGAAACACCAGATTTTACTGTAACATAACATTCCGTAGTCGATATACATCGCAGATGTTGTAAACAGGATTAATTGCAAGGTGCGTCAGGTGGGCTCGACATTAATTGTGCGTGTCGTCATATCAGTTCGTGTACGTCTATGAACTGATCTAATGTTACCGGCATATCGTTTAATGGATGGCGGTAATATAGGAAACCAATTAGTTTATTGGTTTGACCTTTACTGTGCCTTCAAAATGTACCTACATAATTAAAATAAAGATAAAGCTTCTACGAGAACACTTATAATGAATAGCTAGCGATACGAGCTCCCTACTACCCCTTAGTATAAGTACGTCGTGGACGAAAGTAAATTTGACATAAGTGTATTTAAACATAATCATTCGTTAAATATGTTTTTTTTTCATCTTAATGACTACAAGACAAGAAGAGACCAATACCAAGATTTTTTTCAAAACTTTTACGTTTAATATCGTCATTGCCTTCGCCACATCTGCTGATATCATTGGAGTGCGTGAGTGATTTAAACTTATGTTCAAGTATAAACAGGAGCAATGCGTGGAATATCTGCTGGCATATCCGCAATCACGTACGACACGGCCGTCCAAAATGCGGCGCAGTCGATTACATCCGTCATATTCAGGACGTTCAGCGTGTCAGCTTCGCTGTGATGGAACCAATAATACCGCTCATTGTCATTCAGCAGAGACGCTCCTGGCACGCCCTTATTCACAATTAACGTGATATCAGACCCAGGATAGTCAGTTTCCTCAAGTTTGTCGATGGGCGAAAAGAGCTTCAGTACTTCTGCTATCAAACAGCGTGCCTCGGCAGATCCTGATACCGATAAACCACGCGGCTTAAATGTTCCTTCGTCGGATTCCATTATAAAATTTATATTATTCAGCTCATTCATGTGCCTTTTCAAATATGCTTGCGCACCAACTAAACCTGGTTCTTCCGCCGTCCACAAGATGGCTCTTAGAGTTCTCCTCGGCTTCAAATTCAAATGATTCAAAGCAACAGGTGCTAGCCAGCTGATTATCATACCACCGCCGTCATCCATAGCCCCTTGTCCTACATCCCAGCTATCTATATGACCAGAAACAATTACCAATTTTTCAGGATTGTCTTTGCCTTTCACGTCTATGATAGTATTTCGTGATTTAGTTGTATCAAATATACTGAACATTTCAATTTTTAAAACGATTTTGTATCCTTGATCCTGTAATCTGTGCATCAAGTCAGCATCTTCATGCGTGATCGCTGCTGCAGGAATCTTGGTTACGTCATCATCATAGTATTGGGCCCCAGTGTGGGGTGAATACATCGAAAAAGGAGTTATAGATCGGATTAAAGCTGCAACTGCACCTTTCTTAGCTGCATTTGAAGCACCTTGCGATCTGTACTGAACCGTTTCACCATAGCTTACAAAGGGTACGTCGTACACAACAATTTTTCCCATTATATCGGAGTCATTTTTCTGACTTAGTTCTTGAAAACTGCTGACAATAACGGCTTCTGCTGTTATACCTTCTTTTGGGGTGCTCACGCTAGTTCCAAGTCCAATAACAGCTATGTTTTTATGACGTGGAAGGATCATTGATACGGCCTCATATCCACGGACCCAATGTGGTGCCTGAAATACGAAAAATAGTAACCACTAAAATTGCATTCAAAATGTTTCATTTGGACATTAAAAGATCACTGGTGACCGGATAGCCTAGTGGTTATAGAACCTGACTATGAAGCTAGAGGTCCCGGGTTAGATCCCCGGTCGAGGCAGGTATTTGTATGAAAATTATGAATGTTTGTTCTCGAGTCTTGGACGTTTTATATGTATTTAAGTGTGTATTTATCTATATAAGTATATTTATCCCTTGTTTAGTACACAACAAGTTTTATTACAAGCTTTGCATAGTTTGGGACTAGGTCAATTGGTGTCAATTGTCCAAGGATATTTTATTATTTATTATTTTACTTAACACTCACGTCTACCTCCTCAGTAGCGATATCTGTGATTCCGGCTTTTCGTGTGAGGTTTATCATATGATCAATAGCGTTTTCCAAATTCTTGGTTCCGGAGGGACGTGCCCCGAATTTGTCCAAAAAGGCAGAAAATCTGTAACAAATAAGGACAATTGTTACTAACTACAAACGATAATTACTTACAACAGTTCCAACTACAAGTTAGTAGAATCAGTAGCAAATAGCCACAGTGTACGAACCATTACATTTTTACATTGACCTAAAATGTACTATTAAAACAGTCGTACTACTATAACGTTATTTCAGTAAAACTCTGAATAAAACTCCTTTTTGATTCAATCCAATGAATAAATGGCCGTTACTTTACGGTAAAAATAAATTGAATACTCAAATTTTATGAATGAAATGCTTCAGCCCAAGTTTATTTTTGTATAATTAACTTACTGTTCAAAAGTTCTTTGACCCAAACCTTTGTTTCTGATTTCGTCCATAATTCTCTGCGTAACATTTTTATATGAAGCTATATCTTTAATTGTTTGATGATTCAAACTACACTCACTTCCATCATATCTGGTTATAATCACACTGGCGTTTATAATATTGAATACTAAACTAATGCACAGAAATATGGCTAATTTTAAATCCATTTCCGTCAATCGCTGTTCATAGTTAGTTCTGAACTAGATCATTATTAGTAAGTTAATCGGTTCTTGTTATCTGCGTGCGTTGACCCCAAGCAAAGGTCTAGCTTGTAATAAAGATAAGGAAAAAATACCCACGGTAAATTCATGCCCTCGATTTTGAGAGAGAGAGAGAAAGAGAAACATTTATTTATACACATTCGATACACGTAGATATACAGCGTAGTAGTACAGCGTAGTATGCGTAGTGTGGGAGTGGGACGCCCTGCGACGCGTTGGGCGGATGACCTTAGGAGGACAGCTGGCAGTGGCTGGATTAGGGATGCCCAGGATCGCGAAAGTTAGCGCAATATGAAGGAGGCCTACGTCCAGCAGTGGACGGACAATAGCTGTAGATAGATATATAGTATGAAGAAATACAATAGAAAGAAAGAAGAAAGAAAAAAAAGTTTATTTATGACAATCAACGACAATCAAAAAAAATAAAATGTAATAAAATAAGAAAAATAAATAAATTGTCACAAAATGGTCCCAACTCAGCATTTGCTGGCCTTACAGCCAGCGCTGGTCTTCCGTTGGGACCAACTATACTTAAGAATAGTACCGATATGGTGTAAAATGAACAACTCAGCATAATGTTGCGGCAAGAAGCAACGCTGTTTTTCAGTGGGATTTTATAATATCCCATCAGGCATGTTTACGCTGGCCTTGTCTTACACTATTTCATTAGATTTTGATATCGTATTTACAGATAGAAAGTTTTTTAGTACAGAAAAAGTACTATAAATAACTAAACAAATAAACTTTGTAACAAAAATAACTCCCTAAAAAGTCTTTCACATGGCTCTTTTAAATCTTAGTCAGTTAATAATTAGCAAACATTCCCCATTCCCTAAGTAAAGTTAGTCAAAATGAAAGTTAATTATAGCAATTTTAGCGTGTGGCCGAATACAACCCCTTGCGGAACTTTTTCACAAAACTAAACGTAGGGAAGTATTGACTCCATCTGTATTCGTTTACCTCTAAACATACACACCTACGGAGTACACTGAGCCTAAGGTAACAAGACATACCTAATAGCCATGATAATTGTGAGCGTATAGGTGGAAAAGGAATCAAAATAGTTAATCATGTTTAACGGTTGCTAGCCGCATCGCCTATAATGTAAGGGATAGACGTGATTTATATATGTGTATGTATGTATGTATGTGTTATATTGACCGTCTAATTCATGCCATTCATTTGTATCTCTTCTTTCAGGATAGTATTTGGCTTCATAATAAAGGTTGTGGAGCTCAAAATTATCTTCATCCGACTCTATTGCCCAAGTAATAAGACCATGTTTAGATCATTTTGTACGCCACAATAATAATAATAATAATAATAATATCTTGGGACCTAGGTCAAGCTTGGCTAGGTCAAGTTTGGGGCTAGCCCCAAACTAAGCAAAGCTTGTAATATGGGCACTAGACAACGGATAAACATACTTATATAGATAAATACATACTTAAATACATATTGAACACCCAAGACTCGAGAACAAACATTCGTATTTTTCATACAAATATCTGCCCTGACCGGGGATCGAACCCGGGACCTCAAGCCTCATAGTCAGGTTCTCTAACCACTGGGCCATCCGGTCGTCAAATGGCTTATTATACTTCTACTGCTGGCTGTACACATATGCATAATTGAAAACTAGTATGTATCCATGTTACATTCAAAGGGGAAGCTATTTTCTAATGATCTTTTATACGTTTGCGTGCCATACTGGAGCATTAACGAGCAACATAGAATAACCGATGAGTATTTTAATATATATTTATGAGAATACGGGTATAAATTACGAATACATGGAACCTTCGCATGGATATTAAGATTTATAACCTATGTGCTGCTTTGCAATACCCCGGGAATTACACGATAAATCATTGTGATATCTAGTAGACGTAAATAATCTATAATAGGGAGACAGCGATGTTCCCTCCTTGGTGTGTTGAGTACAGTGTTGCCAGGTCACTTCCCTTGAAAATTACATTTCCATCCCTAAAAAGTTCCATTTTTAGTAGAAAAGTTTTTTTTTTTTTACCTCATCATAGGAATTAGGAATAATATTTGTGTGTTAATAACAGAAAAAATAGTCTGTATTTCTTAGTGTGTATTTAAAGTTTTTTACCAGGTATCCTTATACCGAGACCTTAAAAGTTCCGAAAAATGTACCAAAATACAAAGTTCCTTCCAAGTTCCGCGGGGGTGTCAAAAGTTCCGCAAAACGGAAGAAACGGAACCAAACGGCAACACTGGTTGAGTATTGGAATTCAGATTAGTAGGACATAGGTACAGTTATCTTTCAAGGACCAAACTAAAGTGAGGTTAAAAAATGAGTAGGTTAGTGTTAGCACACTGTCTGCCACCGTATTACCTACCTGCATTGCACGGTCTCATCGTTTAAGGGAAGAGGGGTGGGGGGAGGGTGTGTTTGTGGTAAAACCCTAGTGGCATCCCACTGCGTCCCCATCACACTGGACTGAGGCAACGCCGGAGAGTTTTCAATTTGGGTATACCCCACATACCTCTAGGCATCCATAAAGATTTCCTCTCCGTTAAAAAAAACGGACGGGTTGTACAACGCATTTCAATAACGAAAAGAAAGAAGAATGTTTCAACACGAGATTTGAACCACGGTCACCGGAGCGATCGCACTGGACACCTTATACCACTAGGCCAAACGTAGCTTACAAGTGAGAGACGAAATCAACGTACACATTTTTTTATCTATATGGACAGACCTCTAACAATGTGCTAATGTCCTGGTACTTTTTCTCCGCGACTTACAAAAAAAAAAAATCGAACGCGACAATAGATTCACTGAGCTGCGATTCTGGTACTTTGTCTCTCCTTCTGTCCCAAAAAGTGCTCAACGCCGCTACAGAAGTTTTCACTTCAGAAAAGTGTCCCTACCACCCTAAGGTTGAAAAATCTTTGCACGTCGTAAAATATAACGTCGATAAGACGTGGCTGTTAATTTGAGAGTCCTACTTATTCATTTGGTAGCAATTTGAATGAAAAATAATAAGCCACTAATTTGGCCGACCAACAATGCCCTACCGGACCACTACGAGTACCACCATCATCTCCTGTTTTCTTCCAACGATGGCTATTGTGGATTATATAATAGCGTTAATAGATTACTAAACGGTCCAGGGTACCGACGGGGATAGGACTGTGTTAGAAAAAGATGGCAATACAAATGTCTATAATATGAATATGTATTACCATTTTCATTTTAATATTTAGGCGACAGTGTCTCTATCGGTACAGCGGATTGCTCGGTGGCGCGTTAAACTATAAGCACCTTATTCATAAACGCTCTATTGGCTTCTGCTAACTTAGCAATCGTTTGTCCTTATCTGTCACTTTGACATTTACCTTTCACAGATAAGGACAGACGATCGCTAAGTTAGCAGAAGCCGATAGAGCGTTTATGGATAAGGGGGTAAGAGTCTTTATCATTGCGTTCCAGCTGTTGACGACGATCATTCAATTCCTCTGCTTTTGCCGGCGTTTGCGTCAAAAAAAACCTGACAAGTGCGAGTCGGACCAGCGCGCCGACGCTTCCGTGCCACCGTACAACAAAAACACATTTTTGTCCGTTCGCATGATTAAGTTGGTTGGTAACAAAAACACGGCAAAAAATCACGTTTGTTGTATGGGGTACCTTAAATATTAATTTTATTCTGTTTTTAGTATTTTTCGTTGTAGCGGCAACGGAACATCTGTGAAAATTTCAACTGTGCTGTGTGTTTCAACGGTTCATGAGATACAGCTTGGTGACAGACGGACGGACAGCGAAGTCTTAGTAAAAACTATTATGGTTCAAATCAAAATGAGGACCCTAGAATAACTAACCAGCTGTAGAATCTATATATTATTTGGTGGCACATGATTCCCAGGCAGCTCACGTACTGTCAAATTTTCGTCATATCGTTCAGCATGGACGTACGTGAGGATGTTACAAAAATCACCCGGTCCGAATTGAATTAGCGTTTCGATCTAACTATGTACTTTTGCAATTCAGTCACTCACACAAAATCAAACAAATCATCAATGTAACATTGACGAAGGAAAATAATGGATCAGTTTCTATGGAGTTCCAAACACAGCGCGACCAAGCTCTCAATCGTTTAAGACAAGTGACATTCTTGTTTGTTCAAAATTCACTTGCTACTTATTATATTGAGTTTGTAGCAATATTCTTCCAACTTTTTGGAGTTATAACTTGAAGAAACTTAGTGTAGGAAACCAATTATTTTATTTCATTTCCTGCATCATACTTCTTTGCGATTACACTTTTATTTTTTTATTGAATCCGGCGTTAGTTTGCGGAGGTCCATTTCAATGAACAAAAAATATTTACCTTCCTACTCCGCTACTCACGTGCAAGGTAACAAAGCATGTGTGAGATATATATTATACGTTTTCCATGAAAAACGCACGCAACGTTTTGCACATGAGTAGCGGAGTAGCAAGGTAATTATTTTTTGTTCATTTAAATCTTTGGTTGTCTGATAGAGATCGCTATTAAGCGATAAGACCGCCTATTGTCTACTTTGTTCTTTGATTCTGTATTATTTTGTACTAATTTGTGGTGTTCAATAAAGAGTATTTGTATTGTATTGTGTTATCTTTGAATCTGAATTATGCTATCGTTCATTGTAGTTACTAGGGTTGTCAAAGTAAATTTAATTTATGTTTCATTTAAATTGATTGATTCAGTAGGATTTAATATGCGCAGAAAATACACAAAAAGTATAATAGACGATTACCGACTTTGATTTATAGTAATTGTTTAATGTTCCGTTTGGCTATTAATCATGCTAAATGAAATTCGGTACGGAGCGAATGGAAAAGTTTTCAGCGTAAAGAAATATAATACGTATTACAAAGAGATGAAGAAGCTATAATGTAGAACACAGGGTAAGTTATTGAGAAACCATCATATCGCATGTATTACCTGTAACCATTTGGTTTTACGAATGGTGTATATGTAGTAGGTACAGGCAGAAGTGTTTTATAACAAAATGCAATCTTAATGATATTGCGATCTTAGGAGTCACGTTATATGCAATCACTATTTACATCAATCAGGCTAATCGTGGCCTTTAGGTCTTGTTGCCTTAGGTTCTGTCTACCCCGTAAGGGATAAAGACGTGATTTATTTATTTATTTATTTATTATTAATAATAATTTTCTGGCAGGGTAGAAGATTATTTTCCGGTTAATATTTTAAAATACGTTTGAGTTAAGAAGCGAAAACTAAAGCCTTTTTTTCTTCGAAAACGTTGTTTTTTGTTAATTCAACTCCACTGAATCAAAAAATATCAACTGCTTTCGTCCCCCTTTCCCCGTTTTCCCCAATCTGACATGACGGAAGTGGCACCGTAGTTTTTCTTATTTTATACAGAAAATCGGTCACCCTATATATTGCAAGTTAACTATCGAAGAAGTCAAACTGCATTTAGTTACGTAAACACCAATATTTTAAATTACATTTGTAAATACGTATCAGACAGGAAGATTTCTAAGTACGGTTTTAGATATATCTTCGATAATTTCCATGATGATTGATTAATCTGTCACTGTTTTTCTGTCAAATGACAAAAACCATGGCGAGAGTCGTTTTGGGGAAATGGGACTACGAGGGCTATCAGTATTTTTGTATAAAGTGAGGATGATTGACTAGATTGACTAGTAGAGACTTCATACATCTCTAATATAGACTAATATAATTTAAGGCTCGGGGACGTTATACATCCATATTTTATAAATGTATTTAATTTAAGTAGAATTTAAGTGTTGTAGCAGCTTAGTGTTTATTTTGAAAAAAATACTTTTTGCCAAGTTTTGCGGCGCATTCTTGGCAATGATGGTCTTTCCGAATGCGCTGGTAGTTTCAAAAGACACTTAAAAGAGCTGTTGGCGGTCAATTTGTAAAAATAAATTTTGAATTTTGCATGAATTAGTAAATCTTTAGAGCTTCGCTAATTCAAATCCTGGTCTAATCTTTCAGGTTGGCCACCAAGCGAAGCATTACGATGCAAAATTTATAGCAAAATGGTAAAGTTTCTTTATCGCACGCCAGAGCAGAATTAAGCACAGGGTAATTATCTCGTAAATTGGACTCAGGGGTAAATTATTGCCATTCGCTAATTAACTTTACATTAATTGCAGTAATAACAAACACCCTCGTTCTTCTAAATGACAACATTGGCTGTATTTAGTCAAAGTACTTTAATAATACCAATACTAATTTAAATAAACTCAAGAGGATTGTTTTGTAGGAATCATCATCATCATCAAAATCATATCCTCCTTGACGTCCATCAACGTGAACCCTGCTAACTTGTTAGGACTAAAATAAGTTTAATTGTAATTTTTGTTTCTTTTCAACAGTTAATATATTTTCATTATTTATTTACCTAACGAAAACATAAGAAAGCTTAAGTCGATTAAAAACTAAGTGAAAAAAAAACTCGATGTAAAATCTCAAGAACAAAATTAAAACTATTATTTCTATGTGTAGTGTATAATTTTAAGAACTTGCCAGCGATATCAACATACTCGTTTTTAATCTGTATGCAATAGTACAATTACTCTGAAGATACACTTGACCTGTTTATCATATAAGTACATTAAAAGTGCATAATAACAAAATAATAGAGACAGATAACCGATTAAAATAGAAGAGACGGAATTCTGCGAACAACAACGTGAGCTGAGTAAAACCAGGTCTTCACTTGCATGCTTCTCTTCTCTTGCATTACTGTTCTATTGCTATATTCTATATCCCTGGCAGACCATTATACGAAGAAATCCAAAGGCGTTACTTTGCGGAGGTGCATATTAATGAACTAAAAACAATTATAAGTACCTTGGCTACTCCGCTACTATTTAATTTCTCATTAAATATTGACTTGCATATGACTTAGCACTCCGACTAACCCGACTTGTAGCGAAAAAGTTATGTCAGGATCGTAGCAAGTGGAACAAAGTAGTCTCTGCCTACCTCTGTCGGAAAGTGACGTCACTGTATGCGTGTATTGTACAACTTGTTAGACTACCCCATAAAGATTGCACATTGGTCTTCATAGAGCGTTGTCTCGACCAAACTTACATGACGCCAATTTGTCTCTTTCCAAAGGCTAAAGTGCATTTTTATGGCCGGGTACTTGTACCTACTTACTTAGTTATAAGTGAAGCTTAAAGGGGTTAAAATGTACAAACCCATATCTAGTGAAAAATGCAAGCACCATTGCACCTTTTACCGTCACTTGTGTGATTTGAACGTATTGTGAACGGCAACGGATGTGCACCAGTCCGCTATTCACATATTCACTCTTTGATGCCTTTGAATGTTCCAATCAACTTTAAATGCGACTATTGTGTCGCGCGTCAGATATAGAAGTCAGTTTACCATTCCACTAATATTATTAATGTGAACATTTGTACGTCCGTATGTGTACAGCGTATATGAGTGTTTGTTAATCTTTCACGCTGCAATGGCTGGGCAGATTGGAATAAAGTCTAGTGCGTAGTTTATAACCTGGATTTATTTGTTATGCCGGAAATCTTTGATTGAGTCCGATGTTACTTTGTAGAGGTAATGTCGACTAAGGAACAAAAAGCATGTGACTTGCTACTCCGCTACCACAAACGCGCGTGGATTCGGAGTGGCAAATGTTTTTGTTAATTATTTAAATTACTAACTATATTAAATTTTCCTTTATTGCGTAGTACCCTTAAATGGCATAATAATGAAAATAAAATATGCCCTCTACTGTCAATTCGGTCAGTAACATCTAATTGTTTAAATCGATACTTCCGCTGAATTACCAATTATTCAACAGTAAACAATGCATACTTATTTAGCTAACGGGAATTTATTTAACGTAGTTTGACACGTGTCTAGTGTTATTTTCGTAATTTATGTCCATTGTACGCACTGGTCATGGTCACTTGATTCTAACACAAGCACTCCTAGTCCGGCTCGTCACTGTATCGCACGCATCATGAGCCAATAATATAACAGTCATGTTCATATCAGTGTCAAAGACGTGTTTGTTCATTGCGCTTATCGCTCAAGTGCAGAGTGCCGCTAAGAGAAAGAAGACCTACGTCGAGCTCCATTCGTGCGACAATTCGGCGATCGCTGATGAAATCGCCTCCTACGATACCGTCGTGAGGGATATCGTGGACTATGTAACCACGGGACCGTTCAAAGGGAAGACTTATGATGAGTGAGTATTGTTGCCGGTAAATTGAAGAAGTTGTAGGGTTTTAGTGTTCCAATATGACTCATATTTGATTGGGTGAAAAATGCTTGGCTTCACCATTGAAGGTTTTGTTCTGACAACAATCGCGATTTCATTTGAACTTCGGGATTTTGCGCGTGGAAATGTACTTAAGATATTTTTTATAAAAGTGACATGTAACTCCTTGAAAGAACTAACTCCTAAGCATTTTTTTGTGTAATATAGTTTGAGTGGCTGGGCAGACACGCGGGTGACAGCTGCTGATTCCTACGCGATAAGATTATGGCCTCTCTACAAAAGGGCTTACGTTTATCGAAACATCTCAATGTAGCAAACGCATAGACGAAATGGGTTCCTATTATCCGGCATTACTAACCCTTTTCATTATTATTACAAGCGAAGCAAAAGTAGTATCAAAAGAAAATGTTTGTCCATCATTATTAGGCGAGGAACTGATAAAAGAAATAGCGTCTTACGAATCTGTTAAGGACGAAATATTGCATTATGTAACCCATGGCGATTTCAAGGGGAAAACGTATGACGAGTGAGTAGAACTAAATGCATCCATGGCTCTGCTGCTATTGTTGATTAATGGGCTACTGTCACTGTTTTTAGTTTGCTTTTTTTTTTCAATTTTTTGTGCGATTAAGTCTCAGGCGTAATTATTATTCTCGTAACGTTTTAGAATTTTTTACTTTCTTTTATTTTATACTATTCGGCGTAGATTTCAGTTACCTATCGGTATCGCGCGAGAAGATAACCATATTCGTAGTACCTAATACAATCACTTTCTTTTTAGACTTGCTAAGTTCGTCGATACTTTTGGCGCTCGGCCTTCGGGTACCACAATTTTGGAACAATCCATTGATTATATGATACAACTTGCCCGCAATGAGGACTTAAATGACATCGTCACGGAGGAGTTAGAGGTAAATAAATATTTTCGTAAAATCCAATAATGGAGTAAAGCTTATAAAATTATTATTATAGATTGTGGTATATCAATAACTAAAACCATGTAAAATAATACGCCATGCCCTTACCGTTTACAGGTCCCGCATTGGACTCGAGGAGAAGAAAAAATAACGATGTTAGAACCGAGAGTGAAAAATATAGCGTTGCTGGGCTTGGGACGAAGCGTCAGCACTCCGCCAGAAGGCATCACCGCCGATGTCATTGTCTTTAACGATTTTGAAGAACTGGAAAATGCTACAGAAGATGAAGTTAGAGGCAAAATCGTTTTGTTTGATCCGGAGTTCACGACATATGGTGAAACTGTCGTGTACAGATCACAAAGTGCTACAAAGTCTGCTGCTAAAGGAGCCGTAGCATCACTAGTACGGTCTATTACTCCATTTTCTATTAATTCTCCTCACACTGGGTCACAAACGTACGGAGACGGTGTAGATAAAATTCCAACTGCAGCGATCACCCTCGAAGATGCTGATTTAATCAGAAGATTAGTTGATCGGGATATAAATGTGACACTAAACATTAAAATGTCATCTACTTTTGACACTAAAACTTCTAGAAACACAATTATAGATCTGAAGGGCACAAAAATGCCAGATAAATTGGTAATAGTTTCGGGGCATATTGATAGCTGGGATGTCGGTCAGGGTGCTATGGATGATGGCGGTGGCTTATTTGTAAGTTGGGCGGCTCCAGTAATCCTTAAAAGACTCAATTTAAGGCCAAAGAGAACGATACGATCCATTTTCTGGACAGCTGAAGAACTGGGTCTAGTTGGGGCTTACGCGTACGAAAAACAACACCGAAACGAAAGTGATAACATAAATTTCATCATGGAATCCGATGAAGGTACATTTGCTCCTCTTGGTTTGGCAGTGGCAGGCAGTCAGAAGGCCAGATGCATCATAGGGGAAATTCTTAAGCTCTTTGAATCTATTAACGCCTCAACGCTGGTTGAAGACGACAGCCCTGGTTCAGACATTGCGGTAATTATTCAAAAAGGCATTCCAGGAGCAAGTCTTCACAATGCGAATCAGAAATATTTTTGGTTCCACCACACTGAAGGGGATACTATGAATGTTGAAAATCCAGAAGAATTGGATTTATGTGCTGCTTTTTGGACTGCAGTAGCGTATATTATAGCGGACATATCAGAAGATATCCCGCGTTAAATACAATGTGAAGTCAACAAATAACTGCATCATAAGTAGATCATGTTTTACAAAGTTTTACCACTCAGAAGAAAGGAAATAAACAAATTCTTTCGAGTAGTGATTTGATTACGGAGGCAATCATTCGATACTCTTTTTAAATCTATTTCTTACTGATGGCTCATATTTTCAGAGGTTAAATACCCACGGTTTCAGCATACTTACTCCTTGTAGGCAGCATAAAAATATTCCTTATGACACCCGAAAACTGTGGAATTTTCTGTAGCCCCAGCGATCACCTTTCGATAAAGGTCCTAAATTTTGCTATCGCTTATATCGCTTACTGCTTTTCCGATAAAAAGAAAACTTTTCTATAAAAGAGGAAATTCATAATTCATTTCTTTATCGTTAGTAATAGGAATGTTCTTTTTCATAAAACCTTTCGACATCTGAGTAGCCAAATAGTCTTAAAAGAACTTGAAAAAATAATAATGTAGTGGTATATTTTGTGATGCCATGAATGAGACGAATACCATGTGTATTTCAATGATATTCGTGATGTTGAGTAAGAGGCTATGTAAATTAAATCTTTGCGAATGTTCATCCAATAAGACAACATTTTGAAACGATTTCTGGAATATTTACGTAGTCTTACGCAACCAAGACCTTTCAGATAAAGTGTAGTGCATCGAATCAAAATCATGTTCCGGTCAAATGTAAAAATAAGTATCAATGCGACCTTCTCAAAAATATGTCCCAGTAACCTGGTCTATTACGCCGGTGTAAGAGCGTATGGTACTTATTTTTGAAATGTTGACTAGATACATATTTTTACACTTGACTGTACGTTGAAATACAACTTAATGTAACTCAAAGTATGCCATCACTTCGTAGTTGTAGATGGAAAGAATTGATACCAAAATAGAATTTTCTTACCGATAACTTATTTCGATAACATACTTTAGTTAAATCGCAATTTATTCCTCAGGGGAATCAGTTCCTGAAACGTATTGCATTAAGTATCTACAGGAATCAGAATACGTAACATTTGAAAGATTGGTACGATAGACTTCAAAGATTTTTGTTTGATATATTTTGTTTTATCTTATAGTACATACATACATACATAAATCACGTCTTTCTCCCTTACGGGGTAGACAGAGCCTAAGGTGACAAGATCGAAAGGCCTTATCTTATCTTATAGTATTCGTATCAAAATAATAAATTTGGTAAATACAAGATACTGTTTTCTTAGAATACGGTTTCAGGCTCGAATTGTGACTATGCGTTCATGAGGTAGTTAATTCTTGATTAAGTACATTTACTTTCCTTTTCATTTATTCTTTCATCTCTCGTAAAATGTCGCAGAATATGTTAGAAAGTTACAATATCTTCGATTTAATTGCTTAAAGCTTTATGCTAGCCATGCAGGATTCCTAAATATTCTAATGATTTTGTAAAAACCGACGTAATAAAAACCTCCTCTCGCGTTGTCTATTTGATTCGGCTTGTGATTACAGGATTGGATGTCAGTCATACATTTCCCCTGAGAGCTGGTATTTCATGTAAGAGCAGCGTTATCGAGAAATTTATCTCAGCTTTAGGGAATTACCAGTCCCTAATCGAATAAGATAGTCAAAATGTTATGAAAATTCGTCAAAACAAAAATAGACCTTGCTCTGCTTTATGCTATTTATAAAACTGACTCACTTTTTCTTGTATGTATTTACTTATGTTGATCAAGGTACAGTCCGTGGTAGAGTCTTTCAATCAAAATAGTTTTGATCCCATTTTGAGCCATGGATCAATGCGAAAAATTATTTATACAGTATACACTCTTTATTATTTTCCTATCATCTACGTTATCAACCGGATAGATAAAAATTTCGTTGCCAAACTCTCGTCCACCGCTCAAAGATCCATTTTCGCAGCTGCAAACAATTTTGTTGGTATTTTTTCTGCCTTCATTTTTAGGGTTCTCAGAGTTGTAAAAAATCAACTCAATCAAAAGATACATTTCATTTTATTAGATAGGAAAGGTGTTTCCGTGCTCTCAATAGGTAGGGGGTACTTCCAGTTGTAGAAATCTGTGGTATGAAGATAGCGCTTATAGCACAACTAATGAAATAAGTCGAGGAACGTTTTTTTTTGGAAAATTATCTCACACTGCTTACATTTTGCTTGGGAGCGAGGCCTAGCAAGCCCTGGGGTTTATGTTAACTTTTTTATGGTGTGGGTTTACCGGGTGTATGTGGGGCTCTCCCACGACGACAGGCATACCCACTAAAAACCAAACGGATTCCCAATTCAGTCGTATGTGAGGCGCTACGGGAGCACTCGGTGTCACCGCGACGCCCCACGACCACCCCGGGATGGGGTTCCCTCTCCGCGACACCTGTGCAATGCAGGTTTGGGGGTTTATGTTCACTTGCCGTATTTGTACGGAGCCCACAGTACGCGAGTCCGACTCGCACTTGGCCGGTTTTTGAGATGTTGGGGGAATGGTACTTTTGCGTTGCTAAATAAAATATAATGAGGCGTTATCGGGATTCTCTCATCTTCGCGGTTCATCGGAGCATAGGATGGGTTGTCGACGTCGTGCCTTACGCTGGGACGTTTTGACGCGGCCCGACACAGTTTACGGTATCCGGTCGTTTGGCTCGAAAAGCGAAAAGAAGAGTTGAGGCTAAGGTCAACATTTAAAACTTCGAATTGAGAACTGACTTCGATCGTCGGGGTGGGAGCTTGTTGAAATACATATCATGATTATAATTGTATCGAGCGTAAAATGATACTGGCCACTAAAGAGCCATTATAATGTCTTCCATGCTGGTCTGGGAGTAAAGAAAAAACATAGAATGTACCAGTTGCTTCTCTTCCTGCGCAGATGGTAAAAGCCCATCGTGGGAATGGGCGAAAATCTGAGGAATCTTATAGGCGCATCGCCTATAGCTAGCAATCCATCACTCTTTTGATTCCCCTTTCCACCTGTACGCCCACAATCATGCTAAACGTGGCCTTAAGGTTTTGTTACGTTAGGCTCTGTCTACCCCTTATAGGAAAAAAATTGTTTTATGAAAAAAAATCTCCTTCTGTTATAAGGCAAAGCATGCAGTTTTATTTTGCAAATTAAATATTTTAAATATTGATAAGCACACTGCACATTTTTATAAGGAAAATATTTATTAATTGCTTGGAAATATTATTCTTCATGATGAGCCAAGTAAAATGTTTTGTCTACTTCAAGCAGAAATTATAGATCCCTATTATTCTCGTACCTACGTATGTAGGTACATACCTACGTATCTAATGCCCTTCTGACCCACCACGGCACAACAGCGCCGCCCAACTGTTGACCTGTTGGTAATTTAAATTCCCCGTGGCACACCTAGTTGTTCCGTGGGGAACCTCTCTGACTTGCGCGAATTCGTATATAAAAACTAGTTAAATAAGACCCTACTAGGCTTCAATATTATTATTATTATCCCAAGTCATAAGAAGAAATTATATTTTAAGTTGTTGTAAATAAATTTCTTTTGTCGTTGAAATAAACGACCAAGGCATATATCATATTGAGCATAATAATTATCATATTGAACTTTGGCTCTCATTTCACATTTATGTTTTGACTAGCTGTTGCCCGCGACTTCGTCCGCGTGTGTTTTTGTGATACTTACGGCTTTTCTCGATATCAAAATTATTATTATTATGACTATTAACTTCGTCACATGAATCACTGAAAGTATGTACGAAACTATACTTTTAGAATTACGTCATGAAAATAATAATTTGCGACACGGAATCTTGAAAAAAAATCAAGTGCAAACTGGTTAATGACTCGTCACATTTATTTATACTTTATTTTACAAATAGTTTTATTTATAGTTTTGTTTATAGTTTCTTTATTCAAAAAAGCTAAGTACAGTTTTAATTACATCACTATTAATTTCGCCAAACTATAACGCTTATTGGCGAATACTGCGCTCACTTTAACGATATTTGTACCCTGATTAATTTAAAAAATTAAATCTATTCTAACCAAATAATACATAAATGTTTACCTGTTTTTACCTTACGACTAACAATTCATTTACTAATCCGTTTTAATTAATATTTTGCGACTCAATTTTTTCTAGCAGAAGCTTTTTTAATTTATTTTCTTGGTTTAAGTAGGTACGTAATTACGGATTATTAACACTTATTATCATTCTACAAATTAATTACCTACAGGGGCCTTGCCATAGTTGCCATGATGTCTTAATGCGATTCAGTTTAGGTTCGCTCGCTGTCAGATTCATACTAAAAGCACCAACTTTTCACAATAAAATTCTGACATGTTCGTAGCGCAGGCGTAAACGCGCCCTTTGATTTTGCTTTTTATAGGCAAAGGTACCAAGAACATACAGCCAAGCGTTTCACGCCGCCCTCATATTAATATCAGGCTATCAAATAAGAGTGCGTTCAAAAACCGAACGCGTTGTGAATAATTGCGCAATAAATAAAAACAAAAGTAACGGTATTGCATATTGAACTTTAGGTGTTAGGTAAAGAACACAATTTAGGACGCCAATTTAGGTTGATTTAGGTTTGACAAAAATCTCTTCGTTGAAAAAATGCCTGTACAGCATGTAATTATTATATTAATGTTTTTTCACAATTGACACGCTTTTCCGGCTATATGTCTTATGTACATTTGTATCTATCTATTTTCTTCGTAGTATTATTATGTTTGTAACTATTACCAACTACTTATACCGAGGAAAGCTGATTTTCTTGAGTTCCGCTATTTTGTGCGTAATCACCTCAAAAATCAAATTTCAAGAAAACTGAGAAATTATATTTACCTGTATTAAATTGGAAGTATTATTTAGCAATTTCAAAAGGTTACGCTTCATTGGTTTTTATTGTATAGGTGTATGAAGTTAATTAATTTTAAACACAAAACCCTCTTTTTTGCGCCTCTGGATGAGATTAAAAAAAAATGCTAAAACCGGTATTTCTTTATTTTTATTACTAAGTATTTATTCTGAGTTTCATGATTCTAGAACAATCTAATTTTCTTTTTTCATACAAACTTTAACCCCCCTTTTCACCCCCTTTTTCCAAAATTTTCCACAATTTCTGTAGCCTATATCCTATTCTGAATTTATTGGAATCGATTTGTGAACATTTCATTAATATCCGTTCAGTAGTTTTTACGTGATGCTCAGTCAAACAAACAAACAAACAAACAAACAAAAATTTTAAAAATGGTTTTAATATGTTCAGTTACCGATTTTAAGTCACCCTGGTCGGTTTTTTTTTTTAAATCTTCAATGTACAGATTTTTTGGTCTCAACGATTTTATTATATGTATAGATGGAGGGATATCATTACTTTTTACACAGAAATTATTAATCGGTACTTACCTATTAATAATAAAATTATTTTTATTAATCTATTGTATTTTTATACGTTTGCGAGACAAAGGTAAAAACGGGACCATTACCCTATCGCTCCTACTGCCTACGCTTTGTTTAGGAGACAGGGCTCTAGTAACACTGGCCATGCAGAAGCTGATTTTTTATGTTGTCTGTTTATGTAGTTTACCAATATAAAATGACCTCCTACTGCCTACATTTTGCTTAAGAGACAGGGCTCTAGCTGTAGTAACACCGGACATGCTGAATCTGTTTTTTGTTTATGTATGTCTGTTTATGTAGGAAACTCGTATAAAATGACCTCCCAATGCCCACATTTTGCTTAGGAGCCCTATACTGGTCTTTGAATTTGTTTAAAAATTGATAAACAATAGAAACCCGATAAAAAATTACTAGTTTCTGATTTTTTCTTTTGTATATTCACCCAACTGCCAAATTTTGATGCCAAATTTTCTTCTACTTTCTAGGTCATCTAGAATTGGATATAGTTTTGATTGTAGGTCAGTCAGTCAGTCAAGGCGATTTTTGGATGTTAATATCAGAATAACCGGCGTTTGAGGTGTGTTTATGACACACATATTTATCTCGCAAGTCTTAATATTATATGAGCCGAGCCAAACTTTACATGTTTATGTGAACTTACATCGGTCTTTCCTTTGCGTGCCCGTTGTTACTATATTCTATATCTATAGTAGGTAGTATGACTGTATGCCGAGCGCTGCGTAAATTCAACCAACCAAATTGGTGTCGCGGCTGACTCACGCGCGTTCTTATTTACATTAGAGTAAACGATACCAATATATTTGTAAATTGAAACGAAAATTAGAAAACGTATAACATCATCCTCGTTCAGAACTGAAAGTTGTATTGTATGTTTGATGAAAAACGGGCCAAGTGAGTGTCGGGAAACGCGCAGTGCAGAATTTTCGAGTACCTACGGCTTATTACCTGAAGAATTGATATTAGTAAGAGGTTAAAACAAGAAATAATTTAAATCAGAAAAACTGAAGAATTAAAGAGAATGATCCAAGTAATGTTTTTTTTTGGTGCTGAGTGCCAATTTGCACTTGGCAGGTTTCTCATTTTTCTCATTCTCAAATGACTTGACAATTCAATTTAACAATGGTTTCATTTTATAGAAAAGACGTAACAAAATTAGGTTTCAAATC
Source organism: Pandemis corylana (assembly GCA_949127965.1). NCBI lineage: Eukaryota > Metazoa > Arthropoda > Insecta > Lepidoptera > Tortricidae > Pandemis > Pandemis corylana. Next base: position 11,780,413 of record OX421855.1, on the reverse strand, counting down.
GCTGCGGTATCTACCGCATAATGATCGTCATTATTTGCCGTCACAATACTGAAATTCGATTCAGCTGCGTTATTGGTCTTCGTTAAACCAAATGTTCGTTTTCGATACGCTGTCGGTTGATTTAGAATTTATATAATGAACAATTTATTTTATCTTTTAAATAAAAATGAATGTTACTAAGCGTTAAACTCGAGAACGGTTGGACTAATTCGGCTAATCCTTTTTTTCATACGTTCCTGAAGTTCCACGGAGTGTTTTTATAGAGAAAAAAACAGAAGAAAAAAAGAAATATTAAAGAAATGGAACGGAGGCGAAGCTGCGGGGAACAGCCAGTAAATAATAAAAATTCAATCTTCTTGCTTAATCTATGGTCTAGTTACACTGGAGGATCTAAAGTGCTGCGATATGCTTCGAGGAAAGGATGGTGCGGGTGTGCTCGACTTGGCGGGGAACACTGCCGTGCGCCTTGATACCATATAACTGTGTGGTTAATTAAATGAGGAAAACTGTATTTTAAGAATGTAGAAATATATTTAGCTTCACAACATAAGTATAAACATCCTTACCCACGACGGAATGGAGAAGGTATATGCGTTTAGAGTGATAGGTTGTGTGTGCGTGTGTTTCATATATCTTAGATATTCATGTCATGACAGTGACTGTAAAAAAACATCTTCTAACGATTAACAAAACCGGAACCGGAAGCTTCAAAACAAAGCCTTGCCAACTTTGACACTAATAAACTAAATCCTCCATTCAAGCAACAATACAACCTAAATAACCATGTTATTGTATCAAATTGGCTTCTATTATTTCGTTTTGTGGAAGGAAAAGCAGGAAGGGTGAAACGAGTAGTACAAGTTGTGCTATAAGGAATGGTAGATTATTTTTATTTTTATGCTGATAAATCTTCATAAGGAACTACAAAGTTGAAACGGGAAGGGGTTGCTAATGAAGTAGAAGCCAAGTTTACTAATTACAGTACATAATATCACGAATCTTCTCAAATAAATTTATTCAGCAAATAACAAGTTCGTCTCTGCCGTAACGGAGTAAGTTTCCAGTCCAGTCTAAGTCCGAGTACAAACACTCGACGCTCATTTTATGAAAGAAAACACAGTTCTTATTCATTTTGCGACGGTTATATTATGAAACAACGGTGGAAGCCTAGAGTGGAAATGTTCAGCCGCAGGCAAGGTTGACAGATGACTTGATTGACACCACAATTTACTTTGTGTAAAGGATTCGGAGGGTTTTCTTTGTGCGTGGAGCGGTTTCGAGAGCAGTTAACGAGGTATTTGGAGAACTGGTAATGGCTTTTTGTGTGCTGTACCGTCGGCGTAAGTTTTCTACGTCACTGTAACACACATCGAACGCGTTTGCGACGAAGTTCAAGTAGTTTGCACAGGATAAACATTATTATTGCTGTTGTGAGGTTGCTCACGATTCAAAGGGCTTGATTATAGGAACGTGACTGATATTACTAACATTATAAACGCAAAAGTTTGTGACGATGTGAGTGAGTGTGTATGTTTGTTCCTTCTTCACGCTGAAACGACTGGACGCACACACACGCACACACACACAAATCACGTCTTTATCCCTTGCGGGATAGATAAAACCTAAGGTAACAAGATCTAAAGGCCACGTTTAGCATGATTGTGGGCGTATAGGTGGAAAGAGGAATCATAAATAGCCCCCAAAAAAGGAAAAAATCCGCACTGGTGCCCCTACCACCAAGGCTTTCGGTTTTTGCCATGCATATTTTGTTTCTTCTTCTTCTTATTATTATTATTATTGCCATTAATGGCTCGGGTTCGAAGGGACTCATAGTTAATAATTAGTTATTGATGTTGGCCCTACCCGGCCTTTTTAATTGAATGTGTCTGCCACGCTGTGGGAAGGGCGCAGGCTGAAAACCAGCGCTGCTAGTTTTTTTTTTTTTTTTTTTAAATCTAAACTGGCAGCTCATGCTGAGCCTGAGCCTGTTGCCACCAACTGTTGTGTATTGTTTTTGTGTAATTGTGTTATGTATATATACTGTTGTTCTTTTTTTTTTTCAAAATTATTATTGTGTGCATTTTTTGGATAAATATGTATCATGTCTTTTTTGTGTTGTGGCAATAAATATCTTTATTATTATTATTATTATTATTAAATAGTGATGGGTTGCTAGCCGCATCGCCTATATAACATGATTCCTAAGATTTTCGCCCATTCCCTCGATGGGCTTATACCATCTGCGCGGGAAGAAAAGCGAAGGGTACATTCTGTGTTTTTTCTTTACTCCCAGACCAGCATGGAAGATACTGGACGCATTTGAAAAAAAAAAAAAATGAAGATAGCTGGTAGCCTAGATTAAAACATAACCTAGTTTTTATCCCAGAAAATTACATAGTTCCCGCGGGATAGCAATAAACAGAAAATACTACAACATCAGTTCTTAAGTCTAATTCTACGCGAACGAAGTCGAGGGCAGAAGCCAGTGTTACGTATATACTATAAGGCAAACTATACTTTCAAGTTAAGAGCCACATCTTATCCACATTATATTTTACTAGCTGTTATCAGCGTCTCCGTCTACGCAGAATTTCGCTTATCGCTAAACACGCGGGAAATATGCTATAATCTTGGAAAAAAACTATCCTATGTCCTTTCCCGGGACTGTAACTATCTCTCTACCAAATTTCATTAACACCGGTTCAGTGGCTTAGGCGTGAAAGCGTAAAAGACAAACAGACAGAGTTACTATCGCACTTATAATATTAGTAGGCACATCATGCAAAATGTTTTCAACCTTAGGGTAGACCACATATTTGGCTGATGGTACCTTCGCTCACTGAGATTTGGGACTATTAGTATTCATCCTACATCTGCCTCAATTACATTAGCAAACTTTTCGTAAACGCTGGATTTATTCACGTTACTGGCGAAGTTAAAAAAAGTAGCTCCAAGATATGCGCGGACGACGAGCAGCGCCAGAATGACGCCAAAAGTATTAAAAAGTTTTCAAGAATCTGCTCTGCCTCAAAACTCTACTTTATAAAGAACAACATTATTTAATATAAATCTTTAAACTGACTAACTTTTCTTTCCCGAAATTTAAATAAGGCAATCATTTTTGTATCAAGCAAGTAATGCGTCCCTTATAAACCCTTAAGGGTTACCTATTTTCCTGGAAGCTGTAAATCCCCGCGGGTGGAAATGACCTTTACTAAAACAAAAGTAATGGGATTCAAAGCTAGCCACAGACTTCGCGAAAGGATGAACTGTGTTAAGGGTAAGTTCAGCCATTAATTTTGGATGAGGCCAAAGGGTATTTTGGCGTCTTAAATTGAAAAAGGCTGGATAAAAGAAAAACCCTGCCGCACGGCAAACCTTTAGGTTTAGGGCCCTTACAAATTCGCTTAAGCGTTCTAGGGGTGCCGCTGTTGCGTGAGATTCTTGTAAGTTACTTGGTCACTTTATTTATTTTTATTAAGTTGTACTTACCTTCTTGAGTTAAGTACTGTAATAGGCTGATGGTAAAGTTATAGTTTCTATTTAAAACACGTATCAATTACAATTCTCATTTTATTCTTCGTATATAACTTGAGGCCAATATGACGGATGCACAAAATCTAAACAATATTTTCTACTACATTTCTAAACGATACCGACATAGCCATTACATAGCCATAACTTTTCTTTTCGGATTTTTCTGTGTTCTAATTGTCAGTGTCGTTTAGAAATTTACTTTTTAACTGTATAACCGTAAAAGTAAAATTTTAAAAAAATCTTGATTCTTGATAGGTAGTAATATTTTCTACTGACAAAGTTATTTGAAGAATTGTCTCCGAATTCAAATTTGAAAACAAACGCTCTAGTTGCGATGCAGCCAGTGCGTTACAGTACTGTCAGTCGCGTGCACTTCATAAAGACCAAAATACATAGAGGTGGTTAATTACTTACGTCATATTTACCAACTATACAACAAAATAAACAAGCAGCATTTTTTTTGCAAAACTCTGTGCACGCCACTGAGTACTGTAATATAATAAAAGGGTCCTATGTTCGTTCAGTTAGGTACGAGCCCTTTGTATACGAGTATGTAACGAGAATTCACGAAAGCCAATAAAGTCACGAAACAACCAAATCTCATCCATTCTAGCTAATTAAAAGCGTAATTCACGGCAACGAAAATGCAGCCTATCCACAATTATCTTAAAGTTAAATTACAATTGTAATCGGATCCTCCGATGAATTTAACTTCTAATTTCAAGAGGAAGTTCCAATTTCCGATAGCGCGGGCAGGAGCGTTTCTTTGTTCCGTCTGTGATAAAGAGCCGCCGGGTGGTACGCCCCGATAGTCGTGTTTGCCTCGATTTATACAAGGCGAGCGGCGTTCGCGTCTCATTTGGTTGCTAAGAGAAGTAACAAGATACTGTTAGATGGCCAGTTTCTTTTAGGGCGGTCTCATTGGTAACTATTTTTGCAAGACTGCTAAATAAAAAAACTAGCCAAAGGTTGAGCAAAAAACCCAAAAATTCAGATTTTGGCAGAAATCTTTGATTTTTGAAGTTGGAACTGTAGTAATTTTGGCAGAAGCGTCGTAATGGCTATTCTGTAGAGTCTGCCAGTTGGGGTAGGTTAGTAATATTATATAACAACTTTAAGTTTTGAGAACTAGTTTTGAACAACATCAAAAAATCATTTTCATAATTATTTATTTATTGACAAAAAAATTGTATGGCACTACAGACTTACGACTAACGCGACATGAAAATGAAATAACCTTCTGTAAAATAAACAATAAACAATTTTAAATAAAATAAATAATAACATTTCCATAAACAATATGGCAAAACATCACATTTATGGCATATTAAATTATGGCAAACGATAAGGAACCGTCGTGGAAATCCTTGAGGAAGGTCTGGCAGGTCAGATCAGGTCAGGTCAGCCGGGAGACATCCAGCAGTAGAAGTCTACTGGCTGATATATGATAGACAAAATATGCTTAAAAAGATATAACTCTGAGACAGACTAACGATCACACGGACTAGTTACGCAAAACTTCTTCTCAAGTTATCTTACCTGTAATTACTAGAAACAGTATCAGTTTATCCAATTGTTTTACAAATGACATGTCGTTGTTATAATCTTATTACATTAATAACGAATGACCAGTGGTCCAAATTGGGTTAAGATCATTACCGCAACATAGTGGTTCTCCCACATTTACTACCACAATAAATTTGATCAGAAATAAAATAGCGACCGTTTCGCTACAAGGCATTAGACAAACTTGAGCATGTATTTAACATGTCAGTTCCCAGAAAAGTGATGTTTTAGGCAGCACGTTGACGTTTTAAGACCATTTTATATAAACATAAACATACGCATAAATCATGTCTTTATCGCAGAGCCTAAGGTAGCAAGATCTAAAGGCCACGTTCAGCATGATTGTTGGCGTATATGTGGCATGGGGAATCCAAATAGTGATGGATTGCTAGCCAAATCGCCTATAATACCTAAAATGTGATTTCTGCGATTTTCTACCATTTTATCCTGTATTATCTTAAGTTAGTAATGTGCTTCAATAATTACTGTAGGTACTGAGAACGTCTTTTTGGAAAGTTATAAAATAAACCTTACCAAAACTAAATTTATAAACGACACTGAAAATTAGAACACATAGAAAAATCAGAAAAGTAAAGCTATGGCTGCGAATCGAACCCGGATCCTTCATCATCCGTGATTCATCATAGCAGGTACAGTTGCAGTTGCAGGTGCAGTTGTAGAGAGGTGGCTACTGTGACACTCCCCACTTCACTTTGCTATCTCCGCGATATAGTGAAGTCAGTCATGGAAATCAGGTACAACAATAAAACCGTAAAAGTAAACATAAAAAATCAAGAAGTAACATTCTTACCAAACCTATTACAAGTTAGTACCCCATTTTCTAAGATTTTCCGATTGTACAGACATTATACTGGGTTAAAACCGTAAACCATCTCAAACGCCGTATCCAGTATGTTACAAAAATCCTCCTCCACCTCACGGCCTCAAACTAAGCAATACTTCAACCAAATATCACATTAGGACGACAATATTCAACTATGAGGGCTGGATAGTATTTCCTAAAGTAAAATAAATATAGTACATGAATCCATTTGGGGTAGAAACCATGGGTCCGTGGGGGCCAAGTGCACACAGGTTATATGGGTCGTTGTCGACCAAGCTGAATGAAGCTTCGGGTGACCAGACGGCTGGTTTTTTTTTTAGCACAAAGGGTAAGCATTGCCATACAACGCGGCAATGCTGCCAGCCTTCTGGGCACCATGCCACTGGGCACATTAGACCAACTCCACGCCAATCCGACACCAACTCAACTCACACTCTCGATGAGTCGTCAACTAGTTGATCCACCCAATGGTCATTAGTGGGCAATGCGTTGTCAACGAGTGGACAACGCGGTGTCAACGAGTGGACAACGCGGTGTCTAACCAAATGGTTGCCCGTCACGCGTCAGTCGCAAACGCATTGTCGTTGCGTGGACAACGTGTGGTCGTTGCGTGGACGACGTGTGGTCGTTGCGTGGACGACGTGTGGTCATTGCGTGACAAACGTGTCGGGGTTGACCTTTAGTGTACGATGCGTAGGCCACTCGTTCTACACTATTTTATAATCATTTTTTGAAATTAAACCTAGAACATATGACACAGGGCTTAAATTTCAATGTCTAGCATAGAGTCGAGTCGCCGTTGAGTTGTTTTAATGTGCGAAGACCTATAGGGCAACTTTTTTATTTATAGTTTTATTACCTACTTCATTTTGTCAATTAATGTATTTTTAGATTCCGATGCTGAGTTTATGTATTATTTTAATTATTTCGTTCCAAATAAATAGTACATTGAAAAGTACATAAAACAACTGACATTTGACGTTTATCTTTTCATCACGCGCACGACAACATTGCACATGCACATGACAACAGGACATAATACATACATACTTTTTCAATAGTTTAATAGACACAGAGTCTTAATATAGTACTATATGGTTGGCAACCCTAGCTGCGTCGCTCACAAACTTATATAAAAATAGCCCATTTTTTTGCACTCCACAGTAGACAAAGTAGGTACCTAATTAAGGGCCGGCCGAGGCGTTTGATGGGAGAGCTCCCTTAGTCCTAGCTTCTGTTCGTTGCATGCATTGTCATGCAATCAGGGTAATAGCCATGCATTATTCAGGCTTTGATGGCTAACTTGCTAGATGTCGGTGTGCAGCGTGCATGATTAATGTCTTATGTTGGTACTAAAAGGTCATAATGACCAGTCGGGCCATGAAAATGTTGGGCGTAATTAAAACCTTGTAATATTGAGTTGAAATAAAATTCAAATAAACAGGGACGGTCAGTTATCTTTTCATAATAAACCTAATTCATACTATTAAGTACATTTTATTTTTAATTCAATCGTAATTGTAACCGATGTCTAGTCTATAATTATGTTTAATGTTACAATTATTAAATTACTAGCTGTTGCCCGCAACTTCGTCTGCATAGAATTCGTTTATCGCTATCCCGTAAGAATTTCGCAATTTTCCGGGATAAAAAGTAGCCTATGTGTTATTCCAGACTATAATCTATGTATGTTCCAAATTTCATCCAGATCTGTCCAGCCGTTCTGGCGTGAAAGAGTAACAAACATCCAAGCATCCATACTCACAAACTTTCACATTTATAATATTAGTATAGGATTAATTAATCCGTTAGCGCGAGTTTAACATCATAATCTACTTAAAGGTTGACTGGTAGAGATACCTTATAGGGATAAGTTCACCTTGTTGTACGTATATTATCTTATCTCGTTTTCTTAATTGTGTTTCTTCTTTCTCTTCCTTAATACTTCACAGAAAAAGTCATAAAAGGAACACGACATAAATTCACACGTAAAATAAATTCGGGTTGGTAAATGAAAGGATTCTAACTTTTAGTTAGTTGGTAAAAAGTTGATTTAGTAACGTACCGCGATGAAATAAAATACTACAGTTCCGAAACGTGACTGTAGTATTTATGAATCAAGACAAAGATCAATAGAATCAACCTTGATGAAGACCAAACTTCTTCTGTAGACTTTACTTTAATTTAATACAAATAAATTAGCTAAACACAATTACTTCAGAAACATCCTTGGTTACTTGGTTATACAAATACATAATTGTGGTTTTGATAAATTTTGTTTTTAGAAAAATGTATGTTTGGATAGCAGATAGCACTTCAAAAAGTAGTTTCTTATTACGTAACCATTACAAATCCGCGGCTAATTTTGTTGATTTACCCAATTGTGGCACGACTCCCCGAAGAAAACAAGGTATAGTAATTTCGGTATTTTAAAATGTTTGTGGTATGTATACAAAATTAAGCAGTGTCGGGGGAATCAATATTTACTCTTTTAAATGTGGACATGCAACGTCTACTAATCCCTGTGGGTTACAGGTCAACAAGTAAAGTTGTATGCTTTAAGAAATTTTATTTACTTCAGTGTGTTTCTTATTTTAAATTGGCTTTTAACTTAGATTAAGTTTTTTTATATATATCTGTTTGGATATAAGACATAAAAAGAGCGCTGGCCGCTTCTCGAGGCACGCCGCGCTGAACGACATCATCCGCCGGTCACTTGCCTCTGCCAATGTCCCTGCCTTGTTGGAACCAACGGGCATCGTTAGGGACGGCGGCAAGAGACCGGACGGTATGTCTATGATTCCGTGGAGTGTGGGACGTGTGCTGGTGTGGGATGCAACGTGCGTAGACACACTAGCCTCGTCTCACCTTCGCGGAACCAACGAGTAGAGCAGGCGCGGCTGCAGAAGCGGCCGAATCAGGCAAGATAAATAAATATAGGGGTCTCAGCACCGAATACAACTTTGTCCCTTTCGGTGTTGAGACCCTTGGTCCGTGGGGTCCTAGCGCTATAAGCCTCTTCAAAGATATTTCGAAGAGGCTAATAGACGCTACGGGTGACCTCAGAGCTGGCAGCTTCCTTGGACAGCGTATTAGTATCGCTGTCCAAAGGGGGAATGCTGCCAGCGTCTGTGGAACTATGCCACGGGGGCCCCTCCTTTTTTAATTATTTTATTTTAAGATTAGTTTAGTTTAGTTTTTAATTCGTTTTTAATTTAATAGTTTAATTTATATTAATTCCATTTATGTAATTTTTATTGAATAAATAGACATATCTATATCACATATATCACGTCTTTATCCCTTACGGGGTATTCAGAGCCTAAGGCAACAAAACCTTAAGGCCACGTTTAGCATGATGATGAAAAGGGCGTATAGCTGGAAAAGGAAATCAAAATTGTGATGAGTTGCTAGCCGCATCGCCTATAACATGATTCCTAAGACTTTCGCCCATTCCCTCGATGGGCTTTACACCTGCACGGGAAGAGAAGTAACTGGTTAATTCTATGTTTTTTCTTTACTCTCAAACCAGCATGGAAGAATTTGGATATAAAAGATTACTAATTCAACATTCACAACCTTTTATTTCATTTAATTCAATTACTTATTTTATTTAAAACAAAAATCAGCGCAACGCTAATATGAACAATAGCAGAAGCAAATAATTATTGGCATTGTTCATTTTTTTTAGTATGCTCCAATTCGAAAACCATTTCGAGGAAAACCATCAATTATCCGATTTTACTTGTCCGATTTCAAAAATACTTTATGATTGCAGATATTTTTGTAAAAGTACTTTGAACCTTTAACGACCGGGTTTTTAGACAGAATCCAGCATCGAATGTTTGCCACAAAAATGAAAAAAAAAAAGTTTGGCTACGGCAACTGTCATGTGTCACTGTCAAATCTACAAAACCATAGACAAAGCCGTTTTTTTTATAGCCAGCCGAACGAAGGCGATTGGGATTCTATCTAAATTCACGAATTATCAAACATCGAAAAAATATTTATTATTAATTAACAAAGCTACGTAAAAGCATAATATTCAAATTAGTTGCTTGAAATAGTCCATTTTATCAAATAAAGGTGTTAAAAGCACAGCTTAAAAAAAATGAACAATGGCAATTCCATTAGTTTTTATTTCTAACTGCAGGTTTGCAAATATTTTATCGTTCCACTTTGCAACTTATCAGTTTTCTATCAAAGCAGCATATTAGAGTATTCTTTACTCGAGTTAAACATACAGCAAATTGTTTATTTTTACAGCCTGTAAAACAAATGCCTGAAGAGTTCGGATAATGCGAGAACAATTTCCTGGCACTAAGGTAAACATTCAAGCGGTAGTCGCTTTTAGATGGCAAATTTACTCTGACTATACAATATTGAAAATATAAATAGTCGTTCGAAGGTTAAATTAGAGAGATCGTTGTAAACTGGTGATTTTCAGTGTTCTATGTGGGTACAAAGCTTTTGCCTGCGACTTCATCTGCGTGGAATTCGTATTTTAGGTTGCTTACGTTCAACGCTTAAAGTAGTGGCAAACATTCAAATATTACATACATACATAAATGACGTCTTTATCCCTTACGGTGTAAACAGAGCCTAAGGTAGCAAGACCTAAAGGCCACGTTTAGCATGACTGTGGGCGTATAAGTGGAAAGGGGAATCAAAATAGTGATGGGTTGCTAGCCGCATCGCCTATAACATGATTCCTATTTTCGTCTATCCCCTCGACGGGCTTTTACCATCTGCGCGGGAAGAGAAGCAACTGGTACATTCTATGTTTTTCTTGCTACCAGACCAGTATGGAAGACATTCAAATATTACAGCTCAAATTATATTACCCAAAGGTTTTAAATTAGTTTTCATCACTTTTTCACATCCTTAAATTACGATTTCAGTAACAGGAACTATTATATGTCCTTCCGGGACGTTAACTATATCAATACCTAATTTCGTGTAATTTGGTTCAGCGTTAAGCGTGAGAAGGAAACAGACACAATTACGCATTTGTAATATTAGTACGGATTATGATTATTTCAACAGCGTTGTCTTTACAAGCTGTAATAAGTGGTTGGGAACAAATTAGCTTTCAAGACCGCTTTTGATTTATCGTGGTGTCACTTGGAGGGTGGATTTCGTTAGGCTCTTGTTTTTCCTCAAACGCTCAAGACCGGTTTCGGTGGAAGTATTTTTCTAACTAATTGACCTTTTTTCTTCGACATGCTTTTGTCTGGAGAAATACAAGGTACAAACATTAAAATACCGTTACTACGTTGGCGATGATAGAATTCTGTAGAGAAGGCACTATTTGAGAGAGAAACTAACGAGACACTGGTTTTACAGGAAAGCAAAAGTATAATAAATAATAAAATTAGGACCCGTAAACAATAAAGGTAACACGACCTAAAGGCCACGTTTAGCATGATTGTGGGCGTATAGGAGGAAAGGGTAATCAAAATAGTGATGGGTTGCTAGCCGCATCGCCTATAACATGATTTCTAACATTTTCGCCCATTCCCTCAATGGACTTGTACCATCTGCGCGGAAAGAGAAGCGGCTGGTACATTCTATCCTTTACTCCCAGACCAGCATGGAAGAGTTGTTCTGACCTTGTAAATATTTGTATTCCGCCACTGCTGTGTGCACACACAATCCACATATTCAAACGAAGGAGATACAGTTTTACAGCCAAAATGTAACCCTGAGACATAACTGACACCCCGTGAGCCTAGACTTGGCTTACACAAACGAACGGCTGCCTCAATAAATTGTCCATAAGCACAAAACGTATTACACGCTAGAATTGTAATTTCCTCGAGTGCGCTCCGATACTCGTCTATAACAATAAATTAAAACGTGAGCTCCCACGTGTAAATACCAGGATTCCTATCGCCATTTATCTTGTATTTCTTCCGTGCCGTATACTTATTGCGGAGTTTCTAATAATATAACAAAGCCCCTACTATTATCATTAACAAAAGCAAGCTTCTTGATCTAAGGGTGGCTAGATTAAAAAATATTTTATAGTACTGCATAATATTTGCTAAAACATAAACAATAAAATTTACTTCCCGCACTATATAAACGAATTCTCCGTGGACGAAATCGCGGGCAACAGCTAGTTATGGCGTAATATTATGGAGGTCAAGAGGACGTAGATGGTTTTAAGTTAAAATGATAGAAATAAAAGAAGTAAGTTACATTAAAAGCAGCAATATCTTTTGGCTCCACTTGAAAATTAAATAGAAATGACTGTAAAATCGCAAATGCAAAAGTTACAGAAGCATAGTATGAACCAAATGCTGTACCTTAATAAAATATTAACTAAGTTTTAACAATGCGAATAGAGTCGAATAAAACAGTACTTACCCTTATACCGTGTAAAACCAAAACGAAAACAAGTGAATGAGATAGGCACGATGAATTAATAATTGAAACAAATGTTAGGGGTGGACCCACGCCCGAAGCTATTTAGAAAACGTCTGCACTCCAGAGGCTTGCGGCAAAGAAATGTTACACGAAGTCGCAACAGGAACCGTTGAGGCTGGAAGTGTTACGTAGAGAGCTACTCCCTGCGGCTAATTCAATCAAGAAGGGTTGGAAACGGAAAATTGCCACTGTTTATAATTTTTTGCAGCAAAAAAACCCTAACTTGAGAGACAGTGAAGATTTACCCTTTCATTCGTAAAATAACCTGTAATAGCGAAGTGTTTGTTTTGTGTATTCCGAGTAAACGCAAAATGACAAAGTGACTTATAAAGTTGTAAATCAAATGCTAGAGGCCTGAGAGGAGGTCTGTGCCCTGCTGTGTGATATATACACATAATAAAGAATATTGAACAGTTTGAATTGAGATAGTACCAATCCCGGGCAGAATTGATAATAATCTTTATTAATTTTAATGATGGCAATCCAGACTAAAGCAGTGTACGATAAAATTAATTGACGAGTTGCACGTAAGAATAGACAGAATTACGCTTGCAGCGCGTTCCGATAGTACTCGTAGCAATAGTAGGCGTCTTTGAAACGCCACTGTAATTGAAATGAAATGAAGTTGTAATAGTTCACTGGAATCACTCAACAGCGTCCAACTCGATTATGAAAACTTGTCAAGTTGGAAAATTACTAACATAATTCTAGCAATGGAATCATCCACGTAGAACCACGGTTTAAGATAACTTGACTTATTGAAAGATTGGTGCAACAGTTTCTGTTACTTACAGAAGCATCAAATAATTACCAATGTAAAATCGTTCATTAGTGTATTTTTTTCAAGGAGTTAAATTTATATTAAATGATTCGTCTATGAGTGCTACGGTCGGATTTTCGTCATTCTGATACCAAACCTGGAAACTTTCTCGCATTAATGTTTCGGTGGAATCTTGTTATTCCCTATTCGGCCTCTTTAGTTTCACGAGATTTGTTCGCGCAGAAAAAGAAAGGGTTAGTTTCGTTACTTTAATGGAGGGAGACGTGTTGTGTGAAATTCGTTTGCGGCGAGTATCCCTTATCCGATACGAATACATTGTTTATCTTACCGTGGAAGTGTTTTCCACTTTCATGAATGTAGACGTTGCCATTTAAATCCAGTTTGTTTTCACTTGCCTAACTAACCCAACCCACATAATTATCTAATACTTGCGAAAATTGTCTCAAAAGTGACAAGCTATTAGCGTCTATACGAAGAAACATAGCTTCAAAATCATTTTTAGTATTTACGCAATCAAGTCCAAGTACGATTTAAGTAGGTAAATGGTTTAATATAAACTAAATAGGTATCACAATGACAAAGTTAACTTTCTCTGTAAATATTAAATAAAAATTCTAAAACTTAAATTGGATTAAATTTTAATGTTTCTCTGTACACAAATCGCTGTTTTATACACTAGTACAAGTACATAAATCAGCATGGATTTAAAAATTGCCGAAATACATTTCAAATATTCCAATATCTTCTTTTTCTCTCGGAATGTAATCCAATTATATCAATTGGAAACACAAATTGCTCTTAACGCCTCCGTAAAAATTGTAAGACAAATCGTAATAATCGAATTTCATTTGGACGTAATTTTTCTCTTGATCCTCCTTTAAGATTTTAAAGGAAAATACTTTTCTACTGATGTTTACACCGCTATATACTAATAGATAAATGACATCGGATGAGTTCCTCTTGTTATAGACAACGACAATTAGTATAAAATTAGAAAACGATTGCTATGAAGTCTCGTAATTTAAGTACACATGTAAAGAATGTTATAAATTAGTATTTTATCCGTCCTAGGCTTATTTATATTTAGTATTCAAAACTGTCAACGACTTATAACGAAGTGATGCCTAAACAGTTATTTTCCACTTGAGGTACGGAACCCTAAAAAACCTTTTTACCTTTGATATTTGACTTGCCAAAACAGCTTTTAAATTTGGTTTGAAAAGAGTTAAAGGTAACAAGCAAACAAAGCAAGTTCATCAATTATTCAATCAATGGGGAAAGTATTTTCTAGAGTGCCGTTCAAACATAATCGATCATATGTCAAAGTGTTTAATACCGTAAGATGTAGACTTAGGGTTCTGTTTTATATCAACCTACGCCGAAAGTCGAATCACAGTACCTTTAGATAATGTATAAGGCGTGAATCTTTGTTTTAAATACACAAGGGAAAGCGTTTTAGAGGTTTATAACTTATTTGCTGTTGCCCGCGACTTTTCTATAGAGAATTAATTTATCGCGCGACGGTGAAAACTATACAATATTACGGGATGAAAACTATTGATTGCCCTTTCCAGGGTGTCAAACTATCTCCATGCCAAATTTTATCACGATCTATGGGGTAGTTTATGCGTGCAAACAAGCAAACAAAGTCACATTCACATTTATAATACTACTAGCTGTTGCCCGCAACTTCGTCCGCATAGAATCAAATGATAGCCTATGTTCATCAAGGATAATGTCAAAGAATTTTTAAAATCGGTCCAGTAGCTTCGGAGCATAGGTATTCAATGCAAATGCAAACTAATGATCAAAACTTTCCTCTTAATAATAATTAGTGTAGATATTTAGGATAATTACGAATACGATTGAGACAACTTTAAAAAACATTTAAAAAGCGAGTGTGATTTATTCGTAGACTTTTCGTACATTATTATTGCGATGCTTGTTTGAACACGTTGTAAAGCAGATGTTAAATTCAAACAAAACATGGAATAAGAGTATTAGGTAAGTAGGTATAATAACATTGAAAGCAAACTATGAACATTGCTCTTACTTCGGCAAACATTGGCTCGGACAACAAGATCAAAAGCCTGATTACTTTGATTTAATAGCATGAAGGTGAACCTATGTGGTCTTAAAGTCTAGAAACACCCCCCTCCCTCACCCTGAGGATAGAATCTGTAACATGTGATAGGCATTCTCGGAAATATCAGATTTCAGGTTGCCTTGATTTAGGGTAACATCTGTAAGCTATTCGAATCCTTAATGCATATTGATTACTTCGTGCTAGTACCTAATAAAAACAAAAGTCTACTTAGGAATAGGTACCTCGTTCATCTTATTTTGTTGTTTTATACATACATAATAGTCACGCCCCTCTCCAATTGGGGTAGGCAGAGACTTGTTGACTTATTGTTCTACGGTGAAATGAAACCGCTGTAAAAGAAGACCCAACCCCAGATAAAACTGGGAGGGTTGGAAGAAGAAGATTGTTTTATGGTAAAAACAGCACAAATGTAACCCTTAAGTACTTTAGTTTTACCGTGCTTTTCTGTCTGTTTTGGCTTAGCTCAGAGACACTGTCTGAGTAGGTACATCATAGTACATGCCGATAAGGGAAGGAACAAATAAATAAATCAGGGTCTCAAACGTAAAGTTGTTTTTTTGAAGTGAAAACTTCTTTAGTGGCGTTGAGCACTTTTTGGAATGGGTTAAAATTTTAACACGCATCAAGTAAGATGGAGAGAGAGATAAAGTGCCAGGATCGCAGCCCCTCTAAGAGCTTATTTTGAAATATGAATAAAGCTAGAGTCGCGTTCGATTTTTTTTGTTGAGTCGCGGAGAAAAAGTACCAGGACATCAGCACATTGTTAGAGGTCTGTGCATATAGATAATACGTACGTTG
Source organism: Pandemis corylana (assembly GCA_949127965.1). Lineage (NCBI taxonomy): Eukaryota > Metazoa > Arthropoda > Insecta > Lepidoptera > Tortricidae > Pandemis > Pandemis corylana. The sequence goes on along the minus strand of OX421855.1, from coordinate 11,764,348 downwards.
ATTTCGTCTTTCGCACGTAAGCTACGTTTGGCCTAGTGATATAAGGCGTGGAATAATAATGCGTTCGCTCTGGTGACCGCGGTTCAAATCCCGTATAGAGAAAGTTATTTTTTTCTTTTTCTTTTTGAAGTGCGTTGTGCATTTTTTTGGTACGTTTTTACTTTTTGCGTGAGTGTGTAGATTTCACTTCTGCCGGCACTCTCGGAGAGCAACCCGTCTGTTTTTTCGTTTACCCCAGTGTGGGGTATTGTTGGAAAAATAATATGAAAGATATGGAAAATTTGCGAAAGCCATGTTACGATTTATGCATTTGTGCTAGTGTCGCCGACTAAGTGGCTGAAGAAACGTGAAATAATTAACGGCGGTAGCATAACATAATAATATGTAATATTAATATAGAACGAATTATCACGTGACCCGACGTTTGGTCGTTTTTTTTTTAAGAACGCCACTGGAAGCGTCGCGCGTCGTTCGGATGGTTATTGCATTTAAAGTTCGAGGAAAAGGAAGAGAATTTCTCTTATCAGATTTATTATTATAATCTTATTGTGTCCTTTACGTTGTATCTTCTTTTATGCGCCGTACCCGAATATTCAAATCTGGGGTTTAGTATAGGTACTGTCATTTGTTTATGTGGAATGTACTACCACATGTTTATTTTCAACGTACGTTTTTTTACAGCAGAGATACACAGAAGCTTATAATACTACACAGAATGTTAGATGATGTACCTACAGTACGACCACACCAAACTTGTCGAATAAAGGGTTAAAAATGTAGAGTTTTAATGATACTGAACGATATCATTAAAACTGATTTTTTTTTCTTACGACATTTTATTCATAAAACATGGCAACAATTATATGGCACAGTTAGTGGCCAGTATCATTTTACGCTCGATGGAATATTTTTTTTTTATTTTACCAACGACGAACCTGATGTTTGTATTAAAATATTTGGCTTTAGTTTCCATTTTCAAAACCTGTAAATACTAAACGCATTGAAACAAACGAGTAGTTTAAAAGTAAGCTTCAGTCAGTGTGGATGAATCGGTTCGCAGCCATGGCTGAAACGGCGCGCTCAGTGATCGCGCGGCGTCGCGACCGAACGCACGCGTACACCTCAACGTTACGGCACCCAAAACGCATATGTGATAGACGAACTATACAAAACTTTGCCGACTAGCATGCCATGTGATTCGAGGATATTTAAGGACTTTTCGCAAAGGGCCAAAGGTACCCAACTAGATTAATTACGTTGTAAGTTTGCGTTTCGTTCGCGGGAAGTTAGTTTTACAAGGCTTTAACTTGTATGCTTCCAGTAAATTGCTCATGTAGGTTGCTGGTTTAATGCATGATGTTTGAATGCCACTATCAATATCATGGTCATAGTAAATCTTTAGACACGTAAATCGTTCAATATTTATGGACGCAAACGGCAGTGGTATTTATTTCACTACAAATTTATTGAGCTGAAGTCTTATAAATTTTAAGTTTGGTTGGCATCTTTTGCTTTGATTTTTTTTTGTTTAATTCAGAACACCACCAAAAAGGGTAATCGATAACAATAAGTTCACTTGATATCAGTTACAAGAAATGGTTGCAAAAAAACGCATTACCAATACTGATACATACACAAACACACACACATCACGTCTATATCCCTTACGGGGTAGACAGAGCCTATGGTAACAAGATCTAATTGTGGTAACAATTAATGATAATTTTACATTTTATTTTAAAAAATCATTAGCTACTCAGTTTTCAATGAAATACATTATGATAACTTATTCTGTTACGTTTCGAATTTAATCCAATGAAAGCCTTTGAAATACGAATATATTAAAAATTATTCAAATAAAAAAAAATCACATACCTACACATAATAAACTTGGCTCTCTTACTATTTACCCTCAATTTTCCTCACTCCCGGGGCTATATATAAAGTATAGGCAAATATACCCAAATACTTGTTTCATCTCTTGACTTGTAGTGGTCTTAAGTACATATTAGCTACAACTGACCCAAACCCTACTTGATCTCCGGTTTACCAAGTTAAGTAAACTCTGGAAAGGTTTTTTTTAATTAGATCTAAAAGCCCGAAAACTCGCAGAATTATTTTATAGGCACACCGAAGTTTGTTAACGCTGCCATAACCGCATTACCAGTCAATTACGAATTAGGAGAGGCTTAGTCAATAATTAGATTCAGGGTTTGAAATATTTCGAGGTATTGGCGGAAAGTAAAAAAAAAAACTTAGTGAGTAGCGGAGTAGCAAGGTAATTTTTTTGTTGATTGAAATGGACCTCCGCAAAGTAACGCCTGATTCAATAAAATATAAAAAAAAAGAAGTAAAGACCAAGATTATTGAGTCCGAAGTAAATTAAAATAAGATTGCGTGACTGGCATTTTATTGTATTGTTACATTTTGTGTTATTATTATTACCAGTGAATTTGTAAATAAGCAATTTATTTATCAAAAGCATGTTTAGTTACAAATGCTAAACGTGGCCTTTAGGTTTTGTTACCTTAGGCTCTGTCTAACCCGTAAGGGATAGTGACGTGATTTAGGTATGTATGTATATCTATATATGTATGTATGTATGTATGTATGTAAACTCTTTATTGTGCAAAATAAACAAGACAAATACAATTGACAAACACTGATATACATGCACAAAGATACATGTACAAATTTCAGAAATTACGAATAATAATGTTAATAGTGTGTCGTCTCATAGGTAGGTACGCATAAAATCACCTGTTACTCGTAAATAATTATGGCATTTTGTTCAACAGACTTAATACTATAATTGTTTGAATTACGAGTATTTACGAAAACTAATTCAAATATAATAATGTATTACAAAATAAATCTTAATCATAAAATAAGCATCGAGTTACTGCTTTACATGATTATTACCGCAAAAATCGCGTAAAACCAGTCAGCTAATAGTTGATTCCAGAAATAGCAAAATCACGGATTCTCCGAAAACTTCGGTAAGTATGCAAAAGATATTATAAAGAGCCCTCAAACACTAAAACACTTTAACACTTGACCTTGAGTCTTAAGTGAAACTTCAGTCACAATCTTTGCTTTTATTAAAAACACTATCCATGATGAAATAAAAAAATAACGCTTTATTTTTTAAACAAGTTTATTAGATCAAGTCAGTCTGGTTCGAAATTAAATACAACAAACAAAAATACGATTATACGAGGTCAATCTAAGTAAAAACTGGAAAATTCTAGTTCTATTCTAGTTCATATACTACATAATAGAAAAAACAATAATATTAACTGCGCGTATATCGACAACAAATTCTTAAGTGCCCATTTTTGAAAAAACATCAACATTTTTTTCAAAAATAACATTCGATAGTGGAAAATCTATGTATTGTTATAAAACTACAGCTCACTTAAAATTTTCAATTATTCACTACTCAAATTAAAAAAATTGCACAATTTACATCACTTTCCAGTGGCGTATTCACAAAGAGTATTACAAATTTTAACTCGAAGGCGTTGTGTTTGTGTCAAAAAAATGTACACTATTGGACTATGAACAATGTTTACTCGCGACGGTAGATACACTATTACTTGGTAGACAAAACGCGCCGAGAGCAATTAGCAGCGTGATGTGAGATGAGCTTCACGGCTGCATTCGCTTGCCTTTTAAATAGGGCTTTGAGCGCGAACTTGTTCTCGAAACAGCCACGGTTGTCAAAGCAGATATCGTGTCGTAACGCTAACTAGAACCTGCTAAATGTCAAATGTTACGTACTTACCATGCGATTCAATTCCGATTAAGTTTAGGTTCGCTCGCTGTCAGATCTATTGACAAATGCATCGTTTGACAAACACTTCATTTGAGAACCTTTTATTTTCTACTAAAATATTGGCTTTTTGGAAAACTAGTGATAAATTAAATAAAAAAACTGTTAAGGTTTGAATTGCGTGTACTCTCGCTTAGACGTCACGGAATAGACGAATAAAGAAGAGTAACAAAAAGGTAAAGGCACTTGGATTGTACTGCTAACAACTAGATAAAACAAACCTAACCTAACTTATGTGAGCCACGCCTAAAGATTTTACGATTTTTAAAAAGTTATCTATTTATCAGATATTAAAGGGTTGTCAAATGAAATGTTGTCAAACGTTTGTCGGTCATAAACATAATGATCGGATACCGGTAAGGGATGTAGACGTTATTTTTGATCAAAATCACAGGTAAACGTATGTTACTTTGAAAAGCGTTTATGAATAAGTAAGTTAGCAGATATAACGGAAAGTACCACAAAGTCAGCGTGTTGTCAATAAAAATACATCTAAGACTAAACTTTATACAATGAATAACAGAACGGGCGTGTTAGTGAAACAACGAATTGGGTTCCCTGTTTATTTCATCCTTTTACGTTGTATGTTAAAACTTCGCTATGATGAATAACTTCGTAAAAGGATAAAGTTTGCAAACATGTGAAGGGTTTCGAGGAAATTACCTACTGAAAAGTATTTCAATATTTCACGAACAAAATGTGGGCCAGGGAGCGCCGGGAGATAGGAAACCTTAATCAAATCTTTTCCATAAGTGGCTGCATAAAAAGGACAGTCACTTGTGAAAAATATTTCTTCTCGAGTAATTTAAAGGCCGAGGAGCAACATTTCAAGAGACCAAAGTAAGTAAGTTCTTCCCGCGCAGATGGTAAAGGCCATCGAGGGAATGGACGAAAGTCTTAGGAATCATGTTATAGGCGATGCGGCTAGCAACCCCCATCACTATTTTGATTTCCCTTTCCACCTTAATCATGCTAAACGTGGCTTTAAGGTGTTGTTACCTTAGGCTCTGTCTACCCCGTAATGGATAAAGACGTGATTTATGTATGTATGTAAAATATTTGTGGTTTGGTCTCATAATCTGAAGTACCTATTCATTTTCTTATTATACCTTAATTGTTTTAAACAGTTTGAGGCACAACTGAATTCCATTAGTTATGTGAATGTTTATATTGCTAAAAATAACACAAGTGTTTAGATATACTTAACTAACTGTTGCCCGCGACTTCGTCTGCAAAAAATTAGTTTATCGCTATCCCGCGGGAACTATGCAATTCTCCGGGATTAAAAATAGCCTATGTGTTAATCTAGGGTATCAGCTATCTCCGTTCCAAATTTTATCCAAATCTATTCAGTAGTTTTTACGTGAAAGAGTAACAAACATCCATCCATCCATACTTTCTCCGCTAATATTTCGAAGCATTTCATTAGCTTTTACATTCGGAGTTTTTATCGCGTCAAGAGTGACTGACCAATATCATTCGTTTCGGGTATGTTTTTATCAGTTGATGTTAATGCCGTCCCTACCGGCAATATTCACTGGCCGGTGAAAATGGCTGGAATGCCTGAATAACCCATTGTTACTTTTATCCTCCGAGCGGGAGATAAAGGGAGCGAGCTGAAATTAAACAACAATATTGCACGCTTCATGATGTGTCCTGATATAAAGATTTTTTGTATCGATTTGCGGAATGTTCGGCTTTTTGCCACGTCGCGGCTTCACTCGCGTGTTAAGTAAAGTTAAAAAATTGACATAAAAAGTTATTACAAAGATACTGGTTTGGGAGCAAAGAATAAACATAGAATGTACCAGTTGCTTCTCTTACCGCGTAGATGGTAAAAGCCCATCGAGGGAACGGGCGAAAATCATTGGAATCATGTTATAGGCGATGCGGCTAGTAACCCATCACTATTTTGATTTCCCTTTCCAACTATACGCCCTTAATCATGCTAAACGTGGCCTTAAGGTTTTGTTACCTTAGACTCTGTCTATCCCGTAAGGGAAAAAGACGTGATATATGTATGTACACATTAGGCCATTAACCCTTTGTTTAGAACTGACGAAGGTCGTATTTTGATGGCTGGCTATGTGGGGCTGAAAAAATCCCTATTTAAAATACCGATCGCGAAGTCAATGGATGCAATTCAAAAGAATTTAGCTGATGGTCTCTTGAGAATGCTCGGGTTGACCGATTATTTACTGCGATGTACAGCGACCGCCCATTTGACACAGTTTTTATTATACCTACAGTCAATGTATATATAAGTCATTATTTTAACTTAAAAGTAAGGAGTCTTTGGTCTTTTGGTGTCACTCCGTTTTTTTTAAAGACATTCTTGATATTTTAGTAATTATAATTACGAAAACATCGCATATATTTTATGAAAAAGAAAATAACTGCGGCACTGGTGGCTTAACTTTATAGCATCTTTAATTTTAATTTTTAAGATTGATGTTCTCTTGTTTTGTCATAATCCAAGCGGCTGTATATTAATGCGAGTGATTAATGCTATCTCTATTTCAGATGAAGGCGTGGACTGCGAGCGAGCAGGACACAACATTGCCCTGCTGCCGCACGCTACACGTAAAGCATGCAGCTTACGCAAGTGCCCTGTACACTTTGGTAAGTTGCACTCTTACGCCAAATGTTTGTTCTAAAAGCTCACGGCTTACTAAGATTTTCGTTGACATTAAATGCGTGCTTTGTTAACATTACCAGTATTTCCTCCATGCTGGTCTGGGAGCAAAGAAAAAACATAGAATGTACCAGTTGCTTCTCTTCCACACCACATCCAACTATATTTTATTATGTTTAGTGTCTATCTCTTACTGTTATTTTATTTTTAATGTAATCTTCTTCTGTTATTTTTAATGTAATCACCCTATGGTCCCAACGGAAGACCAGCGCTGGCTGTAAGGCCAGCAAATGCTGAGTTGGGACCATTTTGTGACAATTTATTTGTATTGTTTTAAGTGTGTTTAATTTATTTTATTTGATGTTTTGTGATTGTCATAAATAAACTTTCTTTCTTTCTTTCTTTCCTGCGCAGGTGGTATAAGCTCATCGAGGGATTGGGTGAAAATCTTAGGGATCATGTTATATAGGCGATGTGGCTAGCAATCCATCACTGTTTTGATTCCCCTTTCCATCCATACGCCCACAATCATGCTAAACGTGGTCTTTAGGTCTTGTCACCTTAGGCTCTGTCTACCCCGTAAGGGATAAAGACGTGATATATGTATGTATGTATGTACCAGTAAGGGTGCATGCAGGGTTACGATCAATCACCTTAGCCATAATCAACCAGCAGAGGCCATAATGTGTAGGTCTGTTCCTTAGCTCCTTCTGAAGATCCCCAAGTTGTACCTTTTCCATTTTGTAGACAGAAAAAAGGATTTCGCAATCATATCGCTTAATCTTTAAGAAGGGACCAATCGGCTTATGAAAATAAAATAGTTGTCAAAGTATTGTGCCGGTCGGAGCGTTCATTTTCTTTGGATATTGTCTGCAAGGTTTTTTTTGTGTGCCGTTTCTACATTATGATAGACAAGACAGTTGTAAAGCGAAACATTTCAATAAACGGTTTTTTTTTCACATTAAATTTCTTGTTTATTCTAAAAGCAAATAAATAGACTGTATAAATGATAATGTGTATTTTAATGGATAAAAATACAATGGAACAATTCGACACAATACAACAACATTTTCAGTAGATAATGAGAAAAAAACATAAAAAATATTTAGCATATAAAAAGTAAAGAACTCGCACCAAGCGCAATACATAACTGTAATCTTTGATCAGATTTTTCATTAACATTTCTATCATGCATTCTTTATTGCGCGGATACAATATAATAAAATCATACAATACCATTTTCAATGCAAATGAAGTCCAAATTGGAAATGAAATCGTCACGCACACCCAAAAATTTACCAAGCGATATTTCAACTACCGCTAACTAGTCGGGGAAGCTATTAAACTCATTCGTGCGTGTATTCCAATTGCTTTACTGAAATTACTTAGTCGTACGTTCAGATAAAATCTATATACACACTTTACTCATCAGCGCGAAGTCGGAACCGCTCGAGGCCAAAATTTGAAATTTCCGGAGCGTTTGCTCGCGTGACGTTGAAGTTCCTTAAAGAGTTCTTTAAATGGGCATTTCTCATTTTTGTGCACACTATCATTACCATGGATATCACTAACGTGGACGTAATTACTTTGTCTAATACTTCAAAGTAACGTTAATCTTATTATGTGCTTACTTATCATATAGTTTTAAAATCCATCATAACATCAGCGTTTTCTCAAAATATTTGAATGCGGAATTACATCACTACCCGTGGGTAGTGTGCATAAAAATTAGAATGTCCAAATCCGGAGTATAATGTTTTTAGTTATTAAGAATAGCTTACACAGACAGTCAATTAGACGTAGCGGCGGATCTCATCGTTGATTAGCATCAGCTGAATAGTAAATTTTAATATCCGAAGCGTTATTCTAATGAAATGAATTTAATCGGAAAACTGCTTTTAATCTGTGAATTTTTATTACTATCCCGTGTGTCAAGACGTACTGTAAAATAGAAGTATAAAAATAAAAGGAGAGGCGCATAAAACATTATTCATAATTTCGTTAGCGGAGAATTCGTTTATCGCGCGCCCCCGGGGACTGTACTATTTTCAGGGATGAAAAGTATTCTATGTCATTCCATGGATTTAAAACTATTTCCATGCCAAATTACGTCACGATAAATTAGGTAGTTTACGCGTGAAAGCGACTAACAAACAAACAAATTATCACGAAATGACTTCTGAAGGGCTCAGATTCAAGTGTAAGTTTTTAATACGAAACAGTACCCCCTGTTTCCATCCCATTAAGACGTCATGGTAAGGCCCCAGATCTAGAACGTGTTCACGCAAACGTCTCATTAGGGGGCGTTCAAGTATTACGTAAGCGCTTGAGGGGGGCGGGGGGGGGGGGGGTCTTTGCTTTGCTTATTTTTGATGACATGGGGGGAGGGGGGTCGATGTGGTGTTTACGTCAGCAGCTTCCATTCGTACTGCTGCTCACAAATCAATAAAAAACAGAATCCATTAAAAGAAAAATGCATATAGTTACCAATGATTACGTAAGCATGGGAGGGGGGGGGGGGTAAGAGGTTTGCTTACTTTTGCTGACAAGGGGTAGGGGGGGTAAAACATTGTAAAAAATCTGCTTACGTAAAACTTGAATGGCCCCTTAGGTACTATGAAAAAATTGCCATCGCCACTTGCGAATCAAAACGGCACAAATTGTTCTCATAGTATATTTAATATTTTGACGCAAACGCGTACGAGGTGTATTTTTTGACCGAAAACTTACGCTAAGCATACAGACTGGCGACGCGCGTATACGGTGCTTACGCGTACTCGAACGGTCGAAGAAACTGAATCGCGTACCTGTGTAGAACTTTTTCTAATACAATTGGCTAAGTAAAGTTTTTGGACGAGGTGCAAATTATATTTTTTTTCGACAGTCGACGTCTTAATAATCGAGGAACTGCAGCTCTTTTATTTTTATTCCCTATCATTAATTAGAAATATTTTTTTAAATGCTCGATATGACATTTGTGAGATTTAACGGCCGATAAGCTCTGTTGGCTAGAACTAGCTTGTAATAAAAAAAAAACTACGTCAACTGTTTGACATTGTCAAAAAATAATACCGCGGTTCTGTTTATTTGCGTTTGCGTGTAATCAGTGTTAGCAGTGTGTTTTTAATAATATTTCAACGACCTCAGCACAACCTCCGGCCTTTCGATATTGCCGCACTTCTCTTCGACCTTTGCACGATATTTTGAACTACGATTTCAGCTACTTTCCACGACTTGGGCACTGCTTCTTGGACTTTTGTACTTCCACACGAGTGTAATGGATTTGGACGATCCCCAAAGCACTGCAGAGGAAATTAAGTATTACAGGGATGTACTCCAATGCTTTGTACCGTCATATAAGAAGTATAGACGGGATTTTCCAAATATTTGAGCTTAACAAAGGCTTTACGAGCGACTTGGTGCCAAGCTCTAGAAATGAACTGTCCGAAACGGAACTCATATAGTCATATGTCTGTGACGAACATATCAATGTGAGTATATTGCAGTTAATGTTGTTGTAAGAAATTAAGATTATTGAATCTAGTAAAATGCTTTTATTATATTTACAGATTGAGGAAGATTGCTACCAAAGTAAATCTGGCTAATTACACCTAAAAAATACTGCAAACTTGATATTAACCAAAGCATACCATGAGATTGTAAGTGTCAGCTAGGTGTCTTATTTTATAATTTGTAATTTTTCTTCATTATATTAATTAACAAGGTTATTTAAATGTTCAATGTGTTATTATGAATGTAAACACAGGATATTTATCCCTTGCCATTATTGTACAGTTAACTACAAAAAGATGTGAACAATTTATTCACCTTAGTTCATTGCTACGCCTATTGTTTTCTTTGGTGAATCCTCTCCTGTCTTCTTAAGGCAAAAAATTAAGTGTAAATTGGACGCTGATATGTACTTCGTTATGTGCTTATTTTTAGGAAATGTTGAATGATGAAAGCAGCCTAACACAAAAGATCTGGCTCAAAGCAGTTACTGCAACATACCCCTACCCTGGGACCGTGCCAGATTCAGAGGTAAAATTATGTACCTGTATAAAAAGAAAAATTAAGTGACAGATTGAGTGATAACAATTTTTCTATGGTAGGAACCAAAAACCCAAAATAGTAAAAATTTTGACAAAATTGTTAGTGTAAAACAATATAATAGCTAGTAGTTATTATAAAGAACTGGTTTGTAAAATTAATTTGATTCTTTTTTTCCAGTGTGATTTTTCGACTCGGACCCAAATCATATATTCAAATAATGGCTTTGTTTGAATATATGATTTTGGTGAAACCATCAGTAAAATGTGTAGCCTGTTCAGCTAATATTACTGAAAAAATCATGCCAAGCAAGCTGTCATCTTCAACTGCAAGTCGTTCATCAACACCGACGTGATATGAACCCAGAGCCCCTCATCGTCAAGCTCAACCAAGGAGACAAAAGGAAGGGAATAATATGTCAGGACGTACACATATCTTAAGAATTATTAAGGAAACTTCAAAATGTATCTTGGTCTTCCTAAAACATATTTTTGGTTGATATGTGGACGAAGCAGTTATAATGTGCTTTAGTCAATTTGCAAGGTGACATAATAAAAATACAATAATTTTTGTTTGTTTTATTTTAAAATGTACAAATTAGTCCTTATTTTTATAAATATACACTTGTTAACAAAAATATTTCTGAAAGACCTATCCAACGATGCCTGATGTGATAGATTATGAAAAAAATCACCATCACAAATTGGGTCACAGACACATTGCTTTTAAAATTTTCAAAACTGTGATTATTAGTTTTAGTTGTAAAATCAAGTATCATGTCAAATGTACACCATTTTGTTAAACCATTATCATGATCCGGTAAAAATGACAAAATCAAAGTCCCCAATTTTTCTTTTTTTACATTCTTCATAAAATGCATTGAGTTTCTCCGGATCTCTTGGTCCTAGTTCTATTCCTCTTTTCTTGGGTGGAAAAATATCCTTGGAGGACATTGGCTGTGTTCCCTCACTAGCTATGGTTCTGTAGTTTTTTTTTGTAACCAATATAACACCACCAATGTGTGTTTACATTCACCTGAAAGTAAAACAAATCAATGAAAATATAATCTTCAATAACCATAAATATTTACTCTATAGTGTAAGTATTTACCAGCTGATGCAGGACAAACATCACATGTTGCATCAATTATATTACTATTCGCCTCTTCTAAATGAATAGTCACAAGATAATATTTCATCCTTATTTTGTGCTCCGGAACAACTTTGGCCCTGACAAAGCATTCAGTGTTCCCTCTTTTAATTTCCATATAACCTACTGCGTTATCAACATAACCACCTCTTGATGACCTAAAATGCAATGGAAAACATTATAACACAAGATCTTTCATCATCATCATCTGCCTATTTATGTCCCACTGCTGGGCACAGGCTTATTTGTAACCAAATTTAAATGATTTTGATTTAATTTGATGTACAACAATACACTATGTATGTATGTGTTAAATATTTGTAATCATGATTATTATATGCATCAGAATGTTTGTGAAATTCGTCAGTACGTACATGAGTGTCTTCACACCTCTTATTTCAGCAACATTGTGCTTATCGTTTGTGTAGAAATATTCCAATATCATGAACATATCCATGTGTGGCAAGTTTCTTGAATCCGCTCGTACAAATTCGCTCATTTTGTGATCAATAGCGCAGCCTCAGTATTAAAAAAATCAGTCCAACAGTCAAGGCGGGGGTCGCCGTAAAGCAGAAAAACGTTGTCCAAGAAGAAGTGCCTAAGTCGTCGATAGTAGCTGAAATCGTAGTCCAAATATCGTGCAAAGGTCGAAGAGAAGTGCGGCAATATCGAAAGGCAGGAGGTTGTGCTGAGGTCGTTGAAATATTATTAAAAACACACTGCTAACACTGATTACACGCAAATGCAAATAAACAAGAACCGCGGTATTATTTTTTGACAATGTCAAACGTGACAGTTGACGTAGTTTTTTTTTATTACAAGCTAGTTCTAGGCAACAGAGCTTATCGGCCGTTAAATCTCACAAATGTCATATCGAGCATTTAAAAAATTATTTCTAATTAATGATAGGAAATAAAAATAAAAGAGCTGCAGTTCCTCGATTATTAAGACGTCGACTGTCGAAAAAAAATATAATTTGCACCTCTTCCAAAAACTTTACTTAGCCAATTTAGCAATAATTTCTTTGGCAGGCAATAATTTACTTCCATGCTGGTCTGGGAGCAAAGAAAAAACATAGAATGTATCAGTTGCTTTTCTTCCCGCGCAAATGGTAAAAACCCATTGAGGGAATGGGCGAAAATCATAGGAGTCATTGTTATAGGCGATGCGGCTAGCAACCCATCACTATTTTGTTTCCACTATCCACCTCTACGCCCTCAGTGTCTGGCTAAACGTGGCCTGTAGGTCTTGTTACCAGAGGCTCTGTCTACCCCGTAAGGGATAAAGACGTGATTTGTATATGTATGTATGTTCTTTGACAGGGGTATGGTAAGACATGACATTGGCAGTGAAAATGTTCCTTCCCCAGTGGTACGCAATTCAGTTTCCTTCGCTCTACATCATTCAAATGTCAACCGTCACATAAAGCCAAGATAAACTTTAGCAAGCGGCTTGAATTCAACAATCATTGAGCTATTTGGGCTTCGTAACATTTCCGCTCTGACCGCAGACGGCTTATAGGCCTCCGCTGGCGCTTCGGTGCAACCGAGGCTTACCAAGACGTTAGGTATTCCCTCGTTAGCCGATGCCCGGAATTTGGATAACAAATGGCCTCTGAGATACGACAATTTAGTGCCGCGATAGTCATCGCGGTGCTGGCTTGATTGCTAGCGAGCGCCTTAATTAAAATTATATCTCGATAACATGATACCTTTAGCAAAGGTCTTCGGCTCTATTTGTGATTTATGATAGTATCATGCCAGGTTTCTAATTATCATAACGTGTTTTACAACCTCTTTATGATTTTCTGTGATAAAGTTATCCGAACTAATGGAGTGTTTTCTGTAGATAACGTAAACCAGGACTTTGATTTACGCGATGACTTTAAAAAGTAGTTATAATGACGAAATCATTAATTTTTATTTGGTTTACTGCTTCCAATCGATGTCATCATCGATCGCATTTGCGTCTACTCCTCGAATATTCACCGCATATGGCCAATATCGATTTTACAGCAATTTTAAAACGATCAAAGTATCCCCAAAATTATCAAAGTTAACGGTACTAGCAGTTGACCCATGAGTTTTTGCGGAGAGTTCGTTTATCGCACTCCCGCGAGAACTATACTATTTTCCGGGATAAAAACTATCCTATGACCTTCCCAGGGTCTCAAACTTTATCAATTCTCCATGCCAAAAGTTATCATGTTCGGTTTAGTAGTTTACGTGTGAAAACGTAACAAACGAACTCACATTCGCATTTTATAATATTAATTACAATGCTCTAGAATAAACACTAGTGAGCGATAAAACTCCTATTACATGCCTTATATTTAATACAGTTTAGTCGGATTATCAGTTTATACGGATGCATTTTTGTTAAAAATCTCGGAAAGCTTTACACTTTTATGATAGTGCTTCTTGTTTCAATAAAGATTGTTCCAAAGGGAAGCCCCTTCATCCTTTGCTACTTTACAACTTTCTCAACTTTGTCTTTCAAACGAAAAATAGATAGCAAACTTGGAGGCTAACAAATATTCTTCTTTCGCGTGCATTTTCAACAGTATTGGTGCTATTGGGTACTAAATAAAATATTTTGCTCTTTTTATTTTGTAAAATACAAACGAAGAACACGAAATTATTTACAAAAGTTACTTACCTAATTGAATTCCATGACAATGTACTTAGTAAGTAAAATTAATGAGTTTATGCACAAACGCGCGCACAGACACATAGGTACACTTTCTAATTATTCTTGTGTTTTGAGTAGGTGCAGTCAAGTGTAATAATTTGTATCTAGACAAAGTTTCAAAAATAAGTACCATACGCTCTTACGCCAGCGTAATAAGGTTGTGGGACATATTTTTGAGAAGTTCCTATCGATACTTATTTTTGCACTTGACCGTACTTCACTTGGCACTCGCGATACAGACCCAGAGTCTAGTGCGCAGGCCGCTGTTTCACTTACCGCATAAAATGTCATCTACCTATCTCTATGTAACAATGTGTCCTTGTTATGCACTTTGTAACTCCTGTGGTGAAATAGAGTTTTTCTTTCTTTCTTTCTTATGTCAAACAATAGCCCTTTAATGATATTTTGAATAACTGTCTCCACTCACCCTGCGGTCCGCTTTGTTATATATGCATACCTACTTAACTAAAATTGTGATTGTGAGATCCCTTCGTAAGGAAAAAATAAACAGAAGCTACGAAATACTCTCTGGGCTAGCGATGGCCACTAGAAATTTACTTGACAAAAGGACATTTTTTATTTTTCTCACGAGCCTTAATGATAAAGCACATTGTCAAAGTCAAATCAAGATCACTTGTTGGAAAACGAGAGTTTTCTTTCGTTACGTTCAAACGTTGATTAGATCTTTAAGATTTCTTTACAGCCCTACGTAACAATGGAGTGGTGATGTTGGATTCTTGAAATTATTTAGACTTTTAAATTACAGAACCTTTCTCACGGTTGACGCGACAGTAATGAGCACTTGTGTGAATACTACGGCCGTAAAACGTTTTTTTTTATTTGATTTGCAAAAAAAACTCATTCAATTTTGTTATTGTCGCTTCTGAAATGAATGAGGTAGGTACAATTTTTTTTCTTGAAACATGGTCCGTCAAAAAACATGGGATCTAAAATTGAAACTTTGCCAAGCTCAAAAATAACGGTTTAAACAAGACATAACTTGTAGATTATTATCTTAATTGGCCGGTAAAGCCTTCATGATGAAATTTCGAGGCAGATAAATATCTCATTACTCAGAGTGGGCCGCTTAATAAGCCTTATGAAAATCGTCATCCCACATTTTAGGGCGGTCCCGCGCCCCGCGCCCGGTATGACATTCCAAATATGTTATCAGTTAACCCTTTCCTTACCGCTTATCTCTGTAATTATTTTAATTTATAACCCTAATGAATTGCTGTTCTTTTATCATCTCAACGTTTTAATTCCAAGACTTAATTGTGAACGTTATCTTTCGTAACGTTAATTTAGTTATTCAATTACGGTTCGTTATTAACGTAACAGATTTAAATAAATATTGTAATGGAAAGTTAATTCTTCTATTATTTAACCTTTACTGAAAATTACGAGCGCTCGTGGTGTAATAACTTTGATAAAATTTCCATGTAATCGAATAATAATTGGGTCCCAGCCGTTTTCATGCATTAATTTGCCTGTCAACTAGACGTTCGTATTTAATTTGGCTGCGTACGTATGTAGCTAGTGTTAGCACTAAAAAGTACTTAGCTAACGGTCTGTCTCTAGGGAGGGCCCCTACAGCATGTGAACTGAGCCTGTTTAAATTAGTTGTTTCTCATGTTTAATGTGCAGTGTCGAAGAACAATAGTTAGTATCCAAGTACATGCCATTTGGAGCAGGCAGCCGGCACCCACTAAACAACAATAATAAGTAATTATGACCTATAATAGTCACGATTTCTCCTCCGTCAAAAAATTCAAGCAATGATCAAATTAATCTCGATGATCAATGCTCAACTTTGTGTATTTGTTAGTGTGGCCGTGTGTCGCTTTGGTATGACTCTGTAGAGACATAACTAATTTGACGTGATAATTATCTGCCGGAAGACTTTCTATGTTGAACAAAAGCCTCCCCTACCAAAATTTGAGGACAGGTACCGTAATGCCCACCCAGGGCAGGCGGTTTGGAGATCGCAGTCTGGCTTGCAACGACAGAAGACGATGCTGCACGTCTCCTCAATTTCCCTTAGTCGCCCTCGCCTCCTACGTCACCTAAAGAGACGAGAATACATAGGTCTTCGCAAACATGGCAGAAATGGATTTAGGTAGTGGTAATGATTTAAATTAATTTAGAAGCAACCTCTTAACGAATTAGGTTAAATAAATATATGTGCTTGGGTAAGGCGTTGCGTCCGCGGTTTGGTCTGTAGTTCTGTACTGTTCTTGTTCTGGAGTTTGTTTGGAAACTCGCTCCCTCAATTACAAACTACAAGTCTGTGGACGGGATCAAAGATATTTCCACATTTCTCGGTCTTGGTGCAAGCACGCCTATTTCATGTCCGTTTTTATGAGTAATAAAATTCGTCGGCCGGCCATCACTTTATCTAAACCTGTCGTGTAAAAACCTTTTTATTTATACCTTCTTTCGGCCAGCAACCTAATTAATGATGACACTAATATTCTTTGCATTTTTTAAAATTCTTCTATAATTACAACTTATGCTTCTAACAGGTAGAAACCTAAGGTATCCAATCTCTGATTCATTAATACGAGGAAATTCTGTTAGCGTCTTTGGGTCTATGCCGGTGGGAAGCTCTTTTGTATATTTTTTTGTATCTAGTTGACTTTACTTAATTTTTCTTGTCTTTTGCAATTATTTCATTTGTTATAGATCATATCAGCTGTTGGTTTACGTAAAGCCTGCAAAGGGAACAAGTCATATCACACCAAATCGGGTTAAAGCAATTTCATTTTGATAATAATCATGAATATATCCAAATAATTTATGTACGTTGTAAATTAATGGAACACATGGAGCTAATGACGTTTGCGTTATACCGCATTATGAATTTACGCATATCGGCTGATTGGTTTGGTGAGCTGTAATCCCATTTGTGAACTAAATTAACGAACGCGCGAACGGGTTCTGTATGATCAACGGCTTGCAGACGAATTACTTTTGCAAGCTCGTATCATGAGATCCCGAGATTTTGAAGTTTACGACGCACCCTTACGACATTTAGGGCCTGTTTCGCCACGCTCTGTTCAGTTCCAGTTATCTTAAGTGTCAGTTATCTATGATTATGTCTCTGTCTGTTTCGTAGTAATAAATAGAGACGGAATCATAGATAACCGACACAGATAGTTGTTATACCTACACAAATATTGTATTGTTCATGATCCTTATAGCGCCTCCAAACTCACGAGAACCCCCGAGAACACCCGAGAAGCGTGAATGTGATCGCTTTCTCGCCGTCTCGTTCTCGCGCTCGCCTGTTCTCCGATTGGTGTCGGTATTTGTGCCCGCTTCAAAGGGTTTCTCGGGGTTTCTATGAGAAGGTCACATGAGTATAGATGCTTTCTCGGTTCTCGCGTAATTTCTCGGCAAGACTTCTCGGCGAGACTTCTCGCGTGAGACTGTAGCCGCTATTAAGTTCGTTCGTCATTCGCGTCGCGTAGTAAGCACACTCGGTACCCTCATAAGGAATAAAATGAGATTTCAAATTGTATCGAGCATCCAGCCCTCTTGCCTTTACTTTAAACCAAGGATACACTAGAGGATAAATGTCCCACGACATGTTAAGCGAAGCCGCCCGTTTTTGCCTGACATCTGGCGACTTCGCACGACTTATTTACATGTCGCGCCATATTGCCAGATATTTCGAGCGAAGTCCGGCAACATTGCGCTACTTCATCCGACGTCGCTGGCGACGCGAGCCGCAGGACATTTGTCTAGTGTATCCCTGGCATTAGAATATTTCATAGTGTAAACAGCCTTAAATATTATTTTTTGTTTCAGAATATATCAATATTGGTGGTGCTGTTGTATAGCTGGCGGATCGGTGTAAACGCCAAACGGTACAAGGAGTTGGATGATGTTTATTATGGTAAGTTTTAGTGTTCAAATTAAAGAAGTGACCACACCGCGTATACGCAGTGACGTAGTACGTGACGTGAGTAGGAGTCACGTTTTTTCATACATTTTGTTGCGTCAACGCACCGTCAACATGTTTTGCACACCGGTGTGGTTGCAGCTTTACTCCATAACTTTATCTTCACGCGTGTGTTTATGTGCTTCTGGTATGTTTCTTAGTTTATTTTACCAAGTAACTGCTAGAGAATGGACTAAGGGTTTCTCAATGAAAGTCGAACTTTATAAACAATCTATGTTGACTTCAAATAGTTACTCTCTTTCGATATGCCCTGAAATCCGAACAATACAATTAAAACTGGCCACCTTTACTCTTTACAAAGCGGCACGCCGTTACCATGTTTAAAAGTTGCACAGCGCCATCTATTGATGCATAGCCGAACTGTTCTGTGTCATACAAGTTGAAAAACTGGAAATTCAAGCACAAGTATATCCAAAATTTGAAATTGAGCAACTGTTTTGACTATTAGCCAAATATATATAAATAAACATCTCCTACTTAGGCCGTGTTAGAGTTCCCTAGCAATCGTTGTTCAAGACAAATAAGAAGTCTAACTCCTCGAAGTCACCGACAAAAGTGAATTAATTTATAAATAGAAAAAATAGTAGGTGCTCAAAATAATAATGCCATGAACAATGGCTTCCATTAATATTACGGGCCACTTGTGCTCGCTTCAGTTAGGTAATTGTATTGATGGGATGATTAAGTATCGGTAATAATTAATATCTACAGGAAGCGTATTTTGTTGCCAATAATTAATTACACATTAATATCAGGAAACGTGATATTACCCGCTCGTCGTGAGGTACAAGTTGACGGACATTTTGTTGAAATATCTCATTAGAAGTCTACAAGCGCCCCATTAGCGAATTGACTTACTTATGAAGAAATAAAATGTAATATTATAAGGAAAAACTACGTTTTCAAATAAGCTCTAACAAAAAGCTAATGTAATGAAGTACATAATATGTCTAGAAAATTTAACCTACCTATTCGAATTTTTTGTACAAAGTATTTTATTTTTATGTGGCTTAATTGGTGTCCCACTGCAGGGCAATTCTCTTTAAATGCAGTCTTGTTAAAATGGACGCCGGCGTTTATGACGTGCGAATGGCTGAGGTGAGCAACGTAATTTCCCGTTCGGGTACGCATTTATTATTATTACAGGAACCTCTTTTAGGAAAGCCGTACAACATTAAAAAAAGTCCGGCTTTCAGAGGGAAAAAACTGTCTCACAAAAAGCCTTTGCCTTTCGTCAACGTCTTGACGTCGCCTTAGATTTGTGGAAAACCTTAAAAGTACACAGGCGGCCGACAAAAGGTAATTGTGACGGCACAATTTTGTGTATTCCAGTGGCTCGTGGAATGGCCAGGCTTGATCGGCGGCCGACAAAGAACTCAATTGGCCAGCCCGCTGAAATATCCCTCAAATCTTTAATCAAGGGAAACGTGATTAATTTGCCGTTTTGTTTACGCGAGATCGATGGTCGATATAAATCTCGAATGTTCGGTGTGAATAATGATTGTTTGCGCCGATTTGAATACATGAAGGGTCATGATTTTTTTTAAGCTGTTGGCAGTTTGTGAGAGATACTTATGCTACTTATCTGGTCATTTAGTAACTAAACCAACCAACCAACCAACTGTCATTTTTGTCGTTTTTTTCCAATCGCAGTTCACTTTGAAAATTGTCATGAGAAGATTTTTTACTAAAACAATGAATACTGTCGATGTTTAAAGAGGGACATATAAGGGAACATTTGAGCAAACTCCGCTCAACCGCAACGCAGTAATTTTATCCAGCGGAATCCATTGAAAATTCGACTGAATAACACTTAAGTGAATTTATTTCGGGGAAACCGCGAGTAGATAGGTGCTTCACTTCACCCGATGAGCACAAAGAGAAACAATTTCACTCGTGTAAAAAATGAGCAGGTATTAAGCAAGGGAAAGAGCGATTACGGGGTAATGAATTTCGTATAAAAGGCCTGCTCCGCGCTGCGCTGTTTAGCTCATTATCGGGCTTATTTCTCTTTTATTTTCGAACAGTATCATCATTTCTTAGGTAATATTTATCGCGGTTTTACTCCGTTGTCGCGGAGTCGCGGCAGAGGGTGAAAGACGGCCTTCTTTATTAGAAACTAGCGACCCGTCCCGGCTTCGCACGGTATATTATGCATGTAATATACATATAAACCTTCCTCTTGAATCACTCTATCTATTAAAAAAAACCGCATCCAAATCCGTTGTGTGGTTTTGAAGATATAAGCATACATAGGGACACGGGGACAGAAAAAGCGACTTTATTTTATACTATGTATTGATATTGAAGTAGATTGTTAGTGATATTTCCTTAAATATATCTATGTAAATAAAAATGAATCGTCGAAATGTACGTGTACCTACATAACGCGCATAACTTCTGAATGACTGCACCAAATTGAGTTATTATTTTTGATTTATGTTCGTTATCGCCAGGAGTAGGTTTGCAAAACTGAAACGGGGGTGAAGCCGCGGGCAACAACTACATACATACATATATCACTTCTTCATCCCTTACCGGGTAGACAGAGCCTAAGGTAACAAAACCTTAAGGCAACGGGCATGATTGTGGGCGTATGTGGGAAAGGGGAGTCAAAAATAGTGATGGGTTGCTAGCCCCATCGCCTATAACAGGATTCCTAAGATTTTCGCCCATTCCTCGCTGGGATTTTACCATCTGCGCGGTAAGAAAAGTAACTGGTACATTCTATGTTTTTTCTTTAGGTACTCCCAGACCAGCATGGAAGATAATAATAATAGATACATACATACATACATACCGTCACGCCTCTTTCCCACAGGGGTAGGCAGAGACTACTTTGTTCCACTTTCTACGATCCTGGCATACTTCTTTCGCTTCATCCACATTCATCAATCTCTTCATACATGCTCGTCGGTTTCGGGTACTCCTGACCTGACCTTTTTCCAAAACTTTTTACAAAGATAGATATATAGTGTTATTAAAATCTGTTTTTCATCTTTACCTAACTTAAACATGGAATGCGCTTCGTATCTCGCTATGACTCGCCTGTACATACATTTTGGAGTTTCTTTGGTCACATTTAAAAAAACCTAAAATTGTTTACGCCATTTTGCAATGTATCGCCGCGCGATTTAAAGCAGTCTTCTATAACAAGTACCCTCAGAACACGCCTCTTCCATCATTAGACGATACTCCTCAAAGACTATAAACACCGCACTCACTGTAACAATGACATTTCGAAGTTTAAGCGTAGTTTTTAATTAAATTGGTGCTCACCGCTCCACTTTGTAGTAAAACACGCAACGTCAGTTCAACATTGTTTATTACAACATAAAAGTGACTTACACTGTCGAATGTACAGTCGCTTCTCCAACATAAATAAACACTTTTTATACTTAATGCATACAAAACTAGACAAGTAGATACTTAAGTTAAAAAATTAACCGCACCAACAGCGCATATATTTGTTGGGATAACACACGCACTATATCAGCAGTCTCCGACGACGTGGTTGGCTTAGTTGGTAGTGACCCTGCGAAGCAAGCGTTCCGGGTTCGAATCATAGTAAGGGCATATATTTGTGTAATGAGCACGTGTATTATGAGCATGATTATTATGTTTGTATTTCTCAATATAAGTAATGTATATCGTTGTCTAGTACCCATAATACAAGCCTTACTAGCGCATACTTTGGGACTAGGTAAATTTGTGTGAATTGTACCCTAATATTTAATTATTTATTAATCTCTGTATAAAGTATCTGTATGGGCAGCATTCTTTTGTCTTCTCAATTTAAAAAAGATCAGTTTTTTTTATTTTCCGAGCCGTGGCAACTTCAATAAACGGCGCGTGGAATCACCGGCTAAACAACAGAACTGCGTTCAGCGAGATTGGGAATTTTCTGATTAATCTTCATTCAGCCGCTAGCCGCGTTCCCTGCGGACATGGGTCTGGAATTGTTTAATAAATAGGCTTCCAGATAAATACTGACTATTATAGTCTAATCTAATTGATTGCGGACTTGACATAAAGTAGTGAGGCACCTGAGGGATCGACGATTCCTCACAATACATCTTCTAATTGCCATGTTTGTCAAAGTTATTATGTACCTAACGAAACATTAATAGTCGAATATTAATTGTGTGAGATCTCTTCAAGGGATGAACTCACCAAAATAATTTATTATATTTTGTTTTATCTTGTAACATGTTTAGTATGTTTCATGTACAATAGAGAGTATACCAACTTACCTATATGGTTTAATAACTTAGACGTCAAGGTTTAAACATTCCAAAACAGTACCTCAATTTACCAGTTGAGCAGTTGACTACATGAGCTCCTAATTATACACATGTTTAATCTTGCACATAATTATGAGAAATATATCATTAAAATTGCCTCGACGCTTCGGTCACGTTACAGCCGCCGTGGCAACGGCACACGTGCACGTGGTCACATTTTAAAGTGATTAAGTGCCCCATTGGCGTAAAGCAAACCGCCTAATAGAGTGGAAACGTTATACGAAATAAAATTACGGCAAGCCAAAATTGGCGATTACTGCACTCTGATTTTCCAGCCGATGGCCAAAAACGTAAAGTTGAGCAAGTTGATATTATCACCGATATGCCCTAGCCCACCTTAATGTGATGGTGAGGGGTAAGTATCATTTTTATACCTCAGATTAGAGTTGGTGGATGCGATCGCGCCATGAACTGACGTGTTTATGTTACGTTGAGTTGAAACACCGACAAGCTGATAAATGTATTCTTACGCCGAGAAAAATGACGTGTGAAATTGTTAGGAAGGCTGATCGCTCTGAAGGATGGCAAAATAAATATCCCTGTTTACGTGAAATGTGTAAATGTACTGATAAGTGGTAATACACTGCTTATCTACAAAGTGCCGATGTTACTTATAAACGAATTGAAATATCAAAAGTGTCAAAATAGTAAATCTTTCTGTGCCCAGATTATGTCAATATTTATTTAATCAAAATATTTTTTTGGAAAGAGAAAAGCTAACGAGCAAGCTGACAACCTGATGATTAGTGGTTACCGCCTCTCATGAGAACCAGCAACCCCAGAAGGGTCGGCCATCCGTTTCCAGCCTTTACCTAATTGAAAAGGCCATGAGACACAAAATTATTTTTCTTCAGCATGTGGCCATAACGTCTATTTCATTCTAGTCTTCAGTTCACAAAAAACCAGCCAAGTGGGAGTCGGATGCGTGCACCGAGGGTTTCGTACAAATTCGGCAAGTGAGCTAAGCAAAATGTAGGCAAGTTAAGGTCATTTTATATTGGCACGATCGATACATAGACAGGGGGATTAAAAAACCTATTATTAGACTCATTTCACTACTTGTGTTATAAGACCAGATTCATACCGAATTTCAAATTTCTAGGACAACTGGAAGTACTCCCAATTTTTCGGGGACACCACAATTTGTTTATGTCTTAACAGATGGACGGACGGACGGACAGCAAAGTGATCCTGAAAGGTTATTTTTTCTTTTTGAGGTACGGAAGCCTAAAAACCGCTTGAACATTCGCAAACTAGATTTATTTTCTTGCTTAACATACATACATTATACCAAGTCTTAATCACTTACGGCAGGGGTCACCAATTAGTTTTGCTCGGGGTCCGTTTTAAGAAATGAAATTACCATCGCGGTCCGTGCATTTTATAGAAAAAATGTTTAGCTCGTTTGTTTCGAATTGACGTCCACAAAATTAATTCGGGGGATACATTTTTATTAAATTACGTACTCTGTAGTGCAAGTTGCTGTGTTCTCGCGGTCCGCACAAAATGGGTCGGCGGTCCGGATGCGGACCACGTTCCGCCATTTGGCGACCCCTGCCTTACGGGATAGACAGAGCCTAAGGTAACAAAACCTTAAGGCCACGTTTAGCATGATTAAGGGCGTATAGGTGGAAAGGGAAATCAAAATAGTGATGGGTTGCTCGCCGCATCGGCTATAACATGATTTTCTTGCGTAAGATGGCATTATTGTCACAAAATCAAATCGCAAGCTGGTTGCAGGTATACCAGGCGCTCGTAACACCCGGCGCAACGGCTAGAATAAATAAAGTTCTTACTTATTCAAAACCTCCTACGGAAGCTGTTTTGAATTTCAAGACGTGGTTTGGAACGTAAAACACGTCTGCCTTCCTTCTTACCTCAATGTGTACGTAAACTTGACTCATAGTACTCGTAACTCTAGTACTTTATAGCCTTTCTTTGCTGTCAAAAACACGCGCGGCAATATACTGTGGCTATAATAACAATGGGATTTGGATGAAATACAGGCGTCTCAATGACTAACGAATAGACCGTAATTTGTTGTTACTTTCTCGGGGAAAGTTTAGTTTTATTATTTTGGAATATCATACTGGTGTTTTAATTCCATACTAGTCTGGGAGTAAAGAATTAACATAGAATATACCAGTTGCTTCTCTGCCTGCGCAGGTAAATGCCCATCGAGAGGAAAAATCTTAGGAAAATTCTTAGGGTAAAAATCTTAGGAATCATCCACCCATCACTATTTTGATTCCGCTTTCCACCTACTATGCCCATAATTATGCTAAACGTGGTCTTGGTACAATAGGCCCTGTCTACCCCGTAAGGGATATAGACGTGCTATGTGTATGTATATGTATGTATGTATTTTGGACTGCCGGCCCTTTAGTAAAAGCCGTGGTTTGTCTTGTGGCCTCTCAAGCAAAGGGTCGTGAGTTCGAATCCCGGGCCACCTCTGAGTTTTTGGAATTTTTATAAATTTTATTTACAAATTACATTTGAGCTTATCGGTGTTGGAAAACATCGTGAGGAGACCTCCACACCCCTGCGAAGCAATTATATGGTGTGTATGAAGTTCCCGATCTGTACTGGGCCCGGTATCTGCAGGTGACACGTTATTGTTCACTAGCTGTTGCCCGCGACTTCGTCTGCAAATAATTCGTCTATCACTATCCCTAAGGAACTACGCAATTTTCCGGGATAAAAAGTAGCCTATGTGTTATTTCAGACCATAATCTATCTCTATTCCAAATTTCATCCAGATCCGCTCAACCATTCTGGAGTGAAAGAGTAATAATAATAAACATCCATACATCCTCACAAACTTTCGCATTTATAATATACTAGCTTCTGCCCGCGACTTCGTCTGCGTAGAATTATACATAAAAACCTTCCTCTTGAATCACTCTATCTATTAAAAAAACCGCATCAAAATCCGTTGTGTAGTTTTGAAGATATAAGCATACATAGGGACATATATAGGGACAGAGAAAGCGACTTTGTTTTATACTATTGTAGTGAAGTAGGAAGTAGGGTAGTAGGGTTGGTGACCTTCCAACTAAGGGGGAGGACGTTGTGCAACGGTAAATGTTTTCCAGCTGATGATGTCGTCGATCTATATTCTTTATATTTTTTAGATCAACTTCTATCATTGTTGTATAATTTAAACAGCGTTCATAATTTAGGGGAGACGTATTTTTCGAGAAGTTTCGTTAAAGACGTCATGCCTCACCCGAGCCATCTCATATATCAAGGGCTTATGAAAATGAGAAGCGTCGGGTGATGTATTGGAATGAATTTACGGCTTCGAAAAATTAATTTGCAGCCGCTGAAGCTGAAAGGAATTTGATGAGATCTTAAGTCTAGATTTCGATTTACTAAGTGGCATTCCGACCTAATCCTAATCTGAAGTTTTCTTGGCGGGAAAATTTTGACTGAAATGTTTTTCTTATGGAAATCGTTCTTAGGTTATTCTTGCAGAGTGCTAGTCGTATTGTTAAGAGTAATTTTTACTCATAACTTATGGATGAAGACCAAAAAGTTGGACCACATTCAATATTATTCAACTTAAAATGCCTGACTGGAAAAAAAATCCGTTATGACCATACCAATTTTTTTTATTAATTCTAATTGTAATTGATTGCCATGAGGTGGAAACTTATTGGCTTTCAAATTTATGCTTATTTATTGATAGGTTTTTCGTACAAAGCTTTTTTTGTAACATGAAAATGACTATTGATAATTACTTACTCTAATTACATACTATTGAGAGTGCTATGGCTCCACCAGATACCTCTTTTTTAAGTAAAGTAGGGCATCAAATGATAAAGAAGGTAACTTGATGGTTAATTAGCACTTTGACATACGAACACCTGTAACATCAGTTGCAAGCCTAGAAGGCTAGAATATATCTTGTCATAATAATTTCACTGGCTGTTTTACACTTCACGCCAAACACATTAACGCTAGAACTGCTGCTTGACGACAGGATTGGCGAGTGAGGTAGTAGCGATACAGACGAACCTTGTAGAGTGATTGCACTTAATTCTATGTAAATGCACCTAAATCACAAGATTAAATCAGGTTTAGTAATCAAGCTCACCACAAGATCCTCAGGTCACTCAACATTGTTTCCGTACCAAAAGTGGTCGACCATTCGTCTTCTCAAGTTGCTTCCAACCTTCAATGAGGTCCGCTATTATCTCAGAAACTTGGCAATTTACAGCTAACGCAGTGTTGCCAATTTAGCGAGTTTGTCGCTAGAAATGTCTTCTTTTGCTTAGGTCTTAGCGACAAAATCATCCATTAACTTTATCTGGAGACTTTTGGCGTCACTTTATATTTTTTACTGTTTCAGGCATTGTGATAATAACAACAATAAAATTACAAATCGAAACTCGATCGTTACGAGATAAATCTCTGCAGCTGTCTTCGATTGGCGGGTACTACTAAACCTCTCCCCCGTTAAGCGACTTTTCACATTGAGCCAGCGACTTCGATTTTTTTTGGAGTAGGCAACACTAAGCTAAAGCCGCGGGAAATGCAGCCTGAAATAGCGATATTGCAGCGCGAGTGCGGGTGTTATAAACTGAAGCAGCATCTCGTAAGCGTCTGTAATAAATAAGCATCACACATCTTGTGCTACGACCGGAGCATATTTCATTATACTTAAGTTTAATTTGAACATGCCTGCATTTCGTTGAGAATTAATAAAGTGAAGAAGGTATGGCAATATGACACAACGTTCGTTCAGAATTAGGAGTTTACGTTTTGAAGATTTCGTATCTCAGAAGAAAAAAAAGCGCTTGTTTCAAAACTGCAGCAACTTAAAAGAGCTCATATGCCAGTACATTTTTTGAAACGTTAAAATGAATAAATAGGTAGTGTTAGTTTTTTTAAGTCCTTAAAATTCAACCAACGTTGAATTTAAAACGATATGCCAACTTACATAGTTCTCAATTAAATAATAGAAGCTGTAAGAATACTCTGGTATTTCAAAGTAAACATGTAGCTAGTGGTAAATGGTCAAAAGTCAATTTCTCAAAATCATGTTTCGATTTTGTGAAGGGTGAATTTCTGAACGGGACGTTTTTTGGTAATTTTCGTGGCGCGTTTTTTTTTTCTTTTATTTTGTATTTTGATAATAGATTATGGTAGAGATTGGAATGATGAACAAAACGCAAAAAGAGGCACTCTTCTGTGTTGAATAGTTTAGCTAAAATTCGATTGCGAAAAAATTCATGCCACACAAATTACATTGTT
The DNA here is from genome assembly GCA_949127965.1 of Pandemis corylana. Lineage (NCBI taxonomy): Eukaryota > Metazoa > Arthropoda > Insecta > Lepidoptera > Tortricidae > Pandemis > Pandemis corylana. The sequence goes on along the minus strand of OX421855.1, from coordinate 11,736,458 downwards.
GCCACGCAAATTACATTTTTAATTTTTTACTATCAATTTGCTAAATAAAACTAAACTTTTTGATTTTCCGATTTATTCATAAAAACAGAAAATGACACTTTCTAAACAAATCAGTCTTAAGGTTGTTAATAAAAAAAAATTAAAAATCATTTCTCATCATTTCTACAGACTAATTGTATTATTTTCTGTCTTTGCCTGTAGTTCCTGACGTTGATTCTATTTCTTTCCCTCAATATACGCTTAGTATTCTGGGACTGCTCACACATCGGAAGAATTTTTCTCTCTCTTTTCATTTGATGATATTTCTCTCTTTTTTCTCTTTTATATTTTTCATAAATTTCTGCATCGTTTTTAATTTTCTGTCTCCTTTTTCTCTCCGCCAATTTCTTTTTCTCGAGTCTATCCTCTTTTTTTGACGCATTTTGAAATACCTTAAACAGAAAAGGTATAAATCAGAAACTAAAAGCAAGTTGTAATTAAACTAAACGTCAATTACAAAATTAAACAGTATCATAGATACGTAAGCTGTTCAAAAATAATTAATTAAAAAATACAACGTAAAATAGTAGAAAGTATTGTAATTGTATTTACGTTGTTTTTTTAAAGATAGCAAGTGTTATTAACCATCATAAAATGCTCATTTTATTGAAATAAGACATAAAATGTAATTTGTGTGGCGCGTTTGTAATTTGCGTGGGCAAAAGTGACACACAAATTACGCCACACAAATTACGGCAAAAGTGTATTTATTTTTTTCTGTCGAAAGTATAAGCTTTAGGTAAATGACAAGAGGACTGTTCATTCTCGATGTTCTAAACTATAAAACACTTAAATAGACATATCGATAAAGTAGTTGAACATGCAATATTTACTAGCCACACAAATTACCTTATAGGCTGACCAAAAGTATCGTGTCACAAACTTACCTATTTTTAAAAATCACAGCGCAGACTACACGTCCGCTTTGCTCGGTAATCGAACGCGAACTAGCATGTCTTCGACGTAATAACTTAAAAATGGCGTTACATAGCTCAACCAATCAGTAACCAGCAGGTATTTGCGAGTCATCGAAAGACGCTCTCGCGCCGGACAAACACATTCCTATCCCTGTATTTTTAAATTACGAGATTTTTGCATTGTTTTTTGTTTTATAATATAGACCAGGAAGAGCTCTTTAAAATGCTTTTTACAGAAATAAATTACGACAATTATAGACGAAGTTGTATTCATTTTTCTGAGCTAAACTTGGCGTGTGACATACCTCACAGCTATGCTAATCGTGGATTTTCGAACTTTCAATATTTTTTTTCGGGGATTGGTAGCTCATCATCATTTATTCAAGGCTTTGCCTCATCATAAATGATTACAAAGAATACGATCATTTTTTTTTTGGTACATATATGTCATAGTTTTTTTTTTGGTAGCGTGGGACAGTCAGAAAACTCGGTTTTGAAATTCACCCTGAAATAATGAGCTCAAAAGTGTTACTAAACAAAATAAATCCGAATTAATTGACCTCATTTGACGCGACATCTGCAAAGTTTGTTTACTCAATCTCATTCCACCCCTCTCGTTCATTCTATAGTCAAGAGTTGAATCAGAAATACTTGCATTGGATAAGCACCGGCCCCAGGGAGCTGGGAAGAGTAAGAATTCTCATTATCGACCCCCCTACTCTGAAGTACAAAATTCTAAGTTCGTTTCCTGCTATTCCGCTCCCACTGATAGCCATGCATAGGAAAGTGAAAGGGACGATGTGATACGAACGTCGAATTTCGTAGTAGCCCTGTTCACGGGCCGCGCTGGAATCTAAAGCAATATACTCTCGCTGTTTATTTTCAAAGACATTGCTTAAAGGAACGCGTGTTAAGCCAACACGATACCTAGTAAACAGATGGGTGCTGGGGGGTTTCATTTACGTGGTTTCCAAAGATAAAAAGCCGTTTAGCACAAAGCATTTCCTTTTGAATTAGGTGAAAATTGAGCTCCCATGTAATGGGGGTGCAATAGCCTATCACAATCTTCAACCTGTTTCCAGTTTTACTTCTTTAGAGCACAGCCCATTCTAAACTTAAAATTAATATTGATCGGCTCGTTCTATTCTTTATGATTATAGAGAGTCAATAAGTACTCACATCTTCTTACACCATCTTAATGTGGTAGTATAATAAACCAGTGTTTAATTTGCCATCTGATATCCTGTGCGGCGCTGTGTATGACCACTAGCTAATAATAACCATATCTCTAAAGGATACTGTTACCATATATATTGTGATATTGATATCTCCATAATTCCCAAAGGCACATTTGTAAGTCAACTATCTTTATTATTTACCTTTCCCTTGTCTGTTACATTCCTTTATAGCAGTGTGTATGAACTATATACCTATTGTTGTAGGTGCCTTATATTTTAAAATAAATTACATCCACCACCAGCTGAGTTTCTTTCCTCTCCCATACGTGATGTTGATGATAAGGATCCTTCCGACCAATTTCGGCCATGGCGACCACTTCGACTCCTATTTAGTATCCGATCTTACCGCAAAATGAATGCACGTGAGCACACCGATACACCGTGAGTCTTCAATTCATCGCGTGATTTCCATAATACTAAAGGATTGCTGATGCTGTGCTAGCCTAGAAGGTCAAGATGGAAAACCTTATGCGCCAGTAACTTTACCGGTTATTTTGCTTTCCACGCTTCAACACAGCAGAGGAAGGCCCGCTGTTTGCTGGGAGGGTTACCAAGTCAAATGGTCCGTGGTAGCGATCCAGTCGGACCTTGCGGAAGATCGTACTACTTTTTGATTACATCCGTCACACAAATTAAATATTGATAGCAAAAATAGGAATGGTCTTTTTGATCAGTCCAACAGCAACTTGTGTCTTAGAAATAATGCGTCTAAAGATTTGAATTACCATGCACAGTTAAGATAATCTACGTCGAGGAGTTGCAAGAAAGTCTCGGCGCGTTAGATGAAGGAAGTTTGCGAGTTAATATAGTGCTACCGTATTCATAGCAGTCATGTTTAAACAATGCTGCAATGTGCTCTGACTCAGTTACGTGGTTAGGAATAGCTACATTTTTAAATGAATGCGTCCCGTGGATGTTATGTATCTTGGAAAATTTATGACAAGTAAAATGTAATCTTTGTAAATGTACAAAAGGAGTTTAAAGGGTAAAGGAAACAATTTACCCTAAATTTGACATAATTAAAAAAATCACGGTTCAAACCTCATCACAGAGTTCAAAAAATTCTGTATTAATAAAATATTCTTAGAACTTGTCCAAGTCCAATATAGTATATTATTACCAAATTAAAGGTCAATAAAATTAAAATCTACTAGACCACTGGACTACGGGACTAGAGTTGTGGATGTCGGAACTAGGATAACACAGCTGAAGTGGCGATGGGCGGGGCACTTGGCAAGACGGAACGACGACAGATGGTCGAAAGCGGTCACAGAGTGGTGGCCAAGACTGGGTCGAAGGTCAGTGGGCAGACCATCAGCCCGTTGGTCAGATGACACATGTCATTCGGCTGGAAAACTGTGGATGAGACTAGCACGGGACCGGGCAAGGTGGCGTGAAAATGAAGATGCCTTTACTCAGCAGTGGGTGGATGTGGGCTGATTAGATTAGAAAATTAAAATAAAAAAATGCATATTAACAGTTTCTTAAAGCTATTTTGGAGCCCAAAAGGCTGGTAGCATTCCCTCGCGGAATCGCTATACTTATTCTTTGAGTGAGATAGCTGCCGGCATTTGGTCACCAGTTGTGTCGACATGTCGGTTAAAGGGTTGACAGTCTACTTAATACTATGAAGATAATACTTTTGTATTTTTGTTTGTAACGAATAAACTCAAATACTTCTGGATCGATTTTAACATTTCTTTTTTAAGTTTTAGTATTTGTAAAAACCATTAAAAGTCTACATGGAAAAATGCAAACGACTATTGGAATAATGAATTAGCGGTGACCATACTAAACTTATATTTTTGTGAAGCCTGTGTATTAATTCGAACTCGTTTACGTAAAAATTTCCTTGTTTTTTCGTGTAGTAGTATCATTTCCAATTCAACTGTTGAGTACGTTCATACATAAGTATATCGAGGAAGCGAAGCAAATACACCGGAGGCAATCGACGCGATCGACTTTGCCTAGATTTGTTCCTGCTCTTGAGTATCGATTTCGTTGCGAACAGTCATTTGTTCTTTTTGCACAGTTGTGCAGAAAATAAGTATTGATTTGCACAACTTTATTGGTATGACGTGAATGATAATTTTCTAGAATCCTGTTTATTCAAGTAGAAATGTAACATACTTAAGGGTGAATTTCAAAACCGAGTTTTCTGACTGTCCCACGCTACCAAAAAAAAAACTATGACATATATGTACCAAAAAAAAAATGATCGTATTCTTTGTAATCATTTATGATGAGGCAAAGCCTTGAATAAATGATGATGAGCTACCAATCCCCGAAAAAAAATATTGAAAGTTCGAAAATCCACGATTAGCATAGCTGTGAGGTATGTCACACGCCAAGTTTAGCTCAGAAAAATGAATACAACTTCGTCTATAATTGTCGTAATTTATTTCTGTAAAAAGCATTTTAAAGAGCTCTTCCTGGTCTATATTATAAAACAAAAAACAATGCAAAAATCTCGTAATTTAAAAATACAGGGATAGGAATGTGTTTGTCCCGCGCGAGAGCGTCTTTCGATGACTCGCAAATACCTGCTGGTTACTGATTGGTTGAGCTATGTAACGCCATTTTTAAGTTATTACGTCGAAGACATGCTAGTTCGCGTTCGATTACCGAGCAAAGCGGACGTGTAGTCTGCGCTGTGATTTTTAAAAATAGGTAAGTTTGTGACACGATACTTTTGGTCAGCCTATAAGGTAATTTGTGTGGCTAGTAAATATTGCATGTTCAACTACTTTATCGATATGTCTATTTAAGTGTTTTATAGTTTAGAACATCGAGAATGAACAGTCCTCTTGTCATTTACCTAAAGCTTATACTTTCGACAGAAAAAAATAAATACACTTTTGCCGTAATTTGTGTGGCGTAATTTGTGTGTCACTTTTGCCCACGCAAATTACAAACGCGCCACACAAATTACATTTTATGTCTTATTTCAATAAAATGAGCATTTTATGATGGTTAATAACACTTGCTATCTTTAAAAAAACAACGTAAATACAATTACAATACTTTCTACTATTTTACGTTGTATTTTTTAATTAATTATTTTTGAACAGCTTACGTATCTATGATACTGTTTAATTTTGTAATTGACGTTTAGTTTAATTACAACTTGCTTTTAGTTTCTGATTTATACCTTTTCTGTTTAAGGTATTTCAAAATGCGTCAAAAAAAGAGGATAGACTCGAGAAAAAGAAATTGGCGGAGAGAAAAAGGAGACAGAAAATTAAAAACGATGCAGAAATTTATGAAAAATATAAAAGAGAAAAAAGAGAGAAATATCATCAAATGAAAAGAGAGAGAAAAATTCTTCCGATGTGTGAGCAGTCCCAGAATACTAAGCGTATATTGAGGGAAAGAAATAGAATCAACGTCAGGAACTACAGGCAAAGACAGAAAATAATACAATTAGTCTGTAGAAATGATGAGAAATGATTTTTAATTTTTTTTTATTAACAACCTTAAGACTGATTTGTTTAGAAAGTGTCATTTTCTGTTTTTATGAATAAATCGGAAAATCAAAAAGTTTAGTTTTATTTAGCAAATTGATAGTAAAAAATTAAAAATGTAATTTGCGTGGCAACAATGTAATTTGTGTGGCATGAATTTTTTCGCAATCGAATTTTAGCTAAACTATTCAACACAGAAGAGTGCCTCTTTTTGCGTTTTGTTCATCATTCCAATCTCTACCATAATCTATTATCAAAATACAAAATAAAAGAAAAAAAAAACGCGCCACGAAAATTACCAAAAAACGTCCCGTTCAGAAATTCACCCTTAAGTGACTTTGAAGTCGAAGCGCATAAAAAGAAAAAAATATATGTATATGGAAGAAAATGGGAAGTTATATCTGGCGCGAAAGACGTTCCTTGGTCCCTGTTCTAAATGATAATTGTTGTTAGAATCGAGCAAAATGCCGATAATATTTTTTTATTATTATTATTGCTTTTGTCACGGTCGCAGTAATACACTGTACAGTTGACGGCAAATATATCTTTACACTAATAGTGCTTTGTCGCTCCAATCACTTTGACAACTTATTATGTAAGTTCAAACTTGAAGTTACAACGCTAAGGCACTCTTAAAGTGTGAAGATATCTCTGACGTCAACTGTACAAAAAATCCAAGAGTCAACCTGTAACAGTTCTAAATATCCGTGATGGTGGTTGGATAGACAGTAGGGTCTTAGCATTAGATAATCATTAAGGCACGGAATCAAAAAAACTTGTCAAAAATAACATCACGGCTTTGAAAATAAAAACAGCAACATTAATAATGCTTTATTTTTTATCTTTCATACATATAATTATCACGTCTTTATTCCTTACGGGGTAGACAGAGCCTAAGGTAACAAAACCTTAAGGCCACGTTTAGCATGATTGTGGACGTATAGCTGGAAAGGGAAATCAAAATAGTGATGGGTTGCTAGCCGCATCGCCTATAACATGATTCCTAAGACTTTCGCCCATTCCCTCAAATATTAACTAACTTTATTCACTCGCGCTTAGACGTTTTACATGAGTTTGTTGGTACGCACACTTCTATTGTCGAAAGGGGCATTGGGTCGAATATGAAAGGTCGGCTACGTTTATAAATTAATTATTTGCAGAGGCCGAGGTTTTACCTGTTGCTCCCGCTGCGAGACACGGCATAAACATTGTCTGGACTAATTATGATTTACAGTCAAATAAAACAATTTCCAATGAACATCACTAAAAGTTAAATTTTTCACGCAAGTTTTTCTGGCGGCACTTGATATCTTTGGTCGTGTGAACCTATTTGGCATTTAGGTATCATATAATTCGAAGTGAACAAACAAAGAATCAAGTCTTCAAGGTAAAAACAAAATACGACTGCGAACGTTTGAAGAAACAAATAAACGAAGTGACGTGAAATAAAATATGAAAACCCTCTCGGGAAGCTGATAAAAAATATCACATTGAAAAGCAATAAATTGAGACTGGGAAGGGTTGCTTTAACGTTGTTGAAAAGGTACCAAAATTTATGAAAATAAAAACAATATAATACATAAATTTCTATAATTGGAACAAAACGACACAGGAAAATATGGTTCGTTTATAACATAGGAATATTAATTCGCAGGAAAACATTGACAAAGGCATAACGTTTGGTCAACCGTACACCATCTCTCTCATTGCAAAATACATTGTGTAAACATACAATAACACGTAAATAAACACAGCTTTTATAAAGGTGTTTTAGCAAGAAGAAGACATATGTTGTGAAAATTTATTATACCTTCGCTAGGTATTACCAAAATCATACGTAAAAATAATCTGATGTCGTCTATTTACAAGTATCGTGACTTTCATAATAGAAATTTCGAAGACCACCCTATATTTGTAAAGCATACATACATACATACACAAATCACGTCTTTATCCCTTACTGGGTAGACAGAGCCTATAAGGTGGCAAGACCTAGGCCACGGTTAGCAAGATTGTGGGCGCATAGATGGCAAAAAATAGAATCAAAATAGTGATGGGTTGCTAGCCGCATCGCCTATAACATGATTCCTATAATTTGCGCCCATTCCCATGGGCTTTTACCATCTGCGCGGGAAGAGAAGCAACTGGTACATTCTATGGTTTTACTTTGCTCCCAGACCAGCATGGAAGTGTCCCAGACCAGCATGGAAGTGGAATAAGGAAAAAATATGGAACACGTGCATGATTCGGAGTCGACTTCGTTTTAATAGCACCAGGGCAGGCGACACGTGCGGGCGGCGAATTGGAAACGTCACGAACGTGTCCAATAAAAATATTACCTGTACACACAAACATATACGGTCTATTTCGATTACATGGTAGACAGTAATAAAACAACCGACTCATATAGAAAATATATTAGTTGTATGAAGTCAAAAATACGTCAGTCTACAACTAAGAAAGTTGGGGTGCGAGTCGGGTTACCTCCGCGTGTGGTCAAGAGCTGCGGTTCGTTTTTGGATCCGTCCGAGGGGAAGAGCAGTGCTTGGTCCGGTGCACCCTGGGCATCGGTTAATGATTTCCTGGCAGATTCTGAGGAATATCATTATGCGTTGGCTAAGAGCCCGACAGGGGGGGAGGTCTTTTGGCCGTGTTCTACCGTACAACGTTGCCGACATTTTTGTCACAAGATTTTTGAATACTGTGTTTATTACTTTGACATTGGCGAAATTATCGCATCAATCGATGGGGCCATATTAAAAAAAGAACAAGAACTAAGGAAGTTGCTACATAAGTAAGGTTTTACTAAAATTAGTTAAAATTTTGTTTTTTTTTGTCTGATTATGAGAGAAGTCATGTGTCCTATTAGTGGGAAGTAATAGGCTTATAATAAAATGTCTTAAAATAATAGTTTAAGAAAGTACAGTTCTTGTTTTCGAGATTATTAATGACTTTGCTCTAAGAAAAATTATATTTTCGGAGACAACCTGTAATCAGTTTCAACCGGAGAAAGTAGCAAAATAACTTGCGTAAACCATGTTTTCCACGAAAATGTAACGAGGTGATGTCAGTTCCTATTTTATTTATGCTTGCCTTACTCTCCACCAGTTAGCGGGAGCTCAAGACAGGAATTCCTTCTTACATTTTTACGTGATAGATCGTGCAGAAGGTAATTCACTAAACGTAATCAATTGAAGGACTAAATGTAGTAACTTAAAACTCAATATGTCCTGTACGGGTAGGTAGAGTTTTATAAACGAATTGCTACAAAAGCAAGGCTAAAAATCGTGAAAAGGAAGAGCTCTTAGTTATCTTTTTTGTTTTATAAAGGTCGCTTGACAATGGAGGGTACTTCCAAAATTCTGAGTGCTCTCCATCAGAGGAAGTGATGCCAATGACAAGCTCTAATAAACAAAGGACAGGTTTAATAATATACGTTTAACATTAGTATTTTTTCACATTAAAATCAAGGCAGCAGATATTTTGACAGCTGTGTCCCGTTAAAATGGACGGTAATTTCGCGGTTTGTTTTATTTAACATTTCCTGTTTGGCGTTTTACCCCATTATAAAAATTTATAGGTACGGCGATAGGGTGAACTTACGACTTTAGTAACACTAGCTTTTGCCTTAAACTTAAACTTTTCACGTGAATTGGCATTGTTCATTTTTTTTAGTATGCTCCAATTCGAAAACCATTTCGAGGAAAACCATCAATTATCCGATTTATCTTGTCCGATTTCAAAAATACTTTATGATTGCAGATATTTTTGTAAAAGTATTTTGAATCTTTGTTTGACCGAACGACCGGGTTTTTAGACAGAATCCAGCATCGAATGTTTGCCACAAAAATGAAAAAAAAAAGTTTGGCTACGGCAACTGTCACGTGTCACTGTCAAATCTACAAACCCATAGACAAAGCCGTTTTTTTTATAGCCAGCCGAACGAAGGCGATTGGGATTCTGTCTAAATTCACGAATTATCAAACAGCGAAAAAATATTTATTATTAATTAACAAAGCTACGTAAAAGCATAATATTCAAATTAGTTGCTTGAAATAGTCCATTTTATCAAATAAAGGTGTTAAAAGCACAGCTTAAAAAAAATGAACACTGCCAATTACTCTATGTATTGGTGTAAACATCACGAAAATTCGTTCATTAGACAGACGCGGCGGAGGACTTTAGTTTTTAACATGCAGTGATTGATCATGGCGAACTAAACTTTCTTTATTGTTTATTGCCCTGTTACTTTCCTTCGGGGTTTAATTAATCGAATATGCAAAATATCGGTATATTTTCAAGACAAAACGACCAGAAAACACAGTAAACTCGATATATGACCGTGTTTGAATCCATGTAGCCTGTTCAGCAGCCACAAAACAATGACATCTCTCCTTTTAAACGTTTATCTAATTTTGCACACAATATTTCAACCGCTAATTTGTGAAACGCAAACAACGTTCCTACATCCATCACCTGCAAGCATCCTTTGGCGGTGGAAATAACGAAGACAGATGGAAACACGGAAAGAAATTATGTAAAGAAGTCACTTAATATGTACCGCAATTTACAATACGAAAAATATATCGACGTGAATAAATGAAATTTGCCTCGAAGGTCGACACCAAGACGCCATTACCATTACAAAAGCGAACCGGTGCGTTGTCACTTTCATAGGATTGGAAATGATTTTATTTCATGTACTGATACTTTTTGGTGAGATTGTAAGGTAGAGAATAAATTGGAGGTTGTTGAATTCGACTTTATTGTATGACCTTCATGAATTATAGACCATGCAACAACATGCACCCGCAGGTACAAGTTTCGAGACAGTAAGAAACAAGACAGCAGTTATACTAAACGCAAAAACTCGCGGCAGTCCGGGTCATAGGCTGGTTTTAGTCTCACGGTGACGGCACGCGCACCGTCAACGCTGATGGCCGAGATATATGAACTTCTAGGAAGCGTTTTTGAATGAATCATTATCAAAGTTTAATGAACACAACTGTTACACATGCAAACCAACGTCGTACTGATACGACCAAACCAACGTCGTATTGATACGGTTTCTAATCAGTACGACGTTGGTTTGCATGTGTAACAGTTGTGTTCATTAAACTTTGATAATGATCCCGTAGAAGGATCGAAACGCGTCAGTGTTTGTGTGGTGTAAGGGATGATTAAGTTTGTGGGATTTATATGTGTTTTATTGGCAGCAGTGGAGGGAGGGATTGCATGAAAAACATGTATATTTCACACAGGCTTGGTTATCTTGCACGTGAGTAGCGGAGTAGCAAGGTAAATTTTTTATTCGCACAAAAACGTGTCCAAATAAGCTTGGCGATGAAGATAATCACACCAACTGCCCTGAGTATTTGCGTTTAGTAGGTACAGTTAAAACACTTACGCATTTAAATTTCTAAACGACCCTGAAAATAAGAACAGAAAAATCCGAAAAGTAAAGCTATGGCCGGGAATCGAAACCGGATTCTCGTCATTCCGTGACGCGTGCTGTACCCCTGCACGCCATAGCAAGTGGGCAAGCCGTCGAATTTTTATATCTGTTACTAGCTGTCACGTGACCTTGTTACTATGCGAATTTTCGTCGCCAAGCGTCATGTGTTTGAATGATGTGTCTGTACGACACAATTACAAACTTCTTGTACAGTACTTATGCATTTATTAATTTGTTCGTAAACCAAAGTCGCTAAGTGCCATCCATTTTTTTTATAAAATGAGATGGAAAATGCGCATTGTGAATCATCTGACGGTTATTCACGACTTTTTTGTATTAAGTAAATCTGATGTTCGTCGTTGTGAATTTTCTATAATAATTAAACTAATGACATTTTTCCTTTGTTTCAGGTGTACAGATAGCGTATTTTGCAATAATAGGAACCCAAATGTTTATGATTATGCTGAGCATAATTCTATTCTATGGGATTTATAAAGTAAGTAATAATTTTAAGAGTACGTAAAAATATTTCAACGAAGACTTGTCGAACATGGCCAGTGAAATAAAAGAGAAAGTAACCAAATCAGATATACGGTTCGCCTGATTGCACATTCAGTAGGAAACGCGTGAAAAGATTGGCTATACTATATTATTTACGGAAAGCACTAGATACCCGAGCGACTAAACTCCGACTTAATATTAACTTAGGCTTAGAAAAGATTGATAAGGATCACCCATTAGCCTAGTAGGTAACAATTGCGAGTAGAGAGCCATTTAAGCTTGACCCCTCTCAGCCACTCGATCCGAGGACTATTTAATGTACATCCGAGTGAGACCCGTTTCAAGTTATACCAGTAGCGTTGACACTGTATCTTTTATGTGTAAATGTAAATTCGTGAAATAGGTCGGGTGTTGCCCGCAACCTACTCACGACTAAAAATAAGTAACTACAATTGGAAAGTCAAAAAATAACTAACAACCTTTTTTTACATACATACATACATAAATTACGTCTTGTGAGCGTATACGCGGAAAATGGAATCAAAATAGTGATGGGTTGCTAGCCGCATCACCTATAACGTGATTGCTAATATTTTCGCCCATTCCCTCGATGGGCTTTTACCATCTGCGTGGGAAGAGAAGCAACTGGTACATTCTATGTTTTTTTCTATACATACCCATAATAGAAAAGTAGAGTGAGTTAACTGAATGCATTATCAATGGTTTTGGAATTTTTCTTTAGCAATTTTCAAATGTTTCCTAGATAGATTTAATTTACCCTGGACCACCTAGTCTTTGCTTCATCAATATCGGAAGTCGTGGAGAAAAGTATAATATATTACTCTGCTAAAGCAAAATCTACGCGACTGAAGACTTCGGTGCCAGCTAGGTTTACTTCTTCTTTTTTAATATGGCCCCATCTGGCTGATTTCGCCCAATGTCAAAGTAATAAATACAGTATTCAAAAATCTTGTGACAAAAATGTCGGCGACGTTGTACAGTAGAATACGGTGAAAGACCCCCCCCCCCCCCCCTGTCGGGCTCTTAGCCAACGGATAATGATATCACTCAGCATCTGCCAGGAAATCATTAAGCGATGCCCAGGGTGCACTGCTCAGCAAGCAAGCAAGCACTGCTCTTCCGCTCGGTAGGATTCAAAAACGAACCGCAGCTCTTAATCACACGCTGAGGCAACCCGGCTCGCACCCCGCTAGTTTACTATTGGTGCACAATTAACTGACAGCTGAGATATTATTGTCATAGATACAAACAGGGAGAGCAGAGGTGACAGTTGACGATCAATGTCCGCAACCTCCCCGCTCCACACCTAGCTAGTTCTCAATCAAGTAGTTGTACATTGTACCTACATGCACTTACTACGACGGAGTTATGAATGAATCTACTAACGCCTAGTGTATTTGCAGGAAAACGTGGCGTTTCTGGTGCCATGGGTCGTGGGCTGTATGACTTTCATGGCGCTGGAGGCGATGGCAATGGTCTACTCCAACATCCTTAGAGATCATGTCAATAGAGTAAGTATTTTTGAACTGTATTGATAACAACTTCTACTTTCAATTGTCACTTAAAAACTACTGAGTGCATGCGGTTTTCAATAATAGATAGAGGGACTCATGAGGAAGGTTTAGATACATAATTTGACAAGGTTTTTTGTAAATTGATCGACATAATGACATTAATAAAATTGTGACATCACCGTGTTAGACGGGCCACTAGTTGTAAAATAAATGCTGTCATTGCAACAAAAACAACTTCTCAAAAATCGAAAAAGGAAACAACAACAAAACTAAATGAAAAATTAATTGACATAAATTATTAATTATTTTTGCTTTGCCGCCTTTTTCTATCAATGGCGTTTGAAGAGAGTATTTTTCTACCCAGAACATCTAAAGCTATTTCAGACACAGATAAACACGTTGTCGTACTAGCTTTTTTTTTTAATTTGGTGTTTTAAATCTTGTGCCTTTATTTTTTATAATGGTGATTTGCATTTTTTAAAAGTTAATAACTAGACAGTAATGAAATTTGTATGCAACATTACTGGAGAGTTTAGCGCTACAGTAATGTTTTTTTTTAAAATTTGGGCCTGACCGGCAACAATTAACTTCCCGTTCTGATATGTATGACGACTTTAACGGTCATTTTTGACAAGAGAAAAAACAAATAAAGCCTGTTCATAAAGATGGAGACATTCATAGCCCATGCACCGCCACGTTTGGTTAACTATGGATCATAGTGAACTAGCTGTTCACTTATTTTAAACTAAATCCATTTCCACTTGGACCAGCATTGATCAAGACACTTATTTGCCAACACAACAAACATCACAATATGGGCAAGAAAACTTTTTGGCTCGTATTTATCAAAATACAGATTTTCCGGGAAAACCTTTTGACGTTTTGTACTAAACAAACATCGTCCGATGTTTCCAGCCCACGAACAAAGTCGCCCATGCCGCCACAAATCGCGGAACAATCCGTATATTGTTGGCAGCAAACAAGGTTACGTCTGTTTGGCGTTAGCTTCATTGTGTTAGGCTGCATTCAAGTCACAAAAGCGAAATTGATTTTGGCGACAACTTAGTTGCCAAAGTTTGCTTAGATTTCTCGCAGATACAAATAAGATAATGCTTGTTAGGAAAGTTAAACTTGTTATTGATAACGCGTGTGTCACCGAAGCTGCAAGTTTCAAGTAGAATCACAAACAGAATTGTCTATCATAATTGTATCTGCATACTGTCATAAGGTACACGTATATCACGGTAATAAGGTTCGTGTGCATTTTGTAATTTTGTGATGTATACACTTTGATGATCGTGATCCTTGGTGATTCTTCATTAAAATGAATTTCACCACTCCACCGAAAAAGTATCCTCTCTTTGTAATTCTGTTTAAATACTTACTGATAGCAAGACCTTTAAAGAGCTGCCACACCGCCGCATATTCGCAGTGACGTGTCGCATGCGTCACGTTCTCTCACCGTTTTTCAAACATTTTGTTGCGTAAACGCACCGTCGACGTCTTTTACGTACTGCCCGGCTAGCACGAGAACGCACGAAAGTCGCGTCGCGCGCGAGAAAAACTACCCGTCTCTTTCTAAAACGCACAGTAAGAAAAAGACAGGCGATCTATCTCGCGCGCGACGCGACTCTTGTGCGCTCTCGTGCTAGACGTGCTGGTGTAGCCAGACCTTTAATCAATAAATGCTAAACCTTAAAGTATATTAAATTAATTTATATCGCTCGCCAATTCACAACATTTCAATTTTAAATAATTACTAAAATATCGACAACCATTTCGAGCTTTGTGTTTAAGTATTCCATTCCATATTTTTTTGATTTTTTTTATTACTTATTTAACGTAATATTCACAAAAATCTTCAAAAAATCCGAAGTAAGGCATCGTCGTAGTATACCTTTGCCTTCCTAATTATTTATGAATAAAAATGTCAATGTCAAATATCAGTGTTGTTTGCCGATCGATGTTGTTTGTTCGTTTTGTTTTGAAAAAGCATTGTTATATTTATTAAATTGATTTGATGAAAGTTTCGGACGGTTATGCCATGGCAGACAGCCGAAACCTTCCCGAGGTGGATTATAATGATGTTGTTGCAATACATGCGTGAAAACGACTCGTTTAACGTTGCCGAAATCCGGGGAGCTAAGGTTTTGTTGTCATCAGGGGATGCTTACGTTGAAACTTCTGTAGGCTATGTGGAAGTAAACGAGAGAATGCTGTGTGTTTTATCAAGGGCAGAGTAACTCCTGAGCACCGAGTTCGTACTAAAATGTACTCTGTTGTCGTAAGCATTAACAAGGCAGAAGAAACTATATTGGATGTGAAATGTGAAGACTGTGCTGCAAGTCAGGGTGGATGCAAACATTCAATTTATTTTATTATGTGGCTTATTTTGTTGCCAATTATTTCCAATTCAGTCCAGAAAATGCGAATAATTCTTCTTCTTCTTCTTTTCTAATATGGCCCCATCGAACCATGCGATGATTTCGCCAATGTCAAGGTAATAAATACAGTATTCAAAAATCTTGTGACAGAAATGTCGGCAACGTTGTACGGTAGAACATGGTCATAAGACCCCCCCCCCCCCTGTCGGGCTCTTAGCCAACGGATAATGATATCCCTCGGAGACCGCCAGGAAATCATTAACCGGTGCCCAGGGTGCACCGGAACAAGCACTGCACTTCCCCTCGGACGGATCCAAAAACGAACCGCAGCTCTTGATCACACGCGGAGGTAACCCGACTCGCACCCCATGCGAATAATTAAAATCCAATAAAAACCAATATCAAATCACCAAACGTCAATCAAAAATTCAAAATGACAACCCGTTGTGACAACCAGTAGACATAAGCAGTAGACAATGTAGACATCAATCTTATCTTATTTTTTTATGACCCAGGCAAAGGTAATGTGTAGATTCAACCTTACAAGCGTTTTTGAAATTTTCGAGATTTCAATATTATTTTTGACTAACTTAGAATACAAATTTCGCGAAAAGAAAAAATATGGGTCTCCTAGTTTTCAAAGTACTATTTATTGAGCATAAGAAAACACAAGGTAAAAAAATTGAAATGTTGTGAATTATTTGAGGTAGTTGCGATGTCGGATAGCCTTTCCCAGGAATATATTCTCTTCGAATAATGCACCTGCGGTAGATGAACGACTCGAGTGAAACAGCATTTGGCAATTAGCGTGCTCTGGAGTGCAATGAATATCACTTAATGTCGTTTTCGGATTAAAATTTATATTCAAATTAAGGATGAAACAACCACGTTTCAATGTTAAAAGTATGCTATATTTTTGTTTTTGGCTGAAGATATTATGTTTTTAACCAAGATAAATAGTGCTTTATCCGCATATTAAAAGATTCTTGTTAACTTTTCTTACAGTTAAAGAATCGTTTCTATTTTCTTTATTTATGTTTCATCGATGTTTACTACAATTGGCTAGCTTTTTATTAGTAAGTAACTTCAACAATAGAATTTGTAGGACAATACTTGATACCTCACGACAATTCATAATAATTATACTATGATTACTATTTTTCCATGCACTTAACTTCCATACTGGTCTGGGAGGCAAGAAAACACAGCATGTACCAATTGCTATCATGCTAAGCGTGGCCTCAAGGTCTTGTTACCTTAGTCTCTGTCCCCGTAAGGGATAAATGTACAATTTTAAGTGTTATATGAACTTGGGGAGGGGACTTGTTTATTTGCAAAAGAGTTAAAATGGATTGGAAATAACGCGCACAAAGTTTTTGTAGGAAGCGAGAGTAAACAGTTTTTAATAAAGCGTAGGTATAACCAAACGAAGGTCACCGTTAATACTGTTTTGAAGTTTCATACGAATGCCAAAGTGATTAAGAAGTCACGGTCCGAGCCACTGAACCGAGGCTTAAATCGGCTTTGTTATGAGGGTTGACGCGAACACTTAACCATAGAAATTTCCACACTTAAACGGTTATTGTTTAGCGTTAAGATGTAGGTTTTAAGAAACATTCTTAAAGCCTCATATTTCGTACGACCTCAGCACATAATTTGTACTGTGTGAATGAGTTGCCGTCGTGTAGTTGTAGAATAAATGAAATAGATTGCCGACAAACTGGGAACCCTCTGTGAATGCCGTTCATTTCTGATTTTAGAGTTTGTTACGATTCTCAATAATCGAAACATGTTTCTACTAATATAGACAATGATAAAATAAAAAAAAATCTTTAAAACACCAAACTCTAATTGGTCGTATTTAATTATTAACCACTTAAATTATGTCTACTGAGAACTTATCGGTATCCGACAAAAGACTTAATTTTGGGTCTCATTAGCTATTTTTGCCATTTTTGAATTAGATTTCATATCAGTCAATATCAAAAGTTACAAACACGGCATACGTTGCATAAAGAACCCTCAAAAAAGTAACAATGAAACAAAAGCGGAATCAGTTTAAACTACGACTCGCCGTTTGCATACAGTTGCATGCACACAATATTGAAAGCTAACTTTTCAAACAAACTAGTTGAACTAGGCACAATGTACGAGGCGATAGTTTTAACCGGGCTCACTTTGTTGTTCGCGGTACTCTGACTTCACTTTTATTTGGCACCTGCATATTCTGTCTATCCCTCGCAATTGGCCCTTAGCTTCCCCGCGTCAGTATTCTCTAATCTTACGGAAACATCGCATTAACCCCGAATAAATTTATCCTACCTGGATATGCGGGTGTTAGTTGCAAGCCTCCGTAGATAACAATCTACTAAAATGGAGTAGTCAAAGTCGTCAGCAAAAGAATATCTTTAGGTAGCTGGTCTGGGAGCGGAGCAAAAACATAGAATTTACCAGTTGCTTCTCTTCCGCGCAGATGTCATGTTATAGGCGATGCAGCTGGCAACCCATCACTATTTTGATTTCCCTTTCTAGCTATACGCCTTGAATCATGCTAAACGTGGCCTTAAGGTTTTCTTACCTTAGGCTCTGTCTGACCCGTAAGGGATAAAGACGTGATATATGTATGTATGTAGGTAGTAGGTAAATTTATTGTATCGAAGAGCTAACTTGACGATTTTGTTTTTATTTTTACAACTAACCCTTAACCCGATTAACTAGAACGCATGGCAAAATCGGAAAAGTAAAGCTATGGCCTGGCATGCCTATTTGTTTTTTGTCCCAATGCAAAAGGTTAAAGATTTTTTGCTCTTATGATCCTTTAACACTTACAAAGTGGTGCGAATATCGGCTTCAAAAACAGGTAAATTTACGCTGCAATGTATTTGAAACGTTGAAAATATCATTGCTTCGGATAACAAAGGTAGCGAGATACCCTTTCTCTTACGAACCTTATGAATATTACCCAGTGAAACCCGACAACAGGGGACGGTGATGTTATTATGATATGCTAAAAGAGTAGCTAGAGACAAAACGCTACGCGTTGCGGGGTGCGGCTGACACACCCACAAAGGCTAAATTGAGCCAATTATGGAAACGTTTTTAAAATGCCTTCCAGCCTTTCTTTGTACAACATTTCCTCATTATGTTTTGTTAGGTGACCGGGTAAAACGAAGCGCATTTAGACTGCTGGGTTGTCAAACTGTAGAACGATTTTGTTACGGGTGCCAATTGTAGTTAAAATATTTATCGAAATTCGAAGGTTGTTAATTTAAGAAGCGACCACACCAGTGACGTGTCGTAGGAGTCACGTTTTCCCACCGTTTTTTAATTCATTATGTTGCGTAAATGCACCGTCGACGTCTTTTAAATAGCAGTGTGGTCGAACCTTTAAAAATGGCGTATAATAGTGCCCGTAGACCAAATAAGGTGCTTATGTGAGTTTATGTGAGATTGAGCCTTAAATATAATGTATTAAATATTTGTGGGCGTCTTTTTTAGAGTAGTCGTCTACACAAAGACGGGCAATCCGATTCGATTTCGAGGTCGATAGCATGTAACATACGGTGACCGCAAAAGTGTAAGGAATATGGGCGTATTTGGCAAGTAACAGAGCTGCAGAGAGAGAAAGAGAGATAGAGAGAGCTGCATTCGCCTAATTAGGTAGTTGAAGTACGCAGACAGCCTACTGTGAACGCTTATATTAACTCAACATTATTTTTCTTGATCTGTCAATTTAGCGATTGTCTTCGCCTGACACAGATAACTTGTAACTTTTTGCCGTTACAGGTTTGTACCTAACTTTTTATGACTAAGGGTGCAAGTTTTCTTCGTAGGCTCGTGACAGACGGACAAGTACATTATACTTATTCTGTTATTAACGTACGAAAACCATGTGAGCTATAGTTTTTTAATAGCCCTTGCTATTCAAAGTGCCAAAGTGTGCGTGAGAGCAAAAGCGGGTATAGTAAACAAAAAAGCAGCGTGTATGTACTGTATGTGCGTTCAACCACAAATAAAGCCCGCTCGTCATCGTGAATTGCAAAGGGTATATCTATTACTGTAAGCTTCAAAGTTGTAAATAGTCGAAAGGCAAAATGATTGTGAAGTTGGTCGAAGTATGCAAGTAGTCGCTAAATATCTAAAATAGCGCAGCCAGCGCCACGTGATTACTCTGGTGCTCGGTTAGACTCCTGGGATCTGCATTATAAATCTAATCTATTATGTTACACGGCCCGGGGGCGTATCATTAATGTAAATTTATAAATATTTTTAATATAACTTTAGTCTCGATATTGCAGTGCAAATAAACTTTGAACAACAGCGTATGTTGTTACTCTTTATTAGAATTATAGTTTCAAACCAAAACAAAAAAAGATGACAGAGATAAAGTAAAAGCGAAGCGTTTTTTTAGGATTCTGTCACTCTATTGGTGCATACTATACCCATAGTACCTAACTTTTGAACTGTATTAAGGTCCGGCCACACCAGTGCGTAAAAGACGTCGACGGTGCGTTTACGCAACTAAATGTATGAAGAAACGGTGAGAGAACGTGACGCATGCGACACGTCACTGCGTATACGCAGCGGTGTGGTCGCTCCTTTACTCGTAATTAGACGCTTAAGTATTTCCACAGTGTGTGTTACCTATTACGCCGATATAACAACAACTAACAAAAAAGGTTCATATGAAATGGTACTCTTCGGTGTTACTTACTATAGCGTATAGGTAGAACCAATCACGAGTAATTAATTCTGTTCTTTGTGACACGAAATACTTCATGAGCCCGTTCAACTTGCACTTGGTCAGTTGTTTCTTTTCTTATAGTACAGTCGAGGGCAAAAATATTGATATAGCCATCATGTCCAATATATCACCTTACTGTTTGTGGTTTTTTTGTCGTCTTGGTAACGTAGATTTATGGCCTTGACTGTACATACCTCGGCAATGTCGACGTGCAATTCACGTCGGGAAGTAAGTGTGCAATTCATGTCTGAGCATGTTAGAACCAAACGGCTGTGCAAAGAGCCGATAGTGTGGACATAAACAAATGGAATTGAAACTAGAATAACTAAGTGGTGTCTAAACTCATTCCGCTCCTCGCCTGCAATGCTACTGACGTCCTGTGCTCCACTTAACAAAAGACAAATTGTCCGTATTTACATAGACAAGACCGTTTGCATACCACGCCCACCCGGGATCGAGTAGGGTTGCAATAAATCTCAAATAAAATAACAGTAATAAGGATTCGATTCGATGTCTCAAGGCAAAACGAATAGCTGCCACATCTTGTTCTGTCTGAGTCGAGATAAAAAGACAAATGACGGTTCCATATAAAATCGTTCTTCAATTTGTCATGTGATATTAGTTATGTCCATAACTAACGTAAAGTACATAGTGTACGACTGCCACATGAATTATGTATGAGTCATACAGTCAATGGGGGCTATCGCTTGGTAATTTGCCACTAGAAGCGCTAGTGTCACGTGAGGTCCAATAACATTCACTTTTCACTGATTTTGGCGGGCTTCGTGACACAAATTATAATTTCTTTCATTTACCTGTTGAAAAGTGATCTCCTTTGTGAATTGATTGCAAATAGGATTATTTGACGATGAATGTGAACGCTGTGAAAGCGGATTTTTTTTCCCGAACAAAACGAAACTGCACAACATTGCGGCATAGCTACTCGATATGGTGATAGTTATTTATAATTAATAAACTTAAAGATATTCAAGATTTAAAACTTTGTTTCGGCGCCGATCTTAAAAAGTCGTCTTTGACAGCTCTACCTCTGGACCTTAGTTAATAGTGGCGCCAACTCGTAAGCAAAGAAATGATAGTCCCCATTGAATCGCACTAAGACGTCATGGTAAGGCCCCTGCAGTGTACATTTTTCGAACTACCCGCACTTGCCGTTAGTTCCA